>PVLD010001744.1:133162-189244 GCA_004027595.1 Dinomys branickii | reverse complement strand
TCTCAGGGCATTTTAATCCATTCAGGGATTGAGATGATTTAAAATTGAATTTTCTTTTTTATTTTTTTATTTTTTTTATTTTTTTTTTTTATTTTTTTAAATTTTTTTTTATTTTAGAAACATAAAAGTACAAAAACATATTGACAAACAGACACCCATTATCATAGAAAATAGTACAATCACAACTAATCTATAGACACGGTGATATGGTCTCAACAGTAGTTGTTGCTTTATCCATTGATATCTTCGAATTGTAGATGTATGGACCCATATACAGACATGCAAATTTAGTCAGACAGTTGATCCTCTCAACAACAGATAAAATTGAATTTTCAACTCTATGAACTGAAATACTTTACTTCTTGGATACAGTCCTTTTGGGGCCTAATCCACAGTTTAAGGGGTCTACCTGCCTTTTTGACAGGTCCTCACCCCAGTTTTTTTCTCCCAGGGCATGGATCTATAAAAAGCTGTGATTATCTCAGTTTTTTAAGCAGTAGCCTTTAGAATCTGACATTTGTGTGCCAAAAGGAGCCCCGCATATCAGATGAGCCTCCAGATTTTCTTTCTGAATCTTCAGCCCTCAATTCCTTATTGCTTTGATCGCCCTTACACATATATTTTGTATTTTATCTAGTTTCTTCAGATGTTCTCAGTGAAAGAGCTGATCGAGAAATGCCCCTGTTATTCTTTCTTTTATTCGTGTTGTATGAGAAATTTTTAAGCACATCTTTGTTTTTTGTGTCCTTTGCAATCTGCTGATTGCCCCTATTGTATTTCTTTGAAAAGGTACTCAGTTTTGTGTCCAAAAGCAGCCTTTCCTGATTTCAGATTCTTCTTTTTTCATACACAAAGTCTTCTCTTAAGTTTCTTTGGGATTTCTGAAGTTTGGAAGTCTAATGATACTCTAAAAATTTCTCTCTTCTCTGTAAATTTTTCAGGAAAATTTCTTTGCTCCAATCAATAGAAGAAGTCTTCAGCTTCTTTAGAGTATCTACTTGGACAGTTTATGATTACGATTATGGGGTGGTGTCAATAATGTGCTCCATTAGTGCTGGTTGAGATGGATTATTGAGACTTGTGTGGGTTCATATTGTAGTATTTCAAGTGTAGGTGAAAGAAGGGAAAATTTTAGATTTGCAGTACTTTTGCGTTGGTAGATCATTGTGTTTGTGATTTACAGGGTATATATTAAGACAGAGTATATATTAAGACAACTACGAAACAGGGAGGCTTACTGCTGAAGCATTTATTTTCAGTGCTGATAGTTTTTAAGACTCAGAATGCAGTGTTTTTATTTGGCTCTGGAGCAGTGGCAGCTTTTTATTTTTTATCTTCTTTCTATCTCTTGTCTCTCTCCATTTAACATGTTAGTTTCAACATGAGTGCCACCACCAGATGCTTCACCAGCATTTTTTCTTGCAGGCACTGGAAATCTACATAGTTTGCTATTGTTTTATGTTTTCTAATGGAGATGCAGTTTTTTTTTCCCCTACAGGTGTTTTCATTCATATTTTTAATTTTTTAAACTGTTCAATTATTTCAGTGAAGATTGAGTGGAATATTGGTAGGCATTGAATAAATGCATAAACTCACTTTGCCATCTTGAATTGTTTTCTCTTTCTCAACTGGTTTAGAGTTTGGTGTTTTACCCAATTAAAAAAGAATCTTTTAAAAAAATAATTATGCATTTCCTGAAGTACAACTAGGCTAATTAACTCCTGCCTGATAGGAACCATTTGATAGAATGGAGAGTTTTATTTTCACCAGACCATGTGTGTGTGTGTGTCTGTAAATAGTGACTTTTCAGGGCTCTGTCAGGTTCTGATATTGCAGACAAAAGCAGGTCTCTTAATAATATTAGATACATATTCTTGAGGCAGGGATACCTTTCTCTGAAGCCAAGAGTCTTTGGAAGAACTAAAGCAATAATGTTCATTCACGTTTCTTTGGTTTTTACCCATTAGTTAGCAGTATAAATAAAAAGATGTTGATTGTTTTTATGTACATAGAAAGTGTTCCTGTTAAAATCTTACGTATAATTTTGATGAAATTACTCATTTTATAGTAGGAGGTCCCCTCCCCCTGTGTCAGAGATCAAACTCATGACCTCGCGCTTGCCAGGCAGGTGCTTGTGCCACTGAGCTATATCCCCAGCCCCCTACTCATTCTTTAATACTAAATTGCAAATTCTCTGTTAGGTGGTCATATCTGTTAAGAAGCATTTATGTAGTAAATGCAATTGAATTTACTCATGTTACACATATAGGGAAGATAGAATTGCTAGGCTTTTGTGACCTTATTTTTTAAAATAAGGGGTTTAGAGGTATTATGTATTCTTTATGCAATTTTTTAGTTAAAGGAAGAATTAGAAATCTGTTTCTGCCTTAAATCTAGAGTTTGCTGGTTGGGAAATAATGCTTTGGAAGTGGTTTGACAGATGGGGTGTAGTTGAAAGAATTAGGAAAGGCAGGCAGTTTGGAAAAGAAAATGGCTTGCTTTATTATGCTGTCATGGGAAGAGCAAAGTTATTTCTGTTACAGGCATAACGTGTTCAGAGGGGAGATGGCTGTCTTCCTTTTATATCCAGCTAGACTAGTACAGTGTAAGGAACGGTAGTAAACTGAGTCTTTCAGACTATGCTTTGTCCCAGTAAGTTAGTTTCCTTCATATGTTGTTCATTCTAGATTGTTTGTGTTTTATTTATATACACTTATAAACTTGATGTGACAAAATAGTTTTGTGAGAGTTTTCAGTTTTTAATGCAGTGGTTTTCACACTTGTTTACTTGTTAGAACATCTTGAAGTAGTGGTGTGCTTTGTGAGGCATTGCGAACTCTCTTTAATTACCTTAAACAAATGAAATGTACTTTTACTGGCTGTAAATAAGATGTATGTGAATGTGATTCATTTTAATAGTTCAAGAAATATTTAATGAGCATTTGTTATATATCATAAAAGAAGATAATTTCATGGTACAAGTGAATCGTATAAGAGCTAGAATATAAATGATATTTTTGTTTTTTGTATTAAAATCCTCCACAAACACATTAGTACTATATAGTATTATAAGGTTATTAAGATTAGAGCTTAAATAAGGACTGGTTAATTTAGCCAGCGGCTGCATGCCTGTGTGATAATTTGTGTAGTCATTGCTTTCTGGGCATTGTGATACATCTATTGAGAATCAGTGATTTGGGTGCCTGGGCATCTTTACTGTGGAAATCATCTCAGGAATTTCTTATTCACAGAGTTTGAGAAACATTTTCTGAGTATTGACTGAACAGAAAAGATACCTCTATTTGTCCTGCAGTGCAAGTGTTCTGAATGTAGATGCTCTAAATTTAAAAAAATACTGTTTTAGAGTGAATTCCCTCTCCCAGAGAAATATAATTTACGTATGATGGAATATTTCTTGTGTTGCCACTCTTTATTCACTTGTGTTTAAGCAATGTCTATAGCTGTGAACATCAAGAATATTGAAAAGAAATGCTGTCAGTTTTCAGGGGAAAGATTGTACTATAGCTGATGGCTTTTTATTTATGTTTTGAGACAGGGTCTCACTATGTAGTTCAGGCTGACCTTGAACTCCTGTGGGGCCCAAGCTGACCTTGAACTTGTGGTGATCCTCCTGCCTCAGCCTCCTGAGTGCTGGGATTACAGGCATGTGCCACCACGCCAGGCTTTCTGATGGCTTTTAATGACTTCTCAACTGTGAAATATCGTTAGGATTTAGATTCCATTTCATTAATGTAATATCTGGCAGGTGCTTGTGCCACTGAGCTATATCCCCACCCTCTACTAATGTAATGTCTGGAAGGTTCAGAAATACACATTTTTAGAAAAGCTTTAGTTTATGAATGGCTTCAACTTTTGAAAGCAGGAACATAAAAGAAAACTTAAGTATGAAGTACGTAAGTTGTTTTTCCAAAGTAAAATGAATTTCAGACTAATTAGTTCAGTAAACCTTTTTATGGAGTATATGCTTCAGACTGGTCACTGTGTTGGGGCCATGAGAATGAAGAAAACTTGCACCATGGCTTGGTAAAGTGCACACTCTAGTGAGCATGAGATGGGGAAGGAATATATATGTCTTGCTTTGTTCAATTTAAAGAATTTGAAGTGCTGGTAAGATACTAGCTGCGTATGGTGGTGCATGCCTGTAACCTAAACACTACTGGGAGGCTTAGGGCAGTAGGATTGCAAGTTGGAGCCTAGTCTGGGCAACTGAGTGACTTAGTGAGACTGACTCAAAATGAAAAAAGAAACACAAAACATTAAAAAGGGGTTAAGGTATAGCTCAGTGTGAAGGCTTTGGGTTTAATCTTTAGTAATGGGGATGAAGATAATGAACCTGTGCATTATAATACATGCAAGAAAAAAGTTTGTGTGCACATGTGTGGAGATGAGATGATGGTGATGCCTTATAAGTAGGCTGCTGCTGTAGCAGTCTTCAGTGATCACTTCGATTAGGATTATGGACATGAAAAGTTCACAGAGTAAAAAGATTTAGTTGACAAAATGGAATTTGGTAATGTATTGGATATGGTGGCGAGGGAAAGGGACATGTCAAAGATGATTTGTCAGGTTCTTTAGGATTTGTATAACAGGATGTATGAGAGTATCTTTTACTGGGAAAGAAGCAAGTTTTAGGGGTCAAGAAGAGCGCGAGTTTAATTTTAGACATAGTGCATTTGATGTGCCTTTGAATTTTCCAAGAAGCAGGTGGCTACAAATTGGCAGGTTGTTTTGGATGTGGGCAGATGTGGGCTGTAGATTTGGGAGTCATCTGTTTAGATTATGGTTGAGCTGAGAAGGGTAGACTATTACAAGATAGAAGCAAGTCAAGAAGTAGGAGAAGACTGGGAGAGGGCTGCATCATAGGAGCCAAGAAGGGAGCATTAGATTCTATTGGTGGGTTAAGTATGGTGAAAGATGAATATCCTTTGCATTTAGACACTCCCAGGTCACCAGTGACCTTACTGACAGCCTTAGGTGGAATTTAGTAACAGGTTGAAGGTTTAGTGGGAAGGGAAGAAGAAATAAAGACATTTGGAAAAGTTCCAGAAATGTAGCTGTGAATGGTTGGGGGTTTAATAATGGAGTCTATGTAGGGTGTGTTTAATTGGGCAGTAGTCTTGAACATCTTTAAAAATAGACTATTTGAGATAGTTTCACTATACAAAAAAAATGTAATGTACATTTTTTGAAAAATTTGGGAGAACATGGAGTTCTGAGTGCAGATTGAAAGCTTTGCATTTGGAGGAGTGATAATGCTAGCCTTTAGCAAGAGGGAAGGAACATTAAAATGCATAAAAAGTTTTAACAAAGTTGTGAGGTCTCCTACTGTGTACAAGCAAGAAACAGTTTTCAGGAGAGTTGGGGAGTTAGTTGACCAGAGAGATAGGATTACTAGTACTGTACTAATATGAGATGTACCATAGGAGGAGATAAAATAAGATTGTAAATTCTACTGGGATAGCAGTTTTTGTGTGTGTGTGCATTTCTCCCCTGAATAAGAATAACTGCAAATAAGAAATCTGGGAGTACTTTCGTTGAGTAAGCACATTGGAGATTGGAGATTCCAAGTCAATAAGGACATGGAAAAGTGTAGGTTTCAAGTAAATACCTACTGTTGTGGTTTGGGACTTATTTTGTAAGGGGAACAATATAATACAGGACATATATTTTATAAGATTATTTATAATAGTCATCCAAAGAATCATATACAAGAGAGTGCAGGAGATCTGTCCACATACTAAGACCGAGGAATCTAAGTGAGGGCCTGGATCCCATGGAAATGTCCTACATGAGTCCTGCTGAAGACCTAGAGCTCATAACAATATCTCATGCAGGCCTGTTTCATGGATCTGTGCTGGGAAGGCCCAAAGGTCAGTGGTAACGTCTAGGAAGTCTGTGCCAGCAGGATGAAGGATCTGTGCTAGCAGGCTGAGGGATCTACACTGGAGCCAGGAAGCAATGTGAGAAGTAGGTACCAGAGCTCCCCAGAAAAGTACCACAGCTGTCCTCAGCAACAGTAAGCTCCCGACCACCTCCAGTGGTGAAGACAACTGAGTTAGCATCAGGAAAGCCAATTCAGCAAGCTTCTCCAGGAGACTGGCAATGCACCATCTTGCCCTCTAGAGCCAGGAAGCTATGCTCAAAGTGAGGACCAGAGCTCCCCCAAAGTGAACCGAAGCTATTCTCAGTGCCAACAAGGTCCTGAGCTCCTCGGAGGATGAAAACAGTCAAGTTCATCAAGAAAACTGGGATGACAAGCTCCTCCAAAAGAACCAACAGCTCCTTTCAGCTTCTACGAGCTCCCAACAGCCTTCCTCAGTTCCCAACAGCCTAACTTCTTCTCTAGTTCTGTGTGGTTTTTTTTTTTTTTTTTTTTTTTTTTTTGGCGGTACTGGGGATTGAACTCAGGACCCTGCGCTTGCTAGGCAGGCGCTCATTCCAATGAGCTATATCCCCAGCTCCATCTAGTTCTGCCTTAGGCTGCTGGCAACAATCTCTAGGTGGGCCTCCCATACGGAGCACCATGCTTACTCAGTTGAGCTTGGGGTTATAAATTGACCACCAGTTGTCAATCCACTACATTTACCTAATCTACAATCTTAAATGGAAATTTAAAAACTTCTATTTATGTATAAGCAGTGGTTAATATTGATTGATTTCAATTTTGTAGACTAATATGATAAAATTAATAAGTGAAGGCTTTTCCTGTAGCACTATTTAATTCACCATTTTGGCAAATCTTTCCCTGCAGTCTACTAAGCCTTTTTTTTAATTAAATACCTGATTTACGCAGCAGATTTTACTCAATTGAGGTCTCTATCCTTGTCTAAGCAGATAACGCTAATACCTCAGGCATGGTTAAGATACAAGGTAAATTAAATCAGAATTTTACCTCAGGGTAATTTACTGTTAGACCTCTAAAATTCTGTAGTCTAAGAGTGGACTTTTATTTTATTTTATTTATTTATTTGATTTTTTTTTTTTAAAGAACAGTGGTATGAACCTTTATTTTCTCTCACTGGTATTGGGGCTCGAACCCTGGACGTCAAGCATGCTAGGCAAGCGCCCTGCCATTGTGCTACAGTGCCGCTACTTTAAGAGTGGACTTTTAGAACCATTTCCTAGCTATGCAGAGTTTAATGGTCTAGTTTATTTATATTAAGATTACGAAGTACCCCCATTTCTCACTTTAAGCTACTCCTCTGTCCATTTTGTTATTCTAAACTCATGAGTAAGATGAGAGGAAAAGTAGGGAATGCAGACAAATTAATGACTAAAGTGCTTTTTTGCATATTAGTTTTTCTTTTTGAGGTTTATTTCTTTGGCTCATTCTGGGTTGTCAAAAGTGACTACCATCTAATATTCAGTGTGATAAACTGGGTTCTTGATGAGTGAGAATAACTCCTTCATTTTATTTTGCTTATGAAAACAATGAACAGTTTCAGAGAGCAGTTAAAAATCTAAAGTTTTCTTAAGTTAGAAGTAGGTCGTGGCCCTTTATGGGTGGGAGTAGCCCTCCTCTCCTGTCCATCTTTAGCTTTCCCCTCTGGCAGTGTTACCCACAGTTCCAGGCACTCCTTGCTTCCTTTTTCCCTTGTCACTTCATACACTGCAAGCACACGAAATACTAGCACATAGTAACCAGTGTAGATAGATTACAACCAGCATCTGGCTGGGTGCAGAAGCCAGGGGGAGAAATTCAAATTGTGATCGCTAGACTGTGTTACTCTAGGTAATGGCCATTATGTTTATTTCTGTACCATCAAGGCCTAACCCAGTGCTTGACATGTCTCCAGAAGTATTTTAACTTTGAATGAAAGACTATTTAAACATTATCTTTTTGCTTTTATAGGTGAGAAAATTAGGCTTAGATTCAGTTGCACCAATATTTATGTTCCTATGGCTTGGATAGTCATGCTTTAGTTTACTAGATTATTTAAGGAGGTAAGTAAATATAATATACAGTCCCAGCTGTCTAGGAATCCCAAGTTGAAAAGAGAGGCAAGCAGCCATTTATCTAGTGGGGAATTTTTTTGTGTGTGGGGTAAAGGTGGCAGTACTGTATACACTTCATTTTGCTTTTGATGCCTCTATGTGCTGAATACTGTGCTGTAGGAGGTATAGTCATATAAGACATAGCCTTTGCCCTTGAAGAACTTGTATAATGTACTGTAAGATAAGACAATATGTTAGAATCAATGTGTCTCAAAGCAGTATGTAATACATTTTATATATAAATTACTTGTATTACTTGTATACCTTTATATATGCCAATTCCGTAAAATGGAAAACTTTTAATGGTCCAGCATGAAGAAGACATGCATTTTCAGTTGATCTTCTAAAAGTAGGGATAGATGGAAGTTGGGGGAACTGACTTCTGTCCATTTGGTATAACAGTGGACAGGGTTTCTAAATGTCAGCTGTGTGGAGATTGAGCCTTTTGATGGTTTCTTTTGTATTATACCATGTCACCAGCTAAGGAATCCCCCCCCCATCATTTATGTTGTATAGTACTAGGCATATTGTAAAATTATTTTATTAATGTGTATTTTTGTATATGATGAAATTCAAGTCCTAATTGTTTCTTGTTTTTGTTTTAACTAAAGGGGAACCTTCAAGTTCATCTGTGTATTAGTTGGCTTTCATTTTGCTGGAACAAAATTGCCAATATCTGCAATCTAAAGGAGGAGGGGTTTATTTTAAAATATCACAGTTTCAGAGGCTTTAGTCCATGGTCATTTGGTTCCCAGACACAACCATGGGAAAAAGCTGTGGCAGAAGAAAGCTACCCAAGTAATTGCATGTGGGAAGGAGAGACTGGAAGAGGTTGAGGAAAGGTAAACCCTTCAGAGGCAAGCCCCTGGTGATTTGCTTCAGGCCCCTCCTCCTAACAGCCCATTCAGCTGTAAACTTACCAGTGGGCAAGTCCAGTTTTGACGTTAGTGCCCCATGATCTGATCACCTTCCAAAAGCCCATCTTCTGAACACATAAGCCTTTTGGGGGACATTTTTTTCCAAACCATAACAGTGTGCTTGAACCCCTTTTATTTCTTGTCTTTTTTTTTATTTTAAAGAGAAAAGAAAAAAACCCAATAAAAACAAAGACAAAACCCCCACAAAAACTGTAAAAACAGTACAGAATTTCAAAACAGGATGATAGGAAATCAACAACGGGTGTTATACTACTTATTGTTATCTGCAAAGTAGTTGCTCAGATTACCAGATATAGGCATGCAAGATTGATCAAACAGTTGAATATTAACTATTCCTTCTAGTAAGTCAATAGAAATTAGTAGTATAATTATCTTAGCTATCGTGTGTGTGTATATATATATATATTCCTTCCTTCTTCCTTCTTTCTTCTTTCCCTCATCCCAATTGTTCTTTCTTATTAAGCAGTTTCTTTTCCTTTCACAATATCTATTGTACTTTTCAGTTTTATTTACTCTTTCAGGTTCTTACATTAAGGAGACAATACGATGCTTACACATGTGGGTCTGATTTATTTTGCTTATGAGTAGAGTCTCTGTTTGCATCCATTTACCTATAAAAGCCTCAAGTTTATCTTTCTTTATAGCTGAGTTATTCCATTGAATAAAAATACCACATTTTTCTTACCTACTCCTTAGTTGATGGGCATTTGGGTTGTTTCCAAAATTTTGCTATGACAAATTATGCAGCTGTGATCATGGGTGCACGTATATCACTGTGGTATGATGTTTTTAATTCTTAAGGGAAAATACCCAGAAGGAGAATGGCTGGGTTAAATGGGACCTCTAATCCTAATTTTTTGAGGAATCTCCAGACTGATTTCCAAAATGGTTGCACCAGTCTGCATTGCCACCAACACTGGAGAAGGCTTCTTTTTTCCCCACAGCCCCTCCAATATTTGTTGATAGTTGATTTCTTGATAGTAGCCATTCTTACTGGGGAGAGATGAAATCTCAGTGATGTTTTAATTTGCATCTCAAATGATCAATGATGTTGAATATTTTTTCATGTGTTTATTTGCCATTTGTATTTCTTCATCTGAGAAGTGTGTATTCATCTCATATGCCCATTTTTTGATTGGGTCTTTGAATTTGGGGGTCTGAGTATTTACAATTCTTTATATGTTCTAGATATAAGTCCTTTTTCTGAGGGACAGTTAGCAAAAATGTTTTCCCACTCTGTGGGTTGTCTTTTCACTCTATTGGTGATTTCTTTTGAAGTACAGAAGCTTTTTAATAGGATGAGATCCCAGTTGTTGATTCTTTGAAGTGTTTCCCATGCAGTTTTGGTTTTGTACATGAAGACTGTTTGACCTACTTTCTCTTCTAGTAGATTTAGTGTTTCTGCTTTAATATTTAAATCTTTGATCCATTTTGACCTTCGTTTAGTGCATGGTGATAGACATGGGTCTAGTTTTAGTCTTCAGCATGTAGAGAGCCAGTTTTTCCAGCACCATTTATTAAAGAGGCTATTTTTTTTTCCAGTGAACATGTTTGGCCCCTTTGTCAAAGATAAGGTGGCTGAGTGTGTTTGTAGTTGTTTCTGCATCTTCTAATCTGTTCTAGTAGTCTTCATGTCTTTTTTTTTTTTGCCAGTACCATGCTGGTTTTATCACAATAGCTTTGTAATATAATTTCAAGTCAGAGATTGTGATGCCTCCTGCCTGTCTTTGTTGCCCAGGATTGCCTTTGTTATTCTAGGTCTCTTCTGGTTCCAGATGAATTTTAGGAGTATTTCCTCTAGTTCTGTGACGTATGCTAATGGTATTTTGATCAGGATTTCATTAAATTTGTATAAAAAATTTTGGAAATGTGGCTATTTTCGTTATGTTGATTCTTCCTATCCATGAGGAAGGGATATCTTTCCATTTTCTGATGTCCTCTTCAATCTCCTTTTTCAGAGTACTGTAACTTTCAGTATATCAGTCTTTTACTTTCTTTGTTAGATTGATTCCTGTGTGTTTCATTTCTTTGGATGCTATTGTGAAGGGTGTGGTTTCCTAATTTCTCTCTCAATGAGTTTGTTGTTTGTGTACAAGAATGCTATTGATTTTTTGAGTATTGACTTTGTTTCCAGCCATGCAACTGAATTTGGTTATTAACAGGAGTCTTTTGGTAGAGTTTTTGGGATCCTCTGTGTAGAGTATCATGTCTTCTGTGAATATAATTTCACTTCTTTCTCTATCCTTACTCCTTTTTATTTCTCTCTCATCCAATTGCTCTAATGTTTGTAGAAGTATGTTGAAAAGGAGTGGTGATAGTGGACATCCTTGTCTTGTTCCTGATTTTAGAGTTAAAGCTTTCAGGTTTTGTCCATTTAGTATGATATTGGCCTTTGGTTTGTCATAGATGGCTTTGATCAGATTGAGATAAAGATCATCTGTTCAAATTTTCTGTAGGGTTTCTATCATGAATGAGTGATAGAAACTCACTTTGTCAATAGTTTTGGACTTTGTCAAAAGCTTTTTCTGCATCTGTTGAGATGATCATATGATTTTTGTCCTTGGCTCTGTTAATATGGTGTATTACATTTATTGATTTGCATATGTTGAACCATCCCTGCATTCCTTGGATAAATCCCACCTGTTCATGGTGTATAGTCTTCTTGATGATTTGTTCAATTATGTTTGCTAGTATTGTATTGAGGATTTTTGCATCTGTGTTCATTGGGGAGATTGGTTTGTAGCTCTTTTTGGTTGTATCTTTCCCTGGTTTTGGTATCAGGATAATATTTGCCTCCAGGAAAGTTAGGGAGTATTGCTTTACTTTCACTTTCATTAAAGAGTTTGAGTATTGGCTTTAGATCTTCTCTAAATTTCTTGTAGAATTCAGCAGTGAATCCATCAGGACCTGGGTTTTTCTTTGTTGATAAGTTTTTAATTACATTTTCAATCTCATTAACTGATACTGGGTATTCAGAATTTTTATGTCTTCTTGATTCAACTTTGGCAATTCATTTGAATCTAGGAATCTGTCCATTTCTTCTGTGTTTTCCATTCTATGAGAGTAAAGATTTTTGAAGTAGGTATTGATGATCTTCTGAATCTCCACAGTATCTGTAGTGACTTCACTCTTACCATTCCTCAGTGCATGAAATTGAGTCTTTTCTTTCCTTGTTTTGATAACATTGGCTAAGGGTTTGTCAATTTTATTTATTTTCTCAAAAACCAACTCTTCTTGGTTTACTTCTTTATATTGTTTCCTTGGTTTCCATTATCTTAATTTCTGCCCTGAACTTTATAATTTCCTCCCTTCTATGGGCTTTGGGTTTGTGTTGCTCTTCTTTTTCTAGAAGCTTGAGGTGTAACATTAGATTATTTGTGCTCGTTTGGTTTTCCTGATGTGAGAATTCACTGCTATAAATTTCCCTCTTAGGAGTTCTTTCATTGCTTCCCCTAGCTTCTGGTATGTTGTGTCTGCATTCTCATTTAGTCGTAGATATTGTTTAATTTCTTCCTTTATTTCATTTGTGACCCATTGGTTGTTTAGGGGGGTATTATTTATTTAATTTCCATGTGTTTATGGAGTTTTTGCAGTTTCTTTTGCATTTAATTTCTAATTTCATTACAGTGTGGTCAAATATTATGAATGGGATAATTTCAATTTCTTTGCATTTACTTAAGCAAGTTCTGTGGACTATTACATGGTCTATTTTAGAGAATGTTCCATGTGCAGCTGAGAAGAATGTGTATTCTGATGATATTGGGTAGAATAGTAAAAACATATTACTAAGTCCATTTGTTCACAGGTTTAGTTCAGTTCTGTTATTTCTTTCCTGATTTTTTTTTTGTCTAGTTGATCTCTTTGTGACAATGGTATTGAGGTCTCCCTTTACAGTAGTGTTGTTGCTTATTTAATCTTTCATGTCTATTAATAATTGTCTTATATGGTTGGGTGCTCCTGTATTTGGTGCATATATACTTAGGATTGTTATCTCTTCTTCTTGAGATTTCCGCCTAACAAGTATGGAATAAGCTTCTTTATCCCTTTTTATCATTCTTGGTTTGAAGTTGACATTGTCTGCAAAAAGAATAGCTACTCCTGCTTTTTACTGGGTTCCTGTTGCATGGAAGGTTATTTTCCATCCTTTGATTTTCAGTCTATGAATTTCTTTCTATGATAAATGTGTTTTTTGTATACAGCATATTGTTGGATCTTGTTTGTTGATCCACTCTGCCAGTCTGTTTCTTTTGATTGGTGAATTGAGTCCATTTACATTGATGGTTATAACTAATATGTATTGGCTTATCTTGATCACAGTATTTTCCTGCTCTTAGTTCCCTGCTTTACCCTTCTGTTTAATTGCTTGCCCTGCTTGGTGGTTTCTTTCTGTTGTTCTTGGAGTTGTGGTCATTTTTATCTTTGTGTAGAATTATCTTTTAGTAATCTTTGTAGCATTTGTTTGGTGTTCCTAAATCTCTTCAGTTGTTCTTTGTCATGGAAGTATTTTATTTTTCCATTAATTTTGAAAGATAGTTTTGCAGGGTACATTAATCTGGGCTGCAAGTTATGTTCTTTCAGGATTTGAAATACTTCATTCAAACTCTTCTGGACTTGAGGGTCTGTGTTGAGAAGTCTGCCATGATTCTGATGAGCTTTCCTTTATAGGCGATCTGTTTCTTTTCTCTAACAGCTTTTATTTGTTTTGTTTTTGTTTTTTTGCCTTTTTGAGACAGGGTCTCGCTATGCAGTTCAGGCTGGCCTTGAGCTCATTTTGTAGCCCAGACTGGTCTTGAATTGTCAACAATCCTCCTGACTCAGCCTCCCAAGTGCTGGGATTACAGGCATGCACCATCACACCTGGCTCTAACAGCTTTTAGTATTTTGTTCTTGTGATGAATTTCTGGAATCTTGATTATTGTATGTCTTGGTTAGTTTTATTTTGGTCAGGAATGTTTTGAGTTCTAAATGCTTCATTTATTTGTCAAATTCTTTATCTGCACTTGAGAAGTTTCTGCCATTATTTCTGTGAAGAGTTTTTTTTTTAAATGTCATTTCTGCTGTCTCTAGCTTTCTCAAGTACCCCAGTCAATCTTATGTTAGTTTTCTTTGCTTTATCTCATAGCTGTTGGATTGATTTTTTGGTCTCTTGCTAGTTTTAAGATACCTTTCTTTTCATTATCACTGTGTGTAATTCTCCCTTCAAGATCTGAAATCCTGTCCTCTCCTTCATTCAACCTGCTGCATATACTTTCAGTGGAGGTTTTAATCTCTTGGGTTTCTATTTGGATCTGTTTCATGGATTCCATTTTTTTCCTATGCTGAGCATTATTTGTTTCTATCATTTTTCTAAGCTCATCTATTTTTTATCTGTATCTTTTCTAATATCTTTGATTTTAAGTATCATTTCTTTCTATACCTGAGAGATTATTTTTCCGTAGCCTTTTCCACGTGTTTTCTCACTTCTGCTGCTGTCATTGCAGAAAGTGCCAGTGTTCGGTTTTTAGTTTCATCTATCTCCTTGAGTTCTGAGCTTGTCCTGGGTGGGCTGTGGGTCTGGGGTTGCATTTTGCTTCTGTGTCTTATAATTTTTATTTTCTCTTTTGTATTTTGTTTTCTATGTTGATACTTGCCAGTTTCTTGTGATATATAGCTTTATTGCTAGTATTTAGGTTTCCCTAGAAGGTTTCTGTTCTTCAGGGATGTCTTCTAGATGTAGGTGGTTTCTTATAGTAGCTGTCCCAAGGCCCTAGCTTCCCAGTTTGTAAAGGATACAAGATTACTATTTGGCTCAGCTCCTAATCGTTTGATACTGGGCTGTGGTGGTGTTTATGACCTCATACAGTCACAATGTTATACAGGGGAGAAAAACTGTTTATAACATGTATGACATCCTGGTTAAAGTGGTACAGTTAGTAATAACAATAGTTTCAAGGGCAGTTTTACTACTGATGAACTATGGTAACCATTAACCTGTTACCTCCGACTGTGGGAGTAAACTCTAAAATTATGTAACAAAATCAAACATATACTGTATACTTGTATGGAGTGATTTTCCCCTTAGATGATTTTACGCTTCTGTCAGGAGCAGAGAGTTAAGATGGGTAGGGAACAGGCTGAAGTGACAAGTGAGGTCACATACAGTAGAGTCAGGGCTGGAATTAAAGGACGATCACCCGAGATTGGGAAACTGGAGGACACAAGAGGGAAGGAATAAAAGGGAATACAAAGGAGTAGTCAGAAAGGGTAGAGACAGTGTTTACTCACCTGAAAGTTTAAATTCAAGAAGTAGTTGAGGAAAGAGAGTGAGTCTATAGAAGAGAATGAAAAAAGTGAAAAACCTAAACATTGAAAAAGGAGGAAAAAGAGAAAGAGAACGAAAATGAAACAAAGGAAAAAAGAAAGAAAAAGGAGATGAGAGAAAGAGAGGAGAGAAAAATAAAAAAACAAATACAAAAATAACTACTGAATACAGAAGAAAACAAGATGACATCCACTCAGAGAAGGACATCCAATCAGACAGTCAAGGGAGAATGAAAGTAGTAAAATGCTTCTGGTGCTCACAGTTCTGTGATAGTGTCCATATTTAATCCCAGAAATAAGTTGGTTATGTCTTGGCCTCTGGATGTGGGGCCTGGAACTGCCTTCTGCTGGTAGAGTTTTCCAGAGTTCAACTGCTGGCTCCTCTCTGCTGCATCAGACACTTCCACGCTGCTGGTCTCACCAGTTACTCTGCCCTCCAAAGTTGTGTGTGCGTCCATGTATGTGGAACCCAGTGGTTGGCCCGGGTCTCAGGTCTTCAGGTTCCTATCAATCTACTCGACAAAGGCATATGTTCTTACACCCGTCTTAGAGACCCTGCTGTCCCCGAGACAATGGAGGATGCTTGGTATGGACTCACACTCTGCTGGCAAGTCCTGCCATCCCAGAGAGGAGGGATCAACAGGCACAGACTCACTCTCTTTTCTTGTCTTGAGAGAGGGCTGGAGGTATAGCTCAGTGGTGTAAGTGCTTGCCCGGTAAGCACTAAGGCCTTGAGTTCGATCCCCGGTACCGGGGGGGAAAAAAAAAAAAAATTTAAAAAAAAAAGAAAGGAACAGGTCTTGTCTTGAGAGCCTGTACTTTACTTGAGCTATAACTAGCAGTATGCTGTGTTCTCTTGTAAGTTCTCTTGTAAGTTATAGCTTATTTTTCTCTCTGTTGAATTTCCTTTCTTTTTGCTAAGTTGTAGCACAAATTTCTCTAGATAGAAAATGAATGTTGGGCCAGGGATATAGCTCAGCAGCATAGCATCTGCCTGGCAAGTGCAAGGTTCAATTCCCAGTATCAAAACAAAAAAACAAAAAAAAACCCCAAAACCAAAATGTTATATTTGCACTAATTTGGGGAATAGCTGAGTATAGGAGAGAGTAGAAATTGGGGGAGGGAAAAGGTGAAATGGTACTTCCAGTGAGTTTAGCAGAAGCACAAAGAACAAAGAATTTAGGTACAAACACGTGGCTACTTTTGTTTGCAGCCATGTTGAATGTTTTCATTTTTACTAATAGCGATATGGGGGTATGAACTGGTACTATGTTACGTTTTTAGATACACAAAACCCTTAAGATAATTATATGTAGTATATATTTTTTATTCTGCTCTCGAAGTATTTGTAATTTAGTTCAGAGATGCTGCCTTTAAAACGTTTACACTCTGGGAGTTAAAGGATAAAAGAAGTTAAAGAGCAGTACTGTATTTCTTTGTATAATGAAGGCTCCTTACTGTCGTCCTAGTGTCTGCAATAGTGCTTGGCATATAGTAGATTTTCAGTAAGTATTGTTTGGATGGGTAAATAAATGGTATTTAGGGTAAGCATTGGGGGGCGGTCTCTGGGGGCTGCAGCGTTTGGAGAAAGCCTGGGATCGTGTGCAGTGCAAAGGGTAAGTAATTTCATTCCACGGGCTTGTGCAGCATTTCCAGCTCCCTCTGACCTTGGTGTTTCCTGCTGCTCCTCTTCACACTCCTGAACAAGTCCCTCCCTTCTTATAACTCTTCCTCTTTTCAAGAAGCCTGACCTTGCTCACATGTTGCCACTGCCGTGGACACCTCCTTATTTCTTCCTGTCCTTTCCCCACAGCTTTGCTGCTCATCTTGTAGGGTTTAGGGGGATCATATTTTGGTTTATAAGACAACTGTGTTTTCTTAGGTCTTTGGGGAATGTTTTAGGTTGTGAGGCACTGGTGAAGAACTTAGCAGAAGTATAGAAATGTTTTGCAGCCATTAAAAGGAAAACTCTGTAGGGTAGGTGATATCTTATAATCACATGGCAATTCTTGAGCCACACTTTCATGCTGCTACAGCTATACCTTAATTGGCTGAATGTTTTAAAAAACAAATTAAGCTACCAGTTATGTTCTCCACCCTCCTCAATTTTGGCTGTATAAAGGCCTGTTTCACAGAGAAGAACACATAAACAAGTAAGCACAAGGACGCTTATGTGAATGAATTTGTCCTGTACAGCCCAGTGACTTTCCCTGATTTAAGATGTAGCTCTTGGCAACTTAAAATAGTTTGTGTTCTCTGAGGGAGAAGTTCAGTCTATTTAACAGTGTTTAGTCAAAACTAATTCATTCAGCAAGCATTAATTAAGGAGTTACTATATGTAAAGCACTCTGCTAGGAAACTTGGGATAGGAAAAATAAAATTTAGCCTAATAAAGGGCATATCATGTATAAAGATAATCATAATGTTGTATAGACATTGATGTGTGATATGAAAGAGTGCTTGGGGAATTTTACCAGTGGGGTTGTTTCTTCTAGACAGGGCCATGCGGGGTAAGCCTTCCGAGAATAATAGGATCTGAACTGGTCCGGAGCTGAGGACGTGGGCCCTGCACAGGCAGGACGGCTCTTTGTTGTGCAACATGTCCTGCTGAGCAGAGGATGTGGACCTGCGGAGATGGGAAGAGGGAGAGGAAGTGTAATGAGAAACAGCCAGAAGTGGGAAAACATTGTTGATATGGGCAACAGAGTAGTTCTGAGTTTGAGGGTTGTGATGTGAAGTGTCACAAGATAGGGATAGAAAGGAAGGGTGGGGTACACTATGAATTGAAGGCATGGGTTGAGTTTAGGTCCTTTACCTAGTTGGTGTTTCATGCGCCGTTGTTCTCCTCCTCTGGAAGTTAATATTATGGTAGGAAAAAAGAACTTTTTAAGGCTCAGTGTGGTACAACACACGTGTAACTAAAATTGAAAGGGTGAGGCAGGAGGATTATGAGTTTGAGTCCAGTCTAGGCAACATACTAAGACCTTATCTCAAAAAATAGAAATGAAACAAAAAAGATGAACAACAACAATACATTTCTGCCTAAATGAGCTAGAGAATCCAAGAAGAGGGAAGGAGAATGATCTTTAAATTGTTCTTGTATTACACACCATGGATGTTTAAGCATTCTATAGTCTTTTATCTGTTGGCGTTTGTTGCAGTTTTTGTGCCAATGTCCACATGATAATTGAGCCACAATGTGTTTGATTGGGCTGGTTTTATGTCTTCCAGTCCTCAGACTGCTCTCTTTAATCTTAGATAATGGCAGTATTTTCTCCCTTCCTGCTGAATTAACTATCTGGGACACTGTATAGGGTTCTTAACAGGCTTTCAGGATGATACTGTGGAGCAGGTTGTTAGTTATGTGGTACAGTAGATGCCCTATGTTTCTGTTGCATTGAGGTAGAGTTGGCTTGTGTCTTTTTTCACATCATTTGCTCACTTCTCCTCACTAGTAGTGCTGGGTATTTCCAAGGTTTGAGGGACCTTACACCACCTGGTTCACCTCTCTGTGCCTTAGGTGTTCTCATGTGCAAAGCACTGTATGCTACAGACAAAGTATGTTACATATAATAAGTTATTTAATCAGTGGTTATATGTCTAATAGGTGACAAGCAAGAATTTGAACCCAGGCCAGCATTATAAAATACTAAATAGTATGGTTTTCCCGCTTGAAATTCCTTCTTGAGTGTGCTAGCTCCTATTCCCTTTGTTTAGTTGAAGGTACTTCTCCTTTGCTATAAAGAGAAGAGAGAAGATCTTTTTTTAGTTGTTCAGAGGTATTATGGCAGAGTGTCCAAGCAAATTTTGTTTTGGATTCATATTGTTACTGGTTATTTGCTCTGAAAATTTGACATATATTGTAGTCTGTTATGCCATAAAGTAGGCACAATATTGTTGCCCTGTGAAAACTAATTATGTATTTTAAGAAATCATGGAGTTTAAGTATGTAAGATAATGTATTTTAAGAAATCATGGAGTTTAAGTATGTAAGATAATTTCTTTATATCTTTTTCCCTGAACGAATACTAATTTAAATATTTTCCTTTGCTTTGTTTCCTGTATGTCTGTTATAAAATTCTTTTATATTTTGCACTTATATTTTAAAACTTATACACATAGTCAAACAATCTATTATTGGTGGTAATCCTTCATGTGAACTTCTGTTATAGTTGAATAGTCAAAAGTAGACTGTTAGTGTTGGAGCCCCATAAAGTGAATAAATTTCCTGGGAGGAAACGATAATAAAATATTCAGGAAGTTATTAGGAAATGAGAACTTGTGTATTGTGGTCAGCCAGATAAGCTGCTGAGACATTTGTGTATATCAGAGCAGTCTGTTTCAGAGGAAAGAGTGTGAGGTTCAGCACTTTCTAATCATATCAGGGCCCTGAGCTATGGAGTGATGGGATGCGTGATGCATAAATGAAAGAAAAATTCGAAAGCAAAGTCAGCATTAACATTCTCCTGTGTGTGTGTGTTTGTGTAAATTTTAGCAAATAATATTAAAAATATTTGTTCCAGGAAAGAAAATGGAGAGCTTTCTGCAGCCAGAAGAACCCAGTGGGGAAACCTGTTCCTGGGGGGTAGTAGATGATGGCAGTAGTAGAGGAGTATGCGCATCCTTTGAGTTCCACCATTTTTTTATTATTATTATGTTTTGCTTACCACTAGATAGTTTGGCTTTGTCCTTAATATTAGTCTGTTCTGAAGTAACTGTGAGCACTTAACTCCACACCCAGTGGTTCTTTTCTTTTATTGAGTGAGATTGATGTGTTGGTTCCTTTGTTTCATTTAACAGAGAGGCTTGCATTTTCCTCAGTGTGTGATTATTTTTCTTCAAAAGCTCCTGCCCCCATTTGTATGTTTCATACCCGACAATGCTTAGCAGGCTTTCAGGGTGATACTGTGATATGTTTGGCTCCTGATGCAAGTTGGCTGACTTCTACCTGTGGTGGAGGTAGGGTTCATTAGTAGACTGAAAGCAACCAGGAATGGAGAGCTGGTGAGGAAGCTCAGCCCTTGAGCCGTGTGTATGAAGGGTCCTGCTCTGAGAGGCAGAGGCTGTTCCGAGGACGTGGGCCAGAAAAGAGGAAGACCTGGGGACAGCTGGAGGAGGCATGGTAGAGGAGGGGGTGTGCTGCAGCCGAGGGGGTGGGGACCTTAGGGTGGTCTCCTAGGACTCACAGGATGCATCCACATTTAGTTTTCTATAGTGTTTTAAAATAGAGTCATCCCAAGATAATGTATTTCATCTGAGGAAATTTAGTAATAAAATTTTGGAATCTTAGAATCCTTTTATTGAAAAATTGACTTGAGATTAAAGTCTTGTATTGATTAGAATATTTTGCTGAATATAAAATAATAAGAGAAAAGCCAGTTCTAAGTTATTGTGAATTAGGTTTTGATCATTTCCTCTTTGGTGGGTGATTATTCTCTCTGTTGTTTTTTCGTCATCATCTGTGTCTTTTTCCACTCTTTTTATTTCTTGTTTTCTTTGCTTTGGGATTTTTTTTTTTTTTTTTTTTTTTTGGCGGTACTGGGGATCGAACTCAGGACCCTGTGCTTGCTAGGCAGGCGCTTATTCCACTGAGCTATATCCCCAGCCCCCTGCTTTGGGATTTAAAGATCTCTTATACTTCTGAGGAGTTTGAGTGACTGGATGGGGATAACCACATCTTAACAATTGTATTTTAATGTTCTTTTCTCTTTAAAGATAATTGTATGCTCCGCATGGCATGGAGATAGTTAAATAAAAGTGTAACGTTCTGAGAGTGAATTCTATCTAGCCTGTGGTTAACTGACTCAGGTTCAGAAATGCGGAAAATTATTTAACTTTTACTAAAATGCCTTCTAGTTGGACTAACTTCAGGGCTGATAAGAGTAGTTCTAGAAAGTTGTATGGATCTGCCACCTGGTGGTGAAATATTACAGCAAGTACTAAATAGTTGTTAAGAATGTAGATTCTTATTTGTAGGCCTCATAATTTAGATTTAGACTCTGAAAAGATATATAGTATTTTCTCTGAGTTTTTTTTTTAACTGAGAAGTTGTTACTTAAATGTGATAGAATAGGGACATTTTGCCTAATTAATTTCTGCTGCATTACATGAGACTCCTTTCGGCTTATGACATTTATACACTAACAAATGAAATATTCTGTATGTACTTTGAGAACATCCCTTAAATTTGAAGAGATAATTTTTAAGAAGAGAAAATCATTAATACTAAGACTTTTAATATGGATAGTCATTGACTCAGGAAAAACAAAGTTGACAGGACAAAGTTTTGTTTTTGAGAGAGAAATCATTTATTTACCTTAAAAACATCACAATAATGGCTAGGAATGTTACTCAGTGGTAGAATGTTTGTCTGCCATGTGTGAGACTTTGGGTCTTTCCCAGCACTGGAAGGAAAAAAAAAGCAATAGGCATATTAACATAGGTATATTTAGCAGATAGAAAGATTGACAGTATTTTGTGGCCCTCAGATCAACTCAAGTAAATATCACATGTTAAGAATAGAGGATAAAATAGAGAATGGAGAATAACAGAAACATTCTTAGCCTCCTGGAGTTTGTAATGTAGCTAAAGAAACAAGATACTAAGTTCTTACAAAAACAGTTACTGTGTAAGTGCAGTAAAGGCAAATACATAACTAGGAGAGTTAGGAAACATTCTAGTGTATCAAGAAAAGCTTCTCTAAGGAAGTAGCATTTTAGCTGAGATCTGACAAGATATGTATCCAGCCCAGTATGGGGCTTTTGAAGTGAGAAGGAGGTTGACAAGTGAGAGGAATTGAAAGATCAGGGTGGCTGGGGTTTACCAAAAGGAGAGAATTGTGGTGTAAATTAAAACAGAAAAGATAAGGTAGGAATAGTTTAGGGCCATGTAGGATATGTTTAAACTTTGGACTTAAGAGAAGTAGGAGGCTATTGAAGTATATAGTCAAGGAGTGTCAAAGTCAGATTAATGATGAATGAATTGGAACAGGGCCAGACTGGAATGAGGGCAGCTGGTTAGAAAGCTGTTGCCGTGTTGTGGCTTAGGTACTGGGCAGCATAAGTGGGCATGGTGTAAAGCTACCGTATTCGGGATGTATTTGAGGTAGAATAGATAAGATTTGGTGGCTGACTGGATATGGAAAGGAGAGAGAGAGAGAAGAGATAGCAAGGATGAGTGTAAATTTCTGGCATTCATTCACTAAGTATAGTTTGGTTGTTTAGAATATAAAGTTGAATAACAGTGTGCAGTTTGTAGTATATCATCACTGAATGTTGCAAGATGTCTCTATTTTGTATTTTTTCTCTTCTGCCTTTATCTACTATCCTCTCATTTTTCTTCTTTCCTTAGGCTCCGGCTATAATAGACTATGTCTGTCTGTCTGTCTGTCTATCTATCTATCTATATTCAGTATGCACTCCTGATATACAGAATATGAAATATTTTCTATTTTTGATATTTGATACTGAGCTGTACATTTTACTTGGTTCCTTATTCTGTTAATTGTTTCTTAGTTTTTGTTTTTATTGTTATTTTTGAGGCAAGATCTCACTAGTGCAGGCTGGCCTTGAGCTTGCGTGTGTAGCTCAGGCTGGCCTCAAACTCACAGTGATCCTCCTGCTTCAGCCTCCCAAGTGCTGGGATTACAGGTGTGTACCACCACACCCAGCTGTTAGTTATTAACTGTATGACCATTGACAAGTTATATAGCAATTTTTATCTATTTCTTTATCTTTAAAATGAGAAAAATAATGGAATTTAGAGTATAGAGTTGTTGGGAGGTTTAAAAGTTAACTTCTGTAATGTATTCTGTGTTTTTTGCTTTTTCCTTCTGTCCAACATAGTGCTTTAAGGATGTATCCATATTGTTTCAATTTTATATATATATATATATATATATACACATACATACATACACACACACACACACACACACACACACACACACATGATTGAGTTTTCTCTGATTGCTTCTTGATATTTAGTAGTATACATCTGTTACATTATTTATTTCCCAAGTTGTGTGTTTGTAGGCTTGTTCTAGTTCCCACTACCACAAATGTATTCTTAATGGAAGTTCTTTGCCATGAATCTTATGACTGTTATGGTTTAGATAAAAAAACATCCCCTAGAAGTCTCATGTGTTTGGAGTGGAGCCTGGTCATGTGAACCAGAACAAACCCCTTCTTTAAATTGCAAGTATGGGGTATCTTATCCCAGCAATGGGAAAGTGACTAATACAGATGGAAGTACCAGGAGTGATCCTTGCTGTAATTGTACCTGACTGTGTGATTTAGAAGCCCTTGGAACTAGCCTGTGGGAGACTGAAAAAGTTTAGAGATGCAGGCCAGAGAAGCCCTAGAATGCTGTAAACTGAGCTTGGTGGTTGATTCTGATTGGAACTCAGAAGACCAGAATGCTGATAGGAAAGAGGATAGTAAAGGCCAAACTTAGGAGGTTTCCGACTGGGATGAAGACTGTTGGAAATTGGACTAGAGACTATGCATGTTTCATTTTGGCAAAGAATTTGTCTGTGTTTTGCTTCTGTCCCCAGGCGTCTTGTGAAGCTGAATTTAAGGCAAACTAACTAGTCTGGTGGGAGGAAATTTCAAGGCAGCTCAATGTTCAGGCTGTGGCATGGGTACTGCTGGGTGCACTTAGCTAGATGTACATTGAAAATAGGAGTAAAAAGCAGTTCAGAATTATTTGGGAAGTTTGCAGTTCACTAGAATAGAAGCACCTGCAAAGTTGAGGCCATGGAGAACATGGTTGCCGTAAAAAGATTAGCATTAAAAAAGAGGCCAGGTATTTTACATCAGCACAGTAAAAAAGGTGGCTTTGGAAAGTGCCCCTCCCCCAAAAAGAGGCTCAAGGGTTTGTAAGGATAGACTCCTTTGAAGGACTTTACTTTCAGAAGATAGCCCCAGGGGACCCTGGTTATTCAGGGCCATCTAGGGGAGCATTTCCCTGAGTTCAGCTATCCAGGCCACTGCAGCACTGGTTCAAGGGAGACAGGCTACACTTGAACTAGTGACAGACCTTAATGTCATCTACATGGTGCTGGTTTTTTTAGGCATACAAAATGTAAGACTTATGGGGTCATGGAAGCTTCCAGTCAGATTTCTGAAGAAGGCCTGGGGGCCAGGGAAAAAGAAATATAACAGGATCACAGTCCCTGACAGGAGTGCCAGAGAGGGTGATGCTCTAAGTTGCAAGAATAAAGTTGAAGGTGCAATGGAGACCCAGGAAGTTGGAGATACTAGGAATCTGAAGCATCTGTTGAAGAAAACCTTTGATACAGAACAGAGGCAGCCTAAGAGAGAGGTCATGTGGGCTGCAATAAGCAAGCCATAGTGGTGGGGCAGTCCAATCCCTTAGGGGCGCACATCTCACCACAGGTTGCCCTAGTTGTTGGATATAGAGCTTCGGTACTTAATATTTGCCCTGCTGGGTGTTAGTCTTGCTCAGATCTGATTCGTTTCTGTTCAGTATTCCTCTTTTTGGGGATGGGAATGTTCATCCTGTGCCATTGTATGTTGGAAGTATTTAACTTTTTCTAAGTAGGGCTCACGACTAAGAGTTTGCCTTGAGCCTCAGAGGAGACCTTGGACTTGGACCTTTCAGTGGTGTAGAGCTGATAAGCCTTTGGAGACTCTTGGAGATGAACTAAATACATTTTGCATAATAAAATGGATATGACTCTTTGGGACCCAGTTGTGGTTTAATCTAAAATCTCCCCCATCTCAGGTGTTCAGAGATGGGGCTTTTAGAAGGTGACTGGATACTGGAAGCACTGTACTCACCAGACTGATCTATAAGTAAGTTTTCTGATAAATGTGCTGTTAAGAGGTAGAACCTGGTTAAAAGAAGTGTGTCACTGGTGTTACACCTTTAGAAGGTGTATTTCTCTACCTGGTCGTTCCTTCTGTTTCCTGGCAGCCATGAGTTGAGCACCTTTCCTCTGGCATGCTCCTCTGCCCCTTTGTTTCTGTCTTCAGCCAATCAGCCTTGGATTGAATTCTCTGAAACGCCAACCTGAGTAAACCTCTCCCCTTTTAGATTGCAGGTGTCAGGTGTTTTGTCCCAGTGATGGGAAAATGACTAATATACTGATCTTTGTATAAATTCCTTTGAGGGCTGGAGGTACAGCTCAGTGGGGTAAGTGCTTGCCGCTAAGCACTAAGGCCCTGAGTTCGATCCCCAGTCCCGGAAAAAAAAAAAAAAAAGGAACGGATGTGTATAAATTCCTTTGAGATAGAAACCCAGGAATGGGGTTGTTAGGTCATAGGGCATACATAAAACTTCATTTTACTAAATATGAACTAGTTATTTTCTAGAATGTACTAGCTTATACTTCCACCAGTGATACATGTAAGTTACTGTCTTTTCATATCCTTGCCAATAATTGATAGGTCTTAATTTTGCCATTTTGATAGTGGTATAAAGAATAATTCAGTGTTGGCTGAATTCGCATTTTTCTCATTACTAATCTGTCTTGTGATTTCAGTTGTTCATTTGTCTGCTTTCATAACTTTCCATTTACTGCCCATATTTATTTTTGTGTTTAGATTTCTTGTCTTACTGATTTGCAGTTTTTTGTGCAGTTCTCATGTCATTCTTGTTGGTTTTAGACTTGGCAGGTCATTTTTCTTAGGCATTTGTTTACTTTGTCTATTTTGTTTTTTCCACAGGAAGTTTTAAATTCTTTTTTTTTGTTTAGACCAATTTTTAAAAAGTTTTACACAATTAGTAATGTTATTTACATTTCTTGTATACAACATGTTTTGAAATATTTATGGTAAAATGTTTAAGTTGAGCTAATTAACATGCATTATATCACATTTTTTTTGTGGTGAGAACAGCACTTCTTAGAGATGTTCAAGGATGTAATGCATTATTGTAGCTGATAGTGATTTAGGAAATATGGTTGGGAGTGAATAAAGATTAGTTCAGTTAACGTTCTTTTATTAGCATATTATAAAATTAACTGTTTATACTTCTGTAATTTTTATCCTGTTATGGTGGCTTCCTTTAACTACCACCATAATCGGTAAGAACTACTTTATTACTTCTCCAAATTTCCCCGTGCTAGCTCTTTGTAGTCAGACCCTTCCTCAACGCCTAAGCCCTGGCAACCATCGATCTCTTTGTCATCCTTATTGTATTGCATTTTCCAGAATTTCATATAAATGGGAGTCACACAATATAAAATTGTTGGGGCTGGAGATATAGCTCAGTGGAATAAGCGCTTGCCTAGCAAGCACAGCGTCCCGAGTTCGATCCCCAGTACCGCAAAAAAAAAAAAAAAAAAACTGAAACACAATATAAAATTGTTTGGAGATGGTTTCTTTTGGTAGGCATAATGCCTTTGAGATTCATTCATGTTCATTCCTTTTCGTTGCTGAATATTATTCCATTGTGTGGATTACTGACCCCCACGGCTCTTGATTAGGGGGGAAGATGGTGGAGGGGTGGCAAAGGCATTTAGAAAATACAGACAAGAGATAAAACTGAGGTCAGGTGGAGTGCTCTTGATGGGAGAAGAGGAACTGCACATGCATTGTAGAAGCATTTGTTTATACTCATTACAAAGTTAGTGTCACATATACAGGGTTCCCTAGTGTCTAATCACTGGAATTCTCTCACTTAAGATTTTCTTTTCAGGACTGAGGTAGCTTAATTGCTTTAGGCACTTTGGCCTTTGCTTGCCCTGACACATGTGACCATTTTCCAGCTTCAGCCGCTCCCAACAGATTACCAGAGTTTATCCATTCACTTGGTAAAGGACAACTGGGTTGTCACTAGTTGTCAAGATTGTGAGTAAAGTTGTTATAAACATTTGTGTATAGTTTCTTGTATCTTTTTTCCTTTTTTACATAGGGTCTCATTATGTAGTTTAGGCTGGCTTTGAGTTCATTATATAGTCCAGTCTGGCCTTGAACTCCCAGCAATCCTCTTGCCTCAGCCACCTGAGTGTTAGTATTAGAGGCATGTGCCACCATGCCTGGGTTTGTGTGTAGGTTTTTGTGTCAGCCTATTTTCATTTCTCAGTTCATTTGTAACCATCTCAAAGTGAGACTGATGTGTTGTTGTCTTAGTTACTTTTCATGTTGCTGAGACAAAACACCTGAGACTCAAAATTAAGGGAGGAAAAATTTATTTAGCTCATGATTTGCAGAAGTTTCCGTCCATAATCAGCTGGCTCCAAGGCAGGATGGCACCTGGCAGCGGGTCAGCTGTTCACGGCAGTAAAAGACAGCAAAAACAACAAAAGCGAAAGGGTAGAAACAAGCCTCTTTTTCTCCCTTGTATTGTGTGCAGGCTGCCCACCCTATGGCAGTTTGTTATGGTTGATACATTGTGTCAACTTAGGGAGTTTAGAGGTTTGGCTGAATGATTCAGCAGGAAGCCAGGGTGCTTACTTTGTACACATCCTGAGCCTGTGCAAGAGGAGGGCGTTGACCTTGTGTGAGAGCTACCTGCTCCCTGGGTGGGGGTAGGCTGTTTACAATGTAAAGGAAGGAAAGAGGCTGCTTACAGCCATTCCTCCCTTTTGCTTGTGGTTTTTGCTGTGCTATGCTGCCCTAAACAGTTTGCCCTCTGCCGTGTGCCACTCTGCCTCAGAACCAGCCAAGTATGGACTGAAACGTCCACGAACTGCAAGCTAAATAAACCTTTCCTTCCTTCGTTTTGGGCATTGGGTATTTTGTCTCAGCAACGAGAAAAAAGTAACCAAGACACAGTTGTAACATTCAAACCCCCAATTCCAGCACTAGACAATGAACCAGTCACAAACTCTAGATTCAGCTGCCTTTGAAAAGCCCATGTCCTGTGACTACATAAGGCTTTGGTGGGACATCCAGACACAAATTTTAACAATTGTGTGGTAAGTATTTAACTCTTTAGTAAACTTGCATGATCGCTGTACCTTTTTGAATTCTCACTAGCAATGTTTGGGAGCTGTAGTTGCATGGTGGCCTCACTAGTTCTTGATGTAGTTGATTTTCTTTTAGCCAGTCTAAATGGATATGCGGTGGCTTTTCATTGTAATTTTATTTTGCATTCCCCTAATGACTAATAGTGTTCAGAGTCTTTTACTGTGTTACTTGCCCCTTTGGGTGAAGTGTCTATTTAAATCTTTCACATATGTTTTTTAAAAAGTTGTTTGTTTTCTTGTTGAAGTTTGCACTCTTTATTGTATGTGCAATTTGCTTTGTTAATGATTTGCAAATGTTTTCTTCTAGTGTGCTATTTTTTCATACCCTCAATGTCTTTTGCATAACAAAAGAATATTAATAAACTCAACTTTCTTAGGTTTTTTTTCTTTCAATTCTTAGTGTCATGTCTAAGAGCTCTGTGTACTCTAAGCTTATAAGGACTTTTTTTTGGTACCAGGAATGGGACTCACAACCTCATGCTTGTCAGTCAGGCCCTGGGCCATTGAGCTATATCCCCAGCCCATTACAAAGATTTTAATTCTCTGATTCAGTCTAGAAATTTTATAGTTTTACACTTGACATGTAGATTATGATGCATTTTTCATTCGTTTTTATATGAATATGATGTCAGGTTTGGTTTTGTGTAGAAATGTCCAGTTATTCCAACTGTATTGAAAAGAGTGCCATTTCTACTCTGAATTGCATTTTGCTCCTTTGTCAGAAATCAATTTACCATAATTATGTGGGTCTATTTATGTGTTCTCTATTGGTTTCTTGAAGCTCTGTATCTGTCTTGCTGATCCAGCATTATTTTGATTACTGTAGCTTTGTAGTAAGTTTCAAAATTTGATAATTTGAATCCTCCAACTTTGTTCATTTTCAAAATTGTTTAGCTAGTTCTATTCATGTGCCTTTCCATGTACATTTTAGTAAGCTTGTCTTTACAACAGTTTCAGTTAGGATTCTTATTGTACTTGCATTAAGTGTGTGGAACATCTGGGAAGAATTGACATCTTTGTTCATAGTTTATGTTGAGTTATTTGATCCATGAACATAGTGTATGTCTTTTCATTTATTTAGGTTGCCTTTGATTTTTTTATCAGCATTTTACAGATTACAGATTTTTTTTTTTTGAACAGTGTCTCATGTAGTCCATGCTACCCTTGAGCTAGTTTTGTAAGGCTGGCCTGAAACGTGTCATCCTCTAACCTCAGCCTCCTGAGTGCTGAGATTACAGACCTGTGCCATTTGAGATTCATGCATTTGTTCTGGTGCATGTATTTTATGGTACTTCTTATGTAGGTTAAGATTAAACAAGAGCTCAGACTATAAATTTGTAAAATGTCATCTATGAGTTACACAGAAGCTTTATTCTGGATCTCATGACTTATTATCAGTAATAAATTTATACTGATCATTTATAAGTTTAGTTATATAGAAACTTTATTCTAGGTCTGTACAGAGGTGAGTTGATCAGATGCACAAAGTAATATATTGGTCATTTACACTGTGATAAATTTTTTTTAAACGTGACACACTTGCATATATACATGTAACTTACTGTAGTTTAGCGCTATACTGAAAATTAAATTGAAAAAGAATCCTTAATGCTGTGTTCTTTAGTCTGCTTATGCTTGGTGTATGCGTGACTTTCCTGAGAAATTAGATATGAAGTAGAAACTTGTTTATAGAATTACGTTTTTCCTATTGACTATTTTAAAGATGTATTCTTCTAAGAAATGAGTATTTGTCTTTTAAATAATTAGAAAATATTTAAAAATCAGCAGTAAATCTCAGGACTGTGTTTGGGACCTTCAGCAGTTTGGCTTTTGTTCATTGCTGCATTCATATGATACCTGCAACAAAAGATGAAAACTTAATATGATTTCTTCTACTAAGTAAAAGTACATAAAGTTGAATTGTTTGTTTAGATGAAGTAAATAATGGGAATAATATCCAAATCTTTTCTTTACCTTTAGAATATTGTGCTTAGGGAAGGTAAAATTGCAAGTTCAGAGCTTGTACACAGTAGTCACGTTTATATTTCAGGAGGTTTTAGATAACTTTATAACTTTTGTGCCTTGAATCCATGTTAGTCTCTGCTCTTTTATCTTTGGGAGACAGAAAGCATCAATTTAATAAAAGAGCTGAAGTACTAGACAAGTTTCAGCAGCTGTTGGTGGGCTAAGGAAGTTAATTAAGAGCTTTATTTTAAAGCTCACCTGTTGGATTTCTAGATACCTGTTGAAAAAGGAGCATAACACATAGTTAGCTAACAAATAACTTTTAAAATCCAATTTGCGTAATTATGGGCATTAGTTTTTTTTTGTTTTTGGGCATTAGTTTCAAATGGCACTTTTGTTGATCTGTTAAAATTTTGTATGAAATACAGCATTTAGTTCATGACTTTTTCATTGGAAATGTTCATTACAGTATTTCATTGATCTTGAATGCAGTTGATTATTTGATTACTCACTGTAACTTCTGTACCTGGTCTTTTTCAGTGTTTGTCATATCTTTGTTTATATTTTAAATCTCATTTTAAAGACAGTGTATGTTGTAGCTGAATCAGTATTTCACTCATTTTTAAAATTTCATTCATGCTTTTGGCTTAACACTATTATAGCATATGAATGTATTATTTATTCAATTAATCGGTTTACACCTTTTGACTACCGTGAATAATACTGATAAATACATTCTATACAATAATTTAAACAAAAGATGGGTCTTTTTATCTGAATCAGGCTCTTCACAGAGGCTTTTTAAATTTTAAATTGCTTTTAAGCTTTAATTACCCCTCCACAACTTTCTTTCTTGTAATTTATTTGTTCAAAAAATTGGACTATTTGCCTTGAATGATTTCCTAAAAGTTGAGATGCTGCTGATTGCATCACCATGGTGTCTCATGTATTCTTCTGTTGTTTTTTTCTTAATTGATAGTGGCATCTAGAAACATGATCTTTTTTGAGGTTTTGCTTTGTTTGGGGGGACTAAGGTGTCAGTGGTGGATTCTTTCAAGAGACACGTCTGAGTGAATCAGGGTTTTGTTTGATGCTATTAACTACAAGGGTTCAGCAAAGTATGACCCAGAGGCAAAATATGGGCATGTTTATATACAACCTGTGAGGTAATGTTAGTTTTAAATTTTTAAAGTGTTTTTAAAAAGTTAAAAACATAAATAAGGGAATATGTAACAGAATGTGAATGTAGCTTTCAAAGCATAATATATTGTCTGGCACTTTACAGAAGAAGACTGATGACCACTAGGCCATTGACTTTGAGAGCTGTTAACTCATTAGGGCTGCAATATAGTATTATTCTATCATTCTTTGATTTATTTGATAAGAGTGTTTCTACAAGCAGCAACTTGACTAAGGGAATAGTTTGATAAGTAAAAATGCTTAATTCTTTTCCTCTTACGTGCTTTTTAAAATAATGACTTGGTTTTGTAGAATTTACTAAATGCAAACAATTAGTTTTTATTTTATCTTTTTGAGGTCACTATAAAGCAGCAGAATTCAATATACTTGATTATTCTGATGTAGTCTTGACATTATTGAAGTGCAAATGTCCCATATTTGGCTGTAGGAGAGTCTTGAGACTTTACAGTCTTACTTACAACTGCATAGTACCTAATTGTGTTACTTTACTATAGCTCATTCTATTTGTCCATATCTGTGCACATCAGGGTTGTTTATAGGTTGTTACTACGAGTAGTCTTGCAATGAATAGGTCACAGAATAAATGCATATATATTTTTCTGCATGTTGCAGATTTCCCTCTGCAGTGAGTGTACCATTTTACAGTCTCATCAGCTGGCTTCCCTACACATTCCCTACGTAGAGTATGTTGTTAAACATTTGGATTTCTGCCAAGACAATAGGTTAGAATTATCTCTCAATGTATTTTTAATTTGCATTTCTATTTAAGAAGTTAGGTACTTTAAAGATGATTAAAGTCCATTTACATTTCATTTTAATAAGTAATTGTACATCTATGTGAAAACAGTAATACATCAGTATAGAAAGTCCTACTTTACTCCCAGAGATGCATAATCAGGATTGACTTGATAAGGTCTTCAATTTAGTTTATTTCCATTAGTAAATAAATCATAGAACAGACAGACCTTATGAGGCTATGCCAGGATTTTTTCAGAAATATCTTGTTTATTTTGCTTTGAGAGCTGTGCATGTATGACATTCTTTGCAGAAAATAATTTTGGTATTATAAGATTAATTATTAAGAATTCTAAGTTTTGTATTCTTTTTTACATATATTTGTTAAGATTGTTCTGTGGAATTTCATAGATATTACTTCTGTTAGTAAAGCTGCTGACAGAGATTTCAATAAATTATTCATGTGCTATTTATTTTCCGAGTTCAAGCATTAATGTTTTTCTAAGAATTTTTTTAGTTGAACTTGTTAACAGTTTGTAGATATATGGTGATGATACTTGAATAAAATCTGTAATGGTTGTTTTCCATGAGGAAAGCACTGTATTAGAGGTAGAGTGATATCACTGAAGCATAATGAAAAACCAGCTTTCAAGAGTGCTAAATAATTATTATCTTTAAAAAGCTGTTGATCTTTCAAGAAGTAGGCCACTGCATTTTATCTTCTTGTACTCTCTTATTTACTATCATCTGTGTGCTTTTCACTATAAACACTTTGGGTCTTGCTTTACAGTCTTCCTCTCCATTCTAAGTCTTACCTTTGCTCTGGATTATCTGAGTGTCTGCTTGGTATGTCTTTCCAATATCATTTTCAGTTCTTTACCCTCATCTCCAGTGACTTCTCTTTTATGCTAGTTCAAACATAAGCTTCCATACCTGACTCTACCCCTTGTCATTGCTCAGTAAAGCTAAATTATTAAAATAACATCTCAGTCTCACAGTAGTCTTCAGTCCTGCCCAGTTTCTCACATTATACTTGCACAATTTTGCTCACCTTGGTTGATGCCTATTTATTTCCTTCCACCTTAGGTTCTATAGACAGCTATTTGCTATTGTCTTTAACTTCTTACTTCATCGTTGCCTTCAAATGTCTATTTTCTTCCCTATTTTACAACCCCATTCTTATATTTGAATTGTTCTGATTGCAATGATTACCTCATGTGGACTCTCAGTGCAGCAGTGATCCTGTTCTCCTGTGTTAGGCTGTCTTTGTTCACCACACTATTTTGGATACACTCCACCAAAGCTGTTGCTGCCTAGACCATCAGTGACTTTCTCAGCGGGTATCTAAGGAATGGGACTTCTGCGGCATGTTATTTACTCAGCAGTTCACCTGTTTTGAAATAGTCTCTTGGCCTCTGATATACTGCCCCTTGACCCCTGTGATTTCTGCAGGCTTTTCTTTCTCTGCCTGCCTCTTGAATGCTGATGCTATACAGAATTTAGTCCCTAGCTTTCTTCAGATTTTACATTTCTTAGTCCATCTCAGTTTTTCCTGCTTTTCAGTTTCAACACATATCATCATATGATCTCTTTGAAGTGCAGACTTGTATGTTCTTCACATGCATGTCACAAGCACTGTCAGGCCCCCATGTTATAGCAGACACCTGATCTTCCTCACAGTGTTCTTTTCCTCACTTCCTGGCATCACCATCCCAGTCACTCTTGGCCAAACTTCTTGGCCATCTGACTTCACCATTGCTCTCTCCATATTCTCAGTTTCCAAGGTTTATTGATTCCACCCTCAAAATTCATCAGGTCTGCCCATTTCTTTTGGTTTCTGTTACTACTTTCCTAAACAAGACTTCATCAGGTTATTCCCAGCGCTCTTGGATATGGAAACAGGGGATCACAAATTCCATCCCAACCTGGGCAATTTAGCAACTTAGTAAAACTCTGTTTCAAAGTAATTGATTAAAACAAGGAGATGGGGATGTAGCTCAATGTGAAGGCTCTGTATTCAGTTCCCGGTATGGGGCAGGTAGATTGAGAGTAGAATGGTGATTCTCCATGGCTGGAGAGACAGAAGAGATAGGGCAGTGTTGGTCAGTGGGTACTGAGTTACAGTTAGATAGGAGCAAGATGTTCTCATGGGCTGTTGCACATAGGATGCCTATATATAGCAGTAATGTACTGCCATTTCAAAGAGCTAGATAAATTTTAAAAATTTTCATCACAAAGAAATGATAAATGTGGAGATGAATATTTAACCTAATTTAAACATTATACAGTGTACACTTGTATCAAAACATAACATAATAACTAATTAGGTTGTATAATTTTTATCCTTTTATCAATTAAAATCAGTTTTAAAAAGATCCACTTAATCTTATTTGGTACATAATTGTCAAAATGGATTAAAACCAAAAAAAAGGGGCCACATTATTTGATGCATGACAATTTCTAAAATGTTTTTGGCAAAAACAAAGATCCTGGACTGTTAGCAGTTTGGGGAAGATACTGTAGGTATCAAAATGTAAATAGTTTCATTTGAGGATCTGCCAAGAGTAAGGAAGGTGCTTTACACATACCTTTTCTCCTAACTAGCATAGTAGGGCTAGAGTTCAAAGCCACGTCTCTCTGGTTTCACTTTCTCATAGTTTTTTTCTGATTTGCTGGGGGGTGGGCAAGGGAAGACCTTGAAAGACTGAAAATTGAAAAGGAAAGCACTCTGACTATAATAAATATTGAATAAATTAATTAAAATATTTTTCTATAGAAATTGAGTTTCTCTGGAGAAGATGTTATGATGCTGAAAAATTTTAGACCCAGCTTTGATTAGAAATTGGTGTTGGGGCCGGGATGTAGCTCATGGCACAGTGTCTGCCTGGGAAGCCTGAGGTCCTGAGTGTGATTCACTGAACCCCCCAAAAAAGGAAGAGAAAGAAACTGACCCTGAGTCCAGGTGTGGTGGCACATGCCTGTAATCCCAGCACTTGGGAGGGTAAGACAGGAGGACTTCTGCAAGTTCGAGGCTGGCCTGGGCTACATACACAGTGAGTTCAATGCCAGCCTGAATTACAGGGCAAGACTCTGTCTCAAAAAAAAAAAAAAGAAAAGAAATTGATGTTGATTTTTATGGTATTTTTTTTGCATACCATGAACTTTTTTAAAAAGCTACATGTTAATCAGACAAAATGATCTAAGTACTAGTGATTAATTACACGTTTTTTTTGGAAAAGGGTTCTGCAGAGTTGAGAAAATAAAAAAGATGATGTGATTGGGGGTATTAGCTGCGCAGAGCAGAGAGAGAAGCTGAGCTCTGGAGCCAGAGCACTGTCATGTAGTAAAAAGATAGTAAAAATTAGTCAACTCTTAAATGTTGCCTGCTTATAATTGATAACATGAATGTATTTATTTGAGCTCTTCAAATGTTAAATTATTTTAATTTTTCAATTTTTAATATTTTAATTGAAAATTTAAAGCAAGCTTGTCTGAACTACATGGTGATAGTGAGTAGACACTAAGGGATAAAGATAGGTGAAATGTAGAATTCAGAGACTGGATGAGATCTGATGGTTATAAGTAAAATTAAGGAGTAAAAGAAATGTGATGTCTTTCTACAGTTAGTTTATAATGAAGGATCATTTCCCTATAATGAACATTATACAGACTTCTTTATTTTGTATGTAGAGGTGTTTGCTTATCCTATTCTGAATTTTAGCTGTGGTTAAACTTTGAACTTCTTTCAGCAATAGGACAATTAGATTTTATTTCTTCTGGTATTTAAATACCGTATGTTAATTTTTTACTCTGGATACAATAAAATTTAAAATTATTATTGGCCATGCAAATAATATATGCAGTTGAGTGATACGGTTTGTTGATATTTGGGGGGATGGAGTTTACAGCTGAAAGCAGTTCCCCGTGGATAGTTTTCTTTCATAAGGAGGAATTCTATCAAGAGGTGTGAAGTATTCTATCAAAAAGTGAAGAATAGTCTATCAGGAAGTGAGAGCTATTCCATTAAGAAGTGAGAAATTTTTAGAGATTTGGGAATGTAGATGTTATCAGATAGGATCATTAAGCTTATTTCAATATGTCCAGTGACTGGCTATAGTAAACTAACATTAAGCAAACTAAGTGGATCGGGAGCCAGGGCTCTGGTGTAGGGTCAGGTTTTTTTTTGGTCCTGGGAATTGAACTCAGGACCTCACGTTTGCCAGGCAGGTGCTCAGGCCCATAGGGTCAGTTTTTAGATGAAGTCCACTAAGGAGTGTCTGGTAACTCTTCTTTTTTTTTTTCTTTTTTTTTGCGGTACTGGGGATCGAACTCAGGACCCTGCGCTTGCTAGGCAAGCGCTTATTCCACTGAGCTATATCCCCAGCCCCCTGGTAACTCTTCTGTGACAAACTGGTTAAAGAAATTCTGATACATCTTTTCAAAAATAATACTCTTTTCCCAGCAAAGTATTGTTGAACAACATGCTAATTTTTACTATGAAGTTATTTTATATATACATGGAAATTTTTACTCCCCTTCCCCTCCCAGGAATCAGGGGTAACAACCTGACAGGCACTTCTGAGCCTTTCTCAATGATCATATAAGCATATACAGATGAAATTATACAGTGTACACACATTGGTATTTTTCATAGAATTCATTCTAGATCAACTAAAACGTACTTTAGATGAATAATATTCTCAGGCAGGCAGGGATCATGAAACCAAAGCTGATGGCTCAAATCCATTCTGCCATTTTTGCAGTTTTATGGGAATACAGCTTGACCAGTTTCTCTAGTGAGTGCTTTAAACTGTTAAATTCTTTATCTATTACATGTGAGAGATCCTCCCCCATCCATTGTTTGTCTGCTTTGTTGTCACATTTTGCCATAAAATGTATGTGGCTTATTGTGGGTTTTTTTTAAAACAGAGTCTCACTATGTAGCCCTAGCAGACTTTGAATTGTGATCTCCTGAGTGCTGGGCTTATACATGTGTGCCACCATACCTGGACCTATTTTGATTTAAAAGTTTGCTTAACTCCATGATTATTCTTGTGTTTCTCTAAAATTTCTTACAAGATTTTCATCACCATTTTATAGGTCTGGAATGCATTTTTATATATGTGTTCGGTGGCCACGTAGTATAGTGGTTAAGATCACAGTCTCTGATTCTTGTTACCTGTGTGACCTTTGACAAGTTACTTAACATTTCTGTACTTCAGCTTTCCCTTAAAATGGAGTGATATTAAGGTCTGTCTCATAAGATAGTAATGAAGCTTAAATGAGTGATTGATATTTAGAAAATCTTTACCATATGGTACATGGACACATGAATTGTCTACCATTGTTATGCTGTGTGTAGGCATCTCGTTTTTCACGTTGTTCCATGTGAACAACCAGTTGTGGTAAAATTTTCGAGTAGTTCATTCCTTGAAGTTGATTTAAAATGTCATTGCTGTTATATATATTATATACGAAGGCTTCAAGTATGTGTGGTTTTTGTTTTTAGGCTTTAAAGCTGGTTTTGTGGCTCTTTTTATCTGCCACTCCTGAACCGTAGTGGCTTACATCATAGTTTTCTAAATACTTACTGCTAATAAGTGAAGTTTCTCTATTTTTTAAAAAAGCTTCAGTGTTTTATTGTGTGATTCAACAGAAATTGCTAAATTATTACGTTTCTGATTCTTGATTCTAAAGCTTTTTAAAAAATGTTAGTGTACGTTTATGATACAAAATAACATTCATCTTGGGGAATTGGTATATGTATATATACTTATCCCATCTTGATCATTTACTTTTTGTTTTTGTTTTTGTTTTTTGTTTATTGAGACAGGGTCTTGCTATACATTTAGCCCACGCTAGCCTCAAACTTGCAGCAGTCTTCCTGTTTTACCCTCTCAAGTGCTGGGGTTACAGGTGTCTCCCACCACACCTGGCTTCCATCTTGATAATTTTTGAGTCTGTTTGGTGGACGAAATTATTTTGGGTTTTTCATATAATTTTTAAAAACGTCAGAATTTACAAAACCTTCGTTACTGAATTTTACCACTAACTGGTTAGTGTTAAAATAGAATATTTGGTCTCATTAATACTTTAACCAGTGGATGCTTTTAGAAATTGTATAATCCAGAGATTGAGTCTGTCAACTTGCTGTACTAGGTGAATACTGGGAATATGGCTGAATAGAAACACTGTAGAGAGATAATCTTTGGCCTGCAATTCACAAGCACCTGGGAGAACTGGGGGTGGGGTGGGGTGGGGTTCACTTTCTAGGATACATAGCGACATCTGTTGGACACCGTGCAAACTTCTAGCCCAAGGTAGTTTGAACATTTGCTTGCCCTGCCCTTGTTCACTGTTGTGATAGTTTTGTGAAACTAGGCTTTCAGTGGCTTGCCCAGATAAAAGCAGCAACCATGCAGAAATCAGTGTGGAATAGGAATCATGGGGGCACTGTGTAATCCTGAAGTTTTAGAAGTTGTGTAATGCCCAATAGGCGCACACATCGCATAACTAGTTGTGATTATTTAAAAATGATTTTTTTTCACTTTGTGTGTAATTTTTTCAAAAGGTTACTGATTTCTTGGGATGTAAATATTTATTTGAACCTAATAAATAAGTGGAACTGTTAGAAATTTCTTTTGGCCTAGGGAATTTTTCTTTTGTGAAAAAAACTATTGAAAAAGTAAACACCAGCAACCAGAAAAGTTTGAGAATCTGTCTTAAAAGCAAATTATTACAAATGGGGTATGGTGGTGCAAACCTCAATCTCATCACTCAGAAGGCTGAGGCAGGAGGATCATTTCCAGTTCAAGGTCAGTCTGGGCTAATGGATTCAAGGCCAGCCTAGAATACATAGTGAGACCATGTCTTAAAAAAAGGTTACTACAAACATTTAAAGATTAAGAGCATTTGAAGTGCTCTTTAGGTAGAGTGTATGCCATACTTGCCTGTGACAGGGTGAATAAACTTCATCTGGGCACCAAGGACAGCCAGCGTCTGTCAGAAAGTGCTCTTAGGCTGAGCTTGAAGGAAAGCCAGTTGTGTGGGGTAGAGGGTGGCAGGACCAGCTGTGCGAAGGGGCCCGTTGGAGGAGGGGTAAGAGAGTGAGCGCTGTGAGGGGCTGGAGCGAGCAGAGGGCGTGTCGCAGTGACAGGCGGTGCGGTCCGCAGAAGGGGTTCTTTAGGGTTTAAAAGGCAGGGCAAGTACTGAAGGTTTTTAAATGAATAAAGAATGTATCTTAGGTTGTTTCAACTGGGGGAATAAAATACAAAGATGACATTTGTATGTGTTTAACACTATATTCTAATTAGTGTTGGGTGGATTTTTTAAAATAGCATTTTGAAATGCCTTGGTTTTCAAAGGCATTTGTCAGCTTTACTGTGAGCATAATTCTGTGGTAATGTTTTGAACATACTGATACATTACTTTTTGCCTCAAGTTGGCTGATAATTAGCATGGTTTTGAAAAATGGAATGAAAGGAAGACAAAACGTTAAACTGTAAAACATTTGAATTAGTGTAATTATCTTTTAGGTATTTTTAAATAGGAAAAATTTTATCCTAATTTAAAAAAATTGTTAATATCTATTAAAATGTTTAAAAAACAGTTTGCATAGTTTGACTGCCACTGTAAAAACATTTATCTTTTAAATTCCTGTGTTAAGCTCAGGTGGTATAATAAAGATGTAAGTTATACAGGCAAGATAGAAAGTTTATCTCACTTCTGTTTCCCTTTTGCTTATATTTTGATTTATTATAATTCCAAGAAGCTAATAGACTATAAGATTTTTAATAGTAATGATAAAGTAGATTTAGGTTACTTTTTAAAAATTCTTAAGATTATTTTCAAGAGTTTAAAGACTGGACAAATGCAACTCATAGCCATCGACTGAGGATGGAGACCTGAAACGCCTTTCCAAGGCCCCATTGTGGCGTTGGGGAGTGGTTAGTCTGGTAAGAACTGGAATTTGCTTGTTGTAAATACTGGGAAGTTTTTTAAACAATTGAATATTATTTCATTCCTCTGCTAGTGTGTTTCATATTTATTTAGAACACTAATAATACAGAATTAGCGCCACCTTTAAAGCCATAATTAAATAAATTATAAATAGGTATTTGAAAAGGAGTCTTAGTGTCACTTATTAGACCAGGCTTCCCGCGGAGATACCTGCTTAATGGCTTGAATTTTCCCGGGCAAGTTGATTAAAAAAAATTTTTTTTAAAGAAAGGGGTAAGGTTTATTTTGGAAGGCTTTCTTTGGCTGAAACACAAAGTTTCTTACTAGGCCAGGGATCAGCAGCATAGTGCCTGCATGGCAAGCTCAAGGTACTGAGTTTGATTCCTGGTATCCTTCCACCCTCAGAATTTGTTCTTACTGTGTTTAAAAAACTGATGAGAAACTTAGAAAAATTAAACTGATTCCATCTGTGGTCTTTACATCAAAATGAATCCTAGATCAAAGTTAAATGTAAAAATGTAAACCATAAAACTAATAGGACAAAAAACCAAGGCTATTAAAAAGTAAGTTTGGGGATCGCTGGGCAAGGTAGTGCACACCTGTAATCCCAGCACTTGGGAGGCTGAGGCAGGAGGAGCGTTGTAGATTTGAGGCCAGCCTGGGCTACAAAGTGAACTCAAGGATAGCCTGCATCATGAGACCCTGTCTCAAAAAAGACCAAAATATTATGTTATTATTTTAGGTTAAGGGAGGCTTTTCTAAATATAACACACTTAATTTTATGTAGTTTAAAATTTATTTCATTACAACAAAAATTACAAAATCAAATGGAAAAGAAGATATTTTCAAAACTTAATAGCTATGACCAAAAAATGACCAAAGATCAAAGTCAGTAGGATGACTAATCCTTGAGGAAAATGGGTAAAATGTGTGCCAAATGAATTTATGAGCAGAATACAGACATCCAATAAATATAAAAGATACTTTATGAACTAAAAATTATTTCAATTTTGTGCCTCTCTGTCCTATAGAACATTCTTTGACTACAGTAATTTTAAGTGTTTCTAAATCCTTGTGGGGTTTGAATTAAAACTTTCATTAGACACTAACAAGCTGATCTCTTATAAATTGTGTGTGTGTGTGTGTGTATGTTTGGTCCAAATGAGTCGTTTTGGTTTCTTATTAAGAAGTAAGTTTTGTTAGACTTTTTTTTTTTGTCTTTTTGAGACAGTGTCTCGATATACAGTTAAGGCTGGCCTTGAGCTCACTTTGTAGCCCAGGCTGGCCGTGAACTCTCAGCGATCCTCCTGCCTCAGCCTCCCGAGTACTGGGATTACAGGCTACCACACCTGGCCTATTAAACTTTAATAGTAAGACAGTTATACATATTTATGTGCCAAACCCAAAGAGCATAATCATTTGAGAATAATTTTTGGACTTCTTTCTTTCAGAAATAATAGAAGGCTATTTTGCTTAATTTTGTTCTTTTTCTTTGTAGGTGCCAGTGTTCGAACATTCACTCCATTTTATTTTCTGGTGGAGCCAGTGGATACACTCTCAATTAGAGGCTCTTCTGTTGTATTAAACTGTTCAGCATATTCTGAACCTTCTCCAAAAATTGAATGGAAAAAAGATGGAACTTTTTTAAATTTAGTATCAGATGATCGACGCCAGCTTCTCCCAGATGGATCTTTATTTATTAGCAATGTGGTACATTCCAAACACAATAAACTTGATGAAGGTTACTATCAGTGTGTGGCCACTGTTGATAGTCTTGGAACTATTGTTAGTAGAACAGCCAAGCTTACAGTAGCAGGTAAGTTTTGTTAAGTGATTTTACTTTTTAAGTTTTTATTGAGGGTAAATCTGGGGGAAAAAAAGCAGTATTATGCCACATACAGTAGCACACACCTATAATCCTGGCTATTCTGGAAACTGAGGTAGGAATGTTGTGAATGTGAGGCTAACCTAGGCAGTTTAGACTCCATCTTAAAAAGGAGTGGGGTTGTAGCGTAGCAGTGGAACACTTGCCTTGCACGTGTGAGGTCCTGCCTTCTTCAGTCCTTAGTACCGTCCACACAAAAAGACCAGAATTGTTTTGCAGTTTTCATTTAATTGGTGACAACAAATCATTTAACAGATAACGGTTGTGCATGTGCTGCATGTCTCAGCCTTTGCCAGGGCTTGCTCAGTAATGTATGGAATAAACTAGCATAGCACTGTTTCACTTGTCTGATGGCTTAAAAGTTGCTATCAGAGGTACCGAGCAGCTTTTATCTTTCTTTTAAGTTTCTCAGGAAATTTAAATGAGGTTGATGGGTTTTATCCTACCTAGGAAAACCATTTAGTAGAGTTTTATAAAACTTACAGTAAAGAAAGAAAAACCTAGATCTTTTGGCAAAATTTTTTCCCTCTTTTTGCTTGGCTTCCTGCCTCTCTCCTTCCTCCCCTCCTTCCCTCCCTCCTTGTCCATCTGCTATGGCTTCTCCAATATGTGTGATAAATAAATTAGTATAATGACTTCCTCTATAATGTCATTTAGGCCAGGCTTCTGTTTATCATTATATTCTTAAATATTTCTTATCTGGGCCTTTATTTGTGACTTCTTCCTGTAAGCTGTGCTCTATGTCCTACCCCTAAATCCATGAATTCTGCCTCCGAATCTTTCTGTGTTGGGTTGCTTTCTCTTCCCGAGACCCTTGGACTTCCCATGACAGCCTTATACCTTCTGTCTGCCATCTCATTCTTCCCTTCTGTCTAATCTCCACACTGGCCAGTGTACTCTTTTTTACCCTTCAGTGCTTTATTGGTTCTCTAGTAACACTCTCAATTTAATATGTAAACTCTTTAACCAGCCTTTTGATTCCCTTTGTGAGCTCATGCCCACTTCTTCAGTCTCATTTCTACAATTTCAGCCCCCACTCCCATCCTCACTACCCTCACCAATTTTAGCAGTGGCAGTGCAGTGTGGTGTGTGTTCTCTTTCATTTATTTCTGTTAATTCTGTCCTTTATCTTTTCCTCTTTTTCTTCTTCATTAGGCTGTTTCACTCATGTTCTTAAGGAAGGATTTTTGACTGTCTTAGTAAAGAGGCAGGTTTTTATTTATTTATTTTAAAGACAAAAGAATGGAAACATATCAACAATGAGACAGATATAAACTAGAATAACTCAAAAGCAATAAAGGAAATACATGATTACAGAGAAGATAGTAGGAAATTAACAGTGGTTGCTGAATTAAATGATGTTATCTTGAAGCTGGTTAATCAGTTATACAAATAAAGGCATGTACAGTTGGTCAATCAGTTTTCTCCACCCCCCTCTCTGTTGTTCTCCCACCCAAGCAGTCATCTTCCCTCTAATAATAACTGTACTTTTTGGTTTATTTACTCCCTCAGGCTCTCACATTGGGAAGAGACATGGCTGCTTCAAATTATGCTGTTACAAATGTGGGTGTACACAAATTACTGTGGCACTAGATGGAAAAGCACCCATCCTGAAAGATGGTAGATAGGCAGGGACCCTGGTCAGCACCCCACTGACAAACCCTTGAGGCCCAGGGGGAGGGGGGGCCGAGTTGAAACCCCCCCCCCCCCGCCTGTGGATCACTGGGCTCTGCCCCGATGAGGTGCTCCTGGAGGCCTGGTCGAGTCCACAGACCATAATATAAGGGAATACATTTCTGTAGTTATTACAGAGTTTTGTAGGAGAGTTATATAACCCACTGTTGGCTTGGGTACCAAGAGGAAGTAGCCTCTAAGCCGAGAGATGAATAAAGTGTTTTTTAATAGCTACAGAGTATGCCTTGTATACAGATACTGTGATTTTTTAAATTTATTTTAAAAATAAAAGAAGCAAAACATTAACAAACAGACATCCATTTACAAAATAGCATAAGAACAATATAAGCAATACTGAATTACAGACAAAGTGGTAGGGAATTAACAATGATTGTTGTATTACATATTGATATCTTCAAAGTAGTTGCTCAGGAAAACAAATAGAGACATGCAAGATTGATCAAATAATTAATCATTAACTGTTCCTTTCAGTAAAGCGATAGAAGTCAGTAGTACAACTACGTTGGCTATCCTGTATATATGTATATACATAATTTGTCCTTCTTTCTTTTCTCTTTTCCCTCATTCCAGTTCCATGATTTATTCAGAGTCTCTTTTATTGAACATATACATGGATTAAAATTTTTGGCAGTACTATCTTGAAGTACTTTTTGCAAATGTTTATTTCTGTAAAAGAGAGTACTAGAATTGGGATTGCTAGCTCATAGGATGCCTTTGTATATGTGAGAGAGGTTTAAAAATGTACTAGTTTGTTATTTCCTAAAATGTTAATCTTAGAGTTAAAGTATGACCCAGCCTTTCTATCCCAGGTAGCTGCCCAAGAGAAATGAGAAATATCCACATAACAATTTACATGTGGTTGTTCATAATGACATTATTCATAATGAACAACAAGTGGTAAAAAACTTAAATGTCCACCAAGTGATAGATAATCAGAATGTTGGTATATCCACCAGTAAAATATTCTTCAGCTGTAAAAAGGAATGAAGTCCTTATATGACAACATGAGTGAAGTGGGAAAGCATGTAAAGTTAAAGAAAGCAGTCATAAATGACCACACACTGTATGTTCACATGTATATATCCAGAGTATGTACATCTTTAAAGATAGGAAGTAGAGTAGGTGGTTTTCTAGGGCTAAAGACCTGGGGTTAGGGATAGTATAGGAGATGGGGAGCAAGCTTCCTTTGGCAGATGATAAAAAGGTTCTGAAATTAGGTTATTGGGATGGCTGTACAACCCTGTTCATATATTTAAAAAATCATTAAGTTGTGTGCTTTAAATATTGAACTTTATGACATATAAATTATATCTCAATAAAACTTTTTTAAAAAACGATATTGCCAGCTGTACATAGTGATGTACGCCTGTAATCCCAGCACTCAGGAGGCTGAGGCAGGAGGATCTTCAGGAGTTGAAGGCCAGCCTGGCCACATAGTGAGTTCCAGGTCAGTTTGAACTATATAACAAAACCCTGTCTCAAAAAAAAAAGCAAACAAACAAAAAAAGATACTGCCAAATTACCATTCAAAAAAAATTTTAAAACCTGTTTCAAGTTTTTGGTTGTAAACAGTAGAAACTGATCGCACCCAAGTCCAGAAAGCAGGGAGAGCTTTGAAAGAACATTAGTCATATCGCTTACAGAAGTGAATACAAGGTGGCTTTTCTTTTTTTCTTCTTTATTTTTCTTTTTTTTCTTTTTCCTGCTTTCCTGCCTGGAGAGTAATCTGGCTATGCGCAAAGGTGAGGGGACTGGGCTGGTCCAAACACAGACGTTGTTAATCCCCTCTTGCCAACCAACCCATGGCCCACTCCCACTTCTGTTTTCCTCGTGCAGTTCTTCAGAGGCAGCAGAACAACTGGTTTCCCTCTCGTGGGCATGAGAAGCTGCGTGTTCTCTGTCTGGGGATGACAGTTACTAGTTGCTCGATATACTTGCCTTGTTCAAAAACTTTTTCTTGCCAATTCCCCAGAAGCTTCATGCTTTCCAATTCCCCATTTGTTGTGGGTATACATTTTTAAAAATTACTTATTTTCATGAGATCTTAAGAAAGAATTTTTGAGCATTAAAAAATAGAACCAATTCTTGGTTTTATTTGTTAAGCTTCCTTTTTCCCAACTATATTAGATGTTATGCTTCATGTTAATCTTTTCTCAGTTTTTCTGGTTTTTTAAAAATAGGTATTTGGATTATTTTCTTTCCTTCAGAAATCATCTTGAAATACAAAATAAGGAAAAATTTATAGCAGAGTTGAAAAACCTGTGTGTTACTTATATTTACATTTGGACTAATTCACCATCATAAAACTAGAAAACCTGGAATTATTTCTTATAATTGTTTCCTAGTCTTTAAAAAACATTTTATTTACTTGTACTTATAAAAATTTTGAAAAATTAAGGTTTTATTGTGTTCTGAGCAGAGCTAAATCACTTCTTAGATATTTTAATAACAATAGTAGCCAGTTCAGTAATTTATATACCAGGCAATTACTTTTATGAATTATTTATGTTAAATATTTAATTTTTTAAACAACCAGTTATTGTTCTCATTTTACTGATGGAGAACTGAGATTAGAGAGAGGTAAATCGTTTGCCGGCATCACAGAGCTGTGAAAGGTGGAGTTCAGTTCACATTCAGGCATGTGACTCCAGAATTGACCCTTACAGCTACTGCATTTTGTGGCATCTATACAGTGCTTTTGATCACAGCTTTTGTTTAACATTTTATTTTGAGGTACAGTAATTTTAAACTTAGAGAATAGTCTAAGAAGAGAACCAAAAAACCTCATACACCTTCACACAGGTCACCTAATTGTGTACATTTTACCACATCTGCTTCATTATTCCCCAGATATGGGCTGGAGGTATAGCTCAGTGGTGTAAGTGCTTGCCCGCTAGGCACTAAGGCCCTGAGTTTGATCCCTGGTACCGGGAAAAAAAAAAGGAACGGATGTTTCATTATTCCCCAGATAATTTAGATTTCAGCATTGTCTCAGTAATGCCTTTATAGCAAAAAACAAAAGCAAAAACTTTGCCCTTTTCTCTTTTGTCTGGGTTACATATGTTACTTTGTTGTTTCTCTTTAAAACTCTTTTGATATGCAATAGGCCTTCAAGTTTTCCTTGTCTCTTTTTGAGTTTATTTGATTTTCCCCTATAAATAGATTCAGATTTTGCATTTCTAGGGGGAAGAGTGGAGAAGTAACGCTGTAGTTTTCAGTACGTCATGCCTGGTAGCCTCTGATACGTTGTTTCGTTGCTGATGATGTAAATGTTTGCAGTATTTTACTGGGTAAAGTTGGTCTATGTACTGTTTCTCCTTTGTTGTTAATTAGTGATAAGTATTTTGGGAGGAGATACTTTGATGTTTTGTAAACAGAGGGACCATAACTCATATGTATCACTGCTGGGAGGCTCTGAACCACTCGTACATACATGATTGTCACATCACACAGCATGGGACAGTTGTGCATGTACCCCTGGTGGTATAAACTGACAAAAACATGTTCATAAATTTTTACCTACTAGTTTTACCATCCATGGAAGAGTCTTGCTTGAATCACCTATTAGTACAGTGTTTACCAAATGGTTATTTTTCTAATTCCTTCATTTCTGTAAGGTAGATATTTGCCTTCTCCACTTATTTGTTAATGTCAGTGTAAACTAGCAGATTCTTTTTTGATGAGTTATAATGTAGAAAAACCATTATCCCAGATTTAACCATTCTTGGGACCCACTTTTCTTTTAATGTACTTATTGTTCTTCAAGTAGTTCCTTATTGTATGGCATAAAACTCATCACATAAAGAACCCAGTTTAGAAAAAAACAAAACCCAGTTTTTCTTATTTTTGCATGTTTAATTCCTAAAATCAGCCATTTCTGCAAGAAACTGGCTCACTGTAATGGATAATTGGTATTTAGAAATCAAGATAAAGCCATCACATGTACCTGTTGTGATTAGAATGATACTGATTCTGGGCCCTGGGTGAGGTAGTGTACATGAGCATGGGTATGTGTATATAAGAGTACTAGTATCTAAGGGCTAGGTGTATATCACCTGTATACATATCTCACAATGCTTTTTAATTACATCTATATATTTATATATCTACAGTTACATGAAAGTGTAAGTTTACACTGATACCTTCATTGTGGGCCAGTATCAGGAATTTTTTCTACCTTGTAATCTTTTTCCATATTTGCACCTTACTTTTTCCACTGTGAGGAACCTGACTCCGATTATCCTCAGTGCACTTACTTGCCCCGTATCCCTGTGTGTAAAAAGTTTCCTAACTCGTGGACCTTTTTCTCAACCCTCATTCACCATATGTTGTGGCTCATGAGTTGGCATGCTCCTGGCCACTGTGACTACAGTTTTAAGTAGTGCTTCCTGACTTTTTCTGCCTTGTTTTCTCTTACTGTTCAGGTCTTCCAAGATTTACCAGCCAGCCAGAACCTTCTTCTGTGTATGCTGGAAACAGTGCAGTTCTAAATTGTGAAGTTAATGCAGACTTGGTTCCATTTGTGAGGTGGGAACAGAACAGACAGCCCCTTCTTCTGGATGATAGAATTATCAGGCTTCCAAGTGGGACCCTGGTGATCAGTAATGTGACTGAAGGAGATGGAGGACTGTATCGCTGCATAGTTGAAAGTGGTGGCCCACCGAAGTATAGTGATGAAGCTGAACTGAAGGTTCTTCCAGGTATGAACTGATGGTTTTGTAGCGAGTAACAATTATTACAGTTTTTTAAAATAAGCATTTGATATTTGCTGTGACATGTTCTTATCAGCATAAAGAATCTTAGCGTTTTAAAGGGATACAAAGAAGAAAGTATGCCAGTATGACTTGCCCTTTAATTAATATATTATTAAAATCTTATCAAGTAATAAAGTATATTCAATACTGAATGATCTTCTTGATCAAAAAAAGTATTACTTGTTTTGGTCAAGCCTTTGTCTTTACTGCACCCTCTCACTCAGGCTGATTGTATAAGGGATGAGTCAGGTGGTAATATCTCTGGAGACACTGGCGAGTGAGAGTGCTTGGATTTCCATGGTCTTCCTTATTTTAATGTAAAGTCAGCTTCTCTTTCATTCTTTTTCTTTCTGTCCCTACTGGCCTTTCTTATAATTGGTTTTGTGTATTTTTTTTCTCTCCATATTTAATAGCTTCCTCTCATTTGTAGCTTATCACAGTCCCACTAGCCTTTTGATGTTTTATGACCTTTCAGCTTCAATTCCCACTGCTGGGTGCCTGGTTTTTTTCCATATTTCCCATTCAAATTCTGTGGTAGAGTTTTTGAGAAGATATTGCTTTGGAGTGTATTGAAGCAGGTTGATATCAGTCAGAGAAGTCTGTTTATTTGGTGGTTACAGAGGTGGGAGCGGATTAGTGTCAGCCTTAAATGTGAACAAGTCTGCTATTGATTGGCTGACTTTTATTAGCACCACACTCTTAACCAGCTGTTAACTGGCCACAGGAGTGGCTGACTTTTAAAGCCTGAGCTGTCACTTATTGGTTGGCTTTCAAAGGCACATTCACTGAAATGAGTTGTCACTAATCTGTTAGATAGTATTTACTTGTTACCATGGCTACAGAACTGTCATTAATTGGGTAGCCAAATTTAAAGCCAGTTCTGGTGGTTGTTACCATGGCTATATAACATCTTTCCTCAAGAGTGTGGGGACAGGAGTGACAGTTCTCGGCCTGTGAGAGGCCTTCTTTTTCTCAAGAGTCAACAGTGAGTGAATATCCTATTAAGTAGAGAATTTTTATCTTTTATCCGTAAAAATGTGGCCTTCTCCTGTGCTCATAAAAGGACAACTCTATGAAATAAACACATATTAATTCTGATATCTGAATAGGAGATGCCGAAATTCAGTGGAAAGCTAGATGGTTGCTGCACTATGGAGTCAAAAGGGACAGGTTAAAGAGATGAGCCTCAGAAAGATTTTCAGAAATAACATAAAAATACAGGGAAGTAAAGGAGACCTTTTAATATTCCTGTGAGTGGGGAGGTTGACATGGGTCCTGAGCTTGCTCATCTTTCCACTGTTTGTACCACTGATGTGCTATTCACATTATCTTGTAAAGCGAAGGACATTGATACCAAATCTCCTTCATCTGACCAGTAATAAGCACCCAGAAAGCAGGAGTTATCACTTATTTTAAAGACAATGCTTTGCATAAAGAAATTACTTGAGAAGTATTTACTGATTTACATGGAATTTTCTTGTGTTACTGGGGCCCCACAGACTGAGTAGGAAGTAGCAGTTCTTCATGATTTAAGTAGTAAACTGATTTGTCTTTTAATCTTTGTTTTTCATTTAAATTCTTCTTAGATCTAGAGGAAACACCAAACTTAGTGTTTTTGAAACAGCCTTCTTCCTTAGTCAGAGTCGTTGGTCAGAGTGCAGTGTTGCCATGTGTTGCTTCAGGACTTCCTGCTCCAACCATTAGATGGATGAAAAATGAGGAGGTGCTGGATACAGAAAGGTAACTGTTCTCAGTCTTAGCTCGAGACTTGGTCTACTCCTGTTTGGGACTATTGACTAATAAAAAGTGATTATTTAAGCACATTATAATGCTCATATGTCATCCTTGCAATACATTTGTTACATATGATTAGGGTGTATAAAGAAAAAAAACACGATTTCAAAATGCTAAAGGATAATCATCCAGTTTATTCTTTTTGGAGTATACTTAGATTAAGGTTTCAGGATCTTCTTCCCTAAAGTGTTGCAAGAGCTTCCAGTCCTGACTAGTCGGCATCTTCTCTAATTTTTACATACATTTTGATGTTTTTTTCCTCTACTTAAACAGTATAAGCCAATGTATTTCTCATCCTTTTGTTTTCCCCATGTAAAATCATATCGCCCTTCGGTTCTGCATCATGTCATCTGTGCTCCCCTCCATTTCTTTCTTATGTGTGAGTGCTTTTCCAAGTTGTAATCTCGTAAGAAAACTGGAATAGTATTGGTGGTGGCAGTAGGTAGGTATGTTTTTGTTTCCAAAACAAGGTGATCTTGTGCATTGTAGGATGTTTACTGGGATCTCTGGGCCCTACTCCACATATGCCAAAAGTACTTCTAATTTTTGATGACAAGAGTGAGACAAAATTACCCCTAGTGAAGGATCATTCTTGTAGAGCAGTGCTGTCCAGTGAAAATATAATACAAGCCAAAATATAATACAAACCTCAATAAATTGGAGTTTTCTAGTACCAACACTAAAAAAATTAGGATTATACGTGCACTGTTGAATACAACAGGAATATTTTGTGTGCTGTGCTATTTAGATTGAAACTTAGTTCTACCCAAACAATAAAATTATGCTTAGTGGAAGGTATTTTACATTACTTCAGCTTATACCTGAAAATTAAAATTAAATACATTTAGTTCCTCAGTCAGACTGGCCACATATAGCAAGTGTTACTAGCCCCATGTGTGTAGTAGCTGTTGAGTTGGATAGAGCAGTTCTAGCATTTCCCTCTGAGGTCATCTAAAGAGAGCACACAGTCTTCATTTGTGTAGTTCAGTGGCCAAGACATGGAGAGGGACATGGTCTCATTGGCCAAGTGATCAACTTTCAGTGCTTAGTGGGGATGATGCAGTACAATGTGATTGGTCATGATATGTTCCATTAGCGTAACTGGGATGGAATCACCCCCAGATCACCTGTATTTCTCAATACACATCCATTCACAAACTTCTGTCCATGTTGTGCTTCCTGTCTTTCTTCCTACTTCTCTTACTAACTAAATATTATGTAAGGAATTTATTAGACTTTAAGGAATTTTTTTTTTTAAAAAAAACCCTTTGTTACCAGAATGAAAATGCTCAAAGTATATGCATATACACAGAGGACTGATGGTTTTTTAATCAAATATGGTTATATCATGGTTAATAATACTTCTCTGAATTTTAAGGATATTTCAGGAGATTTTTCCATATAAACCCTAAGTATTTAGAGACAACACCACCTCTCAAGTCCAGTATGTGTCATTCACCACACATACTTCTTTTCACATATTGTTCCTTTTGCCCTGTGTATTTCAGTGTTGGAGTTCTTAAAGGCTTGCCTTTTTACTGCAAGCATAAATAAGTTAAATTAATTCTGCCAAACAAATGTACATTCTTCCTCCAAGGCTTCTTTTAAAGGCAGTAAAACTGACCCTTTAGAAAGATGGTTGTTGTGCAGCACTCAGCGATGGCACATACCAGGCTTAGCACGTGTCAGGAGCACTTTTAAAGTAATTACTAGGTATACTGTTGCACTTTTCAAAAGCTGGTATCATGTGTTCACATTCTTGATTTTTCACTTGAGATCACAGAACATTCAGTTTTTCTCTTCTTAAACTTAAGTGATTTTGTGTCAATTTTAATTTTAAAAAATTACTTTATGAGGCACTAAAACTGTTTATTTCTAGTACTTTTATCCCAGTTATTCTTGCTCTATTCCATTATATGATATCTCGCTTCTCTGTATCATCCCATAATGTTGGAATTTGAAGGTATAATTCAGACATTTCAGATAGAAAAGTGACTTAATAAAATTTAATCATGACTTTACAGGGTAGTATTTCTTAGAGAAGTCACTAACCGTGATTCTTAATTTCAGTTTTCTCTGTCCAGATTTTAATCTTATTTATCAGACTAAGACCAATGACCTAGACATACAATGTACTGAAGTTTAAACCAAAATAGTACTTTATTTACTTAGAATGAAAATTATAAGTATAGCAAATATCAGGTAGTTATTGCCTCTGATTTTCCCTCATAAAGAATTTTGTGTGAAAAACCAAGTTATAATAAAAAATTTTTGTTGTTCTTGAGCATAGGTAGTGTGTAACAATGTTAAGATTTTGAAGAAAAAGCTTGTGAAAACTGAGTTTAGATAGGTTAAAATTAAAATATATATGTATATGTTCAGTATTGTATTTGTTACTATGTGTAGCATTTATGTTGACTGAAAGGGACTTTTAAAGTGGCAGCTTTAATTATGAATTTGTGGAATTGCTTTCTGTCAAGTACCTTTTTACGTTTGGTTTAATTTATAATTCTCCAAATTAACTAAACTTGCTCAGTTTATAAAAATTTGATTAGAATATTGATTTGTGACTTTTTCCTCAATGTTACAGTATTGTTTCTTTAAATAGACAAAATAGAGTTGGGTCAGTATTCATCAACATCATTTGCTGGTGAGAGCATGCTGGTGGCCGATTCCTGCCCAGGAGCTGCTGTCTGACAGCTCTCCTGCTCTCTCTCTTCTCTTCTTCATTTCCTCCCCTTCCTATCCAAGCTACCATCGGAAATTGTCACCCCATGACTTACTGTTTCTGGTTTGACATTTGCCCTCATAATTTTTTCTTCCTGTTAGTATTCTCAGTGTGGTATAGCTGTGGTGAAATCAGCCTCGGATGGGTTCCAGACCTCATAATTACCTAATTTCCAAAAAGGAAATAGTAGGGAGACAGGGATGGGCTGGGGGAAATGGAATTGGTCACAAAGGTAATACCCTTTTGGGAATAACTAGAAATGCCAGAATTTATTATAAAGTTTGATGTGTATTTGTGATAGCCATAAAAATATAAGCAAAGCAAATTGGTATTAAATTTGGAGAATTTTATGTTAGTCTCAGTCCACTTGTAGCCATGTCCATAATAATAGTTTTGAAATGTTTTCTCTGTTTTATGTGGAGAGTTCTCAGGTATTATTTTGCTTATGCTGATACATATCAATATTTTTCATGCAGCTCTGAGAGATTGGTCTTGCTGGCAGGTGGTAGCCTGCAGATCAGTGATATCACTGAGGATGATGCTGGGACTTACTTTTGTATAGCTGATAATGGAAATGAGACAATTGAAGCTCAAGCAGAGCTTACGGTGCAAGGTATGTAAATATATACTGTTTGAATAAAAAAATCCTGTGTACTCTGTAGGTCTGCTGTTTAACATTAATCTGGGAGGGGAGTATAGCATAGCAGAAACAGTTAAAATTACAACTTTTAGACCAGACTGCTTGGGTTCAGATTCTAGGTCTTATATTTCATAGATATACAATTGTAGCATGTTCACCTAAGCTCTGAACCTCATTTTCTGCACCTGTAAAATGGAGACAGAGTTAATTTACCTCATTAGGATTGCTTAGAGGATTAAGAGTTTCCTTAAAAAACTCCCAGAATAGTGACTGCAGTGTAAAAGCTGCATGTCAGTGTTGTTAGTTTTAGTAGCGATGGTGGTGGTGATATGGGGGAGAAGTAGGGTGTGATTTGGGGCATCTAGAAGGTTCTGTTCACTTTCTTCTCTAAGGAGGTGTCTTGGTTACTTTTCTCTCATTGCTGAGACAAAATACCCAACACCCAAAATTAAGGAAGGAAAGGTTTATTTAGCTCACAGTTTGTGGCGGTTTCACTCCATACTCAGCTGGCTTCAAGGCAGAGTGGCACATGGCAGAGGGCGACAGTTCATGGCTGTGGAAAACAGCAGAAGCAGGAAGAGCAAAAAGGGAGGAGGAGTGGCAGAGAGCAAGGCTCCTTCCCTCCCTTACACTGTATGCGAACTACCCACCCAGGGCGGGTGCAACACTCACATCCATAGTTCCAACCATGGACCGTAAATCCGTCGTAAACTCTAGAACCCATCCCCTCCCCCCGCCGGCCCCAGCACTGCCTGAGGCTTTGTTGGGGCATCCAGACACAAACCGTAACTAGATGCTTTGTCATAAAGATTTCTCCTTTTTGAGATCTGTGTCTCTCCTCAGCATTCATCTTTCCTTCTTTTGGACGGACAGGTCACCCAGGAAGGAGTGCACAGTGGCTTTCCATTTAACTTGATTTGATGAATTGAAGTTCATTTTTCTCAGTTCAGTTAATGCTGACAATCACGGGCATTATAGTTGTTCTCTTTGCTCCATACTTTCTCCATGCCTCTTACAGGTTTTCAGATTGAAAAGTCAGAGAAAATAAAGATGGCTTATACATAGTTTCTTCTTTATCCCTCATCTCCCCTGCTATTTTTTCGTATGGAAATGTACCCAAAAGAATATTTGCACTTTTTCCTGATTTTACTGCACCCTTCTTCAGCTTTGTTTCAAATAAAAACCCCTAGGCTCTTCTAGCTTAATTTTAGGGAAATACAGCAGTGCCTGGAAATGTAGTGCTATAGGCTAGCTTGTGTTTTGCATTATCATCTTGTTCCAAATTGTTTTGCTTTTGATAGAGTATATTATGATATGTGGTTCAGGGTTGTCAGCAACCTCTTAGTTCTATTTTATATGAAAATTTATTTCTCTCAGTATATTTTTGAGTTTCAGAGCTGAATTTGAGAGTAGGTACATTCCTATTCCGAGTAGTCACCAGTGGACTCAGACGTGTTTTTGAGGGGAATGGAGAGCACAGTATTCAGGTTTCAATGCTGGTGAAGGTGTAGAATGCTTATATTCTCTGTTGCTGTTTGTGGGTGGATTTGTATCTAAAAACCCAAAAAGCAGGCCATAAAATTCATATAACTGTGACATCAATTGAGCTCAGTCTATGTTGACTAGAGGGAAGGTTGGGTATAGGTCATGGCATTGTAGAGTAATCAAGTTAGTTTTTCATTTCTATATGGTAGAATTGTACAAGTAGAATATTAGCAAACTCCATCTTCTTTGGCCTCTGATCCCCTGTTAATGGATCTTTTTCTTTGTTTTTCCATTAATCAGATTCTTGCCCAACAGTCTTTTCTGTTTTAACCCCCTGTGCCTCAGTCCCCTGCACCTGCTACAGATAAGGTGCACTATCCGCCATGCTTTTTAGTCTCCCTCCACCCCTGTGTTTCATCACAAGGACAATTTTCTAGGTGATTATTTTTTACTCCTTTATTATTTTTTACTTTGTGAAACATAATCGAACTTCTGCATCAAATGACTTAACTGCATTTTTAAATATGCATAACACGTATTTTGCAATTTTTATCCAGTCTCATCTTGAAATCTGTACCTGGAAAAAGTGCCCTTTGAGACTATATGATAAGAAACTGACAGTGGGCCCTGGCGGCTGCTCTGCTGTGGGCCCCGCGGCTGCTCCGCTGTGGGCCCCGCGGCTGCTCCGCTGTGGGCCCCGCGGCTGCTCCGCTGTGGGCCCCGCGGCTGCTCCGCTGTGGGCCCTGTGGCTGTTCCACTGTGGGCCCTGCGGTTGCTCTGCTGAGGGCCCCGCTGAGGGCACCTCACAGACTGGACCTGCCCCCACCCATAGCATGGCGACGGGGTGGAGCTGGGCGGTCCGCTGTGAGCATATGTGCTTTCCCACCTCCGACCATGGCAGTTTGTATACACCCCTGTATGTTATAGTATAGTCTGAGGCAGCTATATCTCTTCCCAAGGCGAGAGTCCAAGGATATAGATAAACCCAGGAGTACAGTTATTATCACAGGGAAGATGACTGATTGAGTGGTAGGGCAACGGAGATGAGGGA
>PVLD010001744.1:0-133062 GCA_004027595.1 Dinomys branickii | reverse complement strand
TTACTATCTTCTCTATAATTTGGTATTTCCTTTAAAGTTTTGTGTTAACTAATATGAAGATAACATTATGTAATACAACATCCAGTGGTAATTCCCTACTATATTCTGTATAATTTTGTATTTTCTGTATTGTTTATGGCTTATTCTGGTTCTTATGTCTCCATTCTTTTGTCTTTAAAATAAAATTAAAAAAAAAAAAGAAACTGAGAAAAAAAAGGGGAAAGGTTCCTAAATACTAAAAATTACCACAACTTTCTCTGTGAAAATAACATGATATGGGCATAAGAATAGACAATAGAAAAGAATATAGCTAACTATTGTACGTGCTTATGTGACTTTAAAAATGATAAAACTGGCAATCAGTACAGATGGAAAGTGTTGGTTAATAAATGGCATTGTTATAGTGGACATTCAACTGAAAGAAACTGAAGTTGGGTCTCTACTTCAAGCCATAGGTCTAAAGTGAAAAACTGGAATCTTCTGGAGGGAGGGTAACTGTTAAGCACAACAGAAAATGCTGTGTTACAGGCAAAATTCAAGCAAGATTAACTATAAAGAGTTTCTAAAAAAGGTTACGTAGGAAAACACTTAGTAAAAGCCATGTACAAATGATAAACTGGGGGAAAGTATATGTAACACATACTGAGAAAAGATCAACATCCTTAAGATACGAGGAACTTTCAGATGAGGGCATGACCAGATTGATAAGGCCATAGACACAGAATTTTCAATCACCAATTTTTTTTCAAGAGAGGGAAAAAAAAAACCAACAAAGACAAAAACAGAACACAAAAACAATAAAAATGATACAGAATTTCAAAACAAGATGATAGGAAATTAACAATGGTTATTATATTATATATTGCTACCTTCAGTGAAGTTGCTCAGATTACCAGATGTAAGAATGCAAGATTGATCAAATTATTGAAGAATCATTAAAAGAAATAGCCAAATTCATGTACTAAGCAAATTCTATCACCTGCCCACAAATCCACCTCTGCCTGTCCAGCCTATTTAGAAAACATATGTAGAGTTCTGCATCAGGTTCTTTCTTCTCTTGTATAATATTGAAATGATACTATATCTGCTGACTTCTCAATTGTTAAAATAGTTTCAGATCAGCATGAAGTTAATTATTATACTTGTATGTTTGAGAGTACCTGACATGGTCTTGGAGAACTGGAAATAGGGCATGTCATGGTACTTACAGATTGGTAATCTTGGTGAGCAAAATAACTACCAAAGAAGAACTTTTACAAAGTTTTACTGTGGAATGGTTTATAGATACCTGGATAATGAAGAATTTGGGGGGGAAATGCAGTGGTACCTCAGCTCATGAACATGGTTTGTTCCATGTTTCTGGAGAAAATGGCCACATTTGTGTTTATACAAAAAGGACAGCTGTGGTTGTGTTTGTCACCCAATGCAGAGTTCAAAAACAAAACCAAAATTTCACCAAATGGTTCTGTTTGTGAATAAACTGTTTATAAACAAAAATGTTCATGAGCTGACGTAGCACTGTAAATGTTTTTAGATGCATGAAGCTAGAAACATGGTGACTGTTCATGAAAGAATTAGAAAGTACCCATTATTCTCCAAACTTCAGAGTTAACACTTTTTGGTGGTGAGATGAATTACTATAAAGCATAGTAAACCCTTCATTGATTTATATTTCTCAGACTTCTGAGCTAGATTAGAAGCTCAGAATACAAAGTCAAGTTTAACAAAAGTTCTATAGTTAAAAGGTCTATAGGTAAAGAACATAGTTTCCAGGTTTGTTGCATTTCCTATCATATTAGTCCTAGCTGTTTATTCCCTTAGTCTGAATCAGCTTTGAAGAAACCTGAGAAGTGTGAGGAAAGTAAGGGAGACTGAGGTCATCTGCACCCTGTATGTGTTGATGGGTGAGTGGACTGTGATGTAGGGAGGTATTTTCACTTCTTATTTGGGTACTTACTCAGAAGTAGTGGAAGATACTGTCTTAAACAAAATAGAAAATGATGTGTCATACGCACAATTTAAACAAAGCTGACACAGATCTGTAATTCTGATGTTTCATCACAATTTAAACGTGGAATGGACTAATAGTATTCCAATCATAGAATGTCATATTGTCCACAATGTAAATTGACAGATCATTGCTACACTCAACAACGTGGATAAATCTTATAAACACTGTTGAAACAAAGAAGTAGAATACAAACGAATAAATACAGTATAATTGCATTTTTATAAAGTTCAGGAACAGGTAAAACTATAGTTTTAGCAGTCAGGATAGTGGTGACTCTTAGAAAAAGGTAGAGTAATGGTTGAATGTTGCAGTCAGGCTTTTGGTAGGTGTACTGATGTTCTGTTTCTAAATCTGGGAGGTGGTAAGAGTTCAAGTTGTACTGTTTATGTGCATCATGTGAGATCTTTTTAATGGTTTACAGGCAAGAAGTTGTTATGTACAAAAATATATTTGGAAAATTTTGTTTTGAGCCTTGTTCCATAACTGAAAGTTTCTGATGGAGAACTGACATTTTCTGATGGAGAAAATAGCTTATGAAAAATAAAGAAATATATAAAGTCATACTTGCCTAACTTCTGGTTTTTTTTAAGAAGTTATAGCTATAGGAAATGCCATAGTGAGTGTTAGTGCAGAAAAGGTTATAAGTTCATTCTTCATCTGTTTAATGTTTGAAATTTATTGTTTTATCATTAACTTCTGGGATTTTTACACATGCTCTGACGTGAATTAGTCTGCAGTGTATTTCCTGTCATCTCAGATTGTTGATAACAGTTAAAATGGGTCATGAGGTTTTTGCTTTTTTTTAAAAAGCAGGTAATTTTCCTTTTAAAACAGTTATAATTTGTCTATGATACATATCTCCCTCCCTCCAAAGAAGCTTTTCCATTTGTGTTTTATGGAACAAAATGATGACTTCTAAATTGGTCATTCTCTTGACATTGTCAATGTTCGTTATTACTGTAATCTACAACTAAAGTTTTAAATTCCACCATCTTTCTTGAATCCACAGGATAATGTCATTCTCTTCCTCTTATTCTTCTACTCTACTCATCTCTAGCTACATTAAGGCATCAGTCTCTCCTTTTCTCCCAGTCCTCTTCGTGATGATCAGTCACGACATTATTAGAACTCTCAGTTCACTGGCCCTGAGATAAAAAGCATATTTCTTAGGGCATGTGTACAAAGCACATCCAGACTCTGCAATAGTAAATGAAAAGATGTTTACTGAGGAGGCACCACACAGAAGTATTACCCAGTGCGAACACACTATAGGACACCAGTGTTTTCTCTCCCCACACCTTCAACTACAACCTACTGATACTTTCAAGATTGAAAGCCTATCTTTTCTGTGAAGCCTTTAACAGTTTCCTCAATCTCAGGCATAATTGGTCTTTTAAAATAACTTTTTCACTAGCAGTATTTTTCACTGATTGGATTGTATGTCTGCTTCCCCTCCTATTAGACTGGAGTCCTTCTCAGTAGAGGTTGCTCTTATTTTTAAATCATAGCTTATTGTCTTAGTCCTTTTTGTCACTGAAGGTAAAATACCCAACACTTACAACTTAAAGGAGAATAGTCTATCTTGGTTTACAGTTCTTGGAGTTTTCAGTCCTCTATGGCAGGAAGGGTATGATGGTATCCAGGAAGCGAGAGAGAGAGGAAAAGCCAAGAAGGAGAGTTACACTCCCAGGTCAGGTCCTCAGTGACTTACCTCCAACCGTGCTCCACCTCCTGGCAGCAAGTCAGCTGTAGTGCGCCGATGATCTGATCACCTTCCACATAAGTGAGAATTCAGGGGACAGTTTAGATCTAACTAGAATGTACAGCCTTGGCCTCCAAAATACACATGTACATCTCTTCCATGCAAAATGCATTTAGTGCATTTCTAAGAGTTACCAAAGTTTTAATAGTTCCAGCACTGCTGAAAGTTCAAGTCTAAAATCTCCTCTGAGACTCAAGGCAAACTCTTACTGGTGAGCCTTTGTGAAAAATCAAGAAGAAAATTAAACACTTTCAGCACACAGTAGCACAAGGTAAACATTTCTGTTCCAAAAGTGAGGAACAGGAAGATGCATAGGAAACAGATCAAGGCAATACTGAAACCCAGTAGGGGAAACAATGAGTCCTGTAGCTTTATATCCAGCAGCTAGGACAGATTGTAGAGAGAGGTGAGCCCCACAGGGCTTGAATGCCCCTGCCCCTGAGCATCGCTTGTTGTGGCTTTCACGCCTTCTCTCTTGGGGTGGTTTCACTCATTGCCTGCTGCTTTCCGTACGTGTTTCATGTTCCTGACGTCTCTGACTTCACAGGGTCTCCACGCACTTTTGGCTTTACCCTCACAGCTTCAGCCATGGCCCTCTCAGCAGCGCACTGCCTGACCTCTCTTCTTCTGAAATGTGGGTGAAGCCTCTTTGACACTACTGCTCTTTGTATTGTGCATGCCTGTAACACCAGCACCATGTGGATGATGCCAAGGTCTTCTACCTGCTCAAGCAGTAGCTGGGCCTCCTTAGATGATGGCTGAAGAAGCTTCTGAATACCTAGATGGCTGGGCACTGTGAGCTGAATCCCAGGGAACTAATTCTCTAGGCAGCCCTTCTCAAGTCAGGGATTCAGGAGCTGCCTTCCCAAGTGAAGCCATTGCAGCTTTGCACCTATACGCTTGCTGCATGCTAGGGCTTAGGTCTAGCACATCTCCCCCAAGCCTGTGTTCAGAGTTGGGGCTTTGGAAGGTGATTCGGTTGTGAGAGAGCTGTCTGGAAGGGGAGGGTCCTGGAAGGCACGTGTTTCCCTCCCCAGCTCCTTCTTTCCCTCTCTACTTCCTGGCTACTCTGGGATGATCTGCTGTCCCTGCCCAGGCCCTTCTGCTACGCCCTTCCTGCCTTGGAGCCATCTGACTGGACTGAATCCTCCAGAAACCATGAACCAAAATAAACCTCTTTCTTAAATTGTGAGTGTTGAGTATTTTGTTCCAACAGTAAGAAAGTGACTTAAGACAATTAACAAGTAATTGAATGAAAGAAACTTTGTGTTGAAATTGTTAAATGTGCCACCTAGAATAATTTGCTTGTGGTTATTTAATTATTCATATTTTCCTTTGCATTTCTAATGTTAAAAAATGGGAGTAAAAGAAAATACTGTTCTGAAAGTTTACTGTATTCTAGAAAAAAATCTCATTCTGACAGTTTATTATATTTCCTAGATAATTGAAGTCATAATTGCCATGTTTTTATGCATATATATTCACAAAGCTTCATCATTTTTATTAATTCCTGTTCTTGGCCTTTGAGGCCTTCCATAAGTGAACCTAAGACTTTTTTTTTAATGTTGAAAATAGAGACTGGAGGTATATCTGAGTGGTAGAACACTGCACAAAAATAACCCCTCCCAGTACATACAACCAAAATCCCTGAATTATTAAAGATGACCTTTCCTGTATATGGCTACTATCTCTGCTGTCTACAAACTCTTACATTCTTATTTGCTATTACGATCAAGTCTATATGCATTGAATCTCTTTGTGTTAAATCCCAGCTCCATAGGCTATGCCCCTGCTTTGACTTGACAATGCTGTGATTGTTTTTCCTTTTATTTTTCTGTCCATTCTTTGTGTTTTTTCTTCACGAGCACCTTTTCTTCCATTAGTATTAATGATCTGCAAAGTTCATCTTCAGCTTACTACCCTTTATATTGCATGCTGATAGTTTCAGGTATAACACATTTAATAGTAATTCCACAAGTCCCAGACCAGACTCCTTGCTGTGCACCAGACATTCCTGTTGGGTCCCCACAGGTACCTCAAACTTCACATGTCTAAAACTGAACTGCACATTCTTCTCTCAAAATCATTTTTTCTTCTGGTTTTCTGTGTCACAGTGGTAGCACTGCTTACCTGTACTAGAAACATAGAAGTTTCATTCTTAAAGGTTTTAATAATATATTTTATTTTAGTCAGTATATCCAGAATATCTTATAATAAATATAAAAATTATGAAGATATTTTAATGTTCTTTTTTCATGATAAGTCTTATACATCCAGTTTACACTGGAATACATCTAAATTTGAACTAGCTGCATTTGAAGTGTTAAATAGCTACCCCTGGTTTATGACAACATAGGGCTACTGACTGAGTTGGCTAGGACTGGGTGTATCGGTCAGTATATAATAAAGTTAGAATTCAGTCATAGCTTATTTGACAGCCTATCTAGTAATCACTTTCTTACTTTCTGTGTCTTATTCTGTGTCTGTCTTCCTTTTCAAAGTCTCACTCTAGCCAGGCTGGCCTTGAACTTACTATGTAGCCCAAGCTGGCCTTGAATTTTTGATCCTCCTGTCTCAGACTCCTGAGTCAACGTTGAGATTACAGGCTTGCGTCACCATGTCCTTTTATTGTTTAACATCTAAAGTACGTGGTTGTAATAACTGTATGTAACTACAGGAGACAGTAATTGAAAAGTATAGTGAATGTATAAATTAAAAAGTTTAATATAGTAAAAGACATTGTCATTAATCACTTACCTAACAGTCCAATTTTTTAAATACAGGATGGCCAAAAATTGAATATTTTTTCATTAATTTTTATAAGATAATGTAACAGGAAATGTAAAAATGACAATTTTATTAAATTTATTCAGTACAAGAATCAACTGATTGAAATGACACCTGTCTGAGCAACACTTGGGATAGTCAGTATATAAACAAATGTACTGCTCAGGGTAAACTGTTAGGTGGTTAATTCCCCTCAAAATACCCCCCTAGTTTCAAACACAGTTACCCCTTATTCTTGCCACCTCTGAAGCAGTTCTAGGAGCCCTCTTCTGTGAGTGTCTTTAGTTGCATTGTTTTTGCTGCTTCTGTGTTCTTAATCCATTCAAAATATTTACCATTCACAGTCATTTTGGCTCAGGAAGAGCCAGAAGTCACATGGTGCCAGATACGGTGAATAAGGTGGGTGAGGACGCGCTGCACTGTTTTCAGAAACACGACTTTCTTTTAGCTGGCGCTCAGCAGCATTGGTCACTGTATTTTTTTAAAATCACACCTGGTAAAGACATTCATAAAAGAGGACTCAGGAAGTGCCAAGATCAATGGGACAAGTGTATTTGAAGCGAGAGGGAATATTTTGAGGGATATTGATGGCAATGTCTTTTTCTGAAATAAATTTTTAAGATTTAAACATTAAAATATTTTGACATTTTATTCTTAGCTTTCTCTTCTGACCATTTCTTTATGTTTGGAACCTTCAAGGTCTTCTAGTTTTTAATTAAATATGTCATAAATAGTTTTATAAATTAATAAGACACATACCTCAGCTCACAGGAGGATAGTTTATATGTAAAAGTGAGATAAAAACAGCCAAATATCTGAAAAGAATTCATCCTCACTAGTGGTCTAAGAAATACAAATTAAAATGACTTTTTTTTCTCTGCTTACTGGTAGAGTTTAAAAATACTCTTGACAAAATTGTAATCAACAGGATTTTCATATACTGCTGGTAGTAGTGCAGATTAACTGTTTTGGAGGGCAGTTTGATAATCTTATCAAAAGCTTTAAAACTTGCACATCCTTTGACCAGCAATTCCATTTTTAATTATTTGTTTTAATGAAATAATCAGTTATGTGTGCAAACATTTATGCGGGGAAATGTATATTACAATGATACATATTTAATAGAGACAAATTCTAAATGACCAGCAGTAGGCAACTGGTTAAATGAGTTATGATGTCTGCACATCAAAATATTATGCATCCAAGAAGAATCATGTATTATAAGACTATTAAATGGCAAGAGAAAACACTTTGAGCATATTAAATGAGAAAAAGCAGGCCCAAAGCAACGTGTAAGAGTTAAGATTTGTGTTATAAGGTTATAGTGTAAATTGGATCATCTCCTTCGATTTTCTTTAAAAAATTACCTCAAATCAATTAGCAAGAAGCCTTTTTTATCTTCACCTTGAGTTCTTCTCCCTGTAATTTTCAGAATACTAGGTATTTACTTACCCTGAAAGGGTCACCCAGCCCTGAGCATAGAGAGAACTGGAGTCTTACATTTGATGAGTCTATGGTTGCCATTGCTTCTAAAGTAATTTAATTTCAAGGGCAACAGTTAGCTGCTTGTAAACACCAGGCAGATCTTACTTGTCCTTTCCCTGATGTTCTTCCTTGCCTAGCTTTCTTCTGAAATCTCTGGAACTCCTGACTCCTGCTTGCTCCGGTGTCTGGTGTTAGGTCTCTCCAGCTTCCTTTCTCTAGGTGCCCTTTATGAACATATGTCTTGTATGTATCTTTCTTGGTTTACCTGTCACATTTGATGGGGTTTTTTCGGTTTGTATGTTTGTACCCTATCTGGCTGGCGCTCCTGGCAGCAGGATTGGCTCTTGTCAACTTTTTATTCTTAGCTCTGAGTGTAGTGCCTGATGCTATGTATTTACAACAGCCAGGGACTTCAGAACATACTCTCCTCACCTCTCCATGAGATGTTGAACAGTAGCTTGTTATCCACTCTTTGTTTTTCTTTTGTACCGGGAATCAAAGTCAGGACATTGCCCTTCCCAGGCAGGTGCTGTGCCGCTGAGCTATATCCCCGGCCCTTGTTAGCCACTCTTATAGTATGTTACTTTCTTCCGATTTATTTTATAATTGTATGCTGGGACCTGAATCATTTTGGATTGGTTTGCAGATCTAGGTTTTCACTGCATCAGTGATCATGTTAGCTTTCAGATAAATTCCACATGTTAGAGGCTTGAAATAATTGTCTAATATTTATATAAATTTATTGTCAACCACAGTAGCCTCATTTCCATGGTAACTAGCCACCTTCAAAAGAGAACTTTCAGATATTCTACAAAGACCAGAATGTCTATGTGAAATAAAGTGAAATGTGATGTAAGTGTAGAACCTACAGTTATATGGAATACATGCATGATTTTTGACCCTGAAAGTGTTTCAGAATAGAAAAGCCATTCACATGTCCAGTGATTCTGCTTATGTGCTATTTGTACATTAGGCAAAATGCAGTACAAAAAGAATTCAACTTTAGTTCAATTTTGTGTTCCAGAATAACTCTAATGAGGAGGAAACTTTGTGGGAAAAATAAGCAGGTATCAGTGGTACAGAAATAGATTTGTGGTGTTTATAACACCAAGAGATCAGCAGCGCACCTTAAGAAGGAATATGATATAGTGATAGGATCTTAACAAGTTAATTAGTTTATATGAACTTTATTTTTCTTATTTTAAAGTACAGATGAGAACGCCTTTTTTGAGGTGGTGTTATGAGGAAGATACTTAATATCTTGCCTGGTGCATGATGAGCATTCAGTAAGTGTGCCTTTTCTTCAGCAACTGTTCTGGGAGTTCAAAGTATCCTCTTTCTTTCTGTTGATTTTTGCTTTCTCTGTTTCCTTTTTTTGCCTGCTTATCTGAATTTCACTTTCTCCTTCAGTCACTGAGATTGATCTCTCAGCTGACTTCCTGAAGCACCAACCATCAAATGACTATGGGCTCCATGTTTTGTGGTCTCTGAGCCACGCCAATCATACCTCATTGTTCATGCCTTACAGAGCTTCTTGGACCCTCACGTGGGTCTGTGAATGCTAGGCTGCTGTTCCTCTAAAACAGCTGAGCAGATAGTGTTACTAAATCTTCATTCTTTAGGTAATGAACATAAGAATTGCAATCTGAGGACAAAGTCACACCCATTCCATCCCAGAAATAAGTGAGATTTTGGCTATCATCTTGGCATTATTCTGCCTCTTAGATTATTCGTCTCAACTTCAGAATTTCAAGCTTTACTTAATTAGCACACTGTAGGTCTCTTACTCATTAACTTTAGCTGTCTTTTCTTTATTAATATGTTCTAGCCTTACTGTAAACTCATATGGTATTACTCTGTTTGATTAAACTATTTCTTCAACTTCAAAAAGGGTGTCATCAGTTTTGATCAAGAAAGCCATGCCAGAGGGCCAGGGATATAACTCAGTGGCACAAGGTCTTAAGTTTGATTCTTAGTACCAAAAAAAAAAAAAAGTTAAGAAAGCCATGCCAGGAAGAGTTTTGATAATTTTAGTTATATTGTTAGTGTCTCATATAAATATACTCAGTCTCCTATACTTCCCATTCTCTTCAGTGTTAGCTGTCTTCCTCTGCATTAAAGAAATGTAGAATTAGGAATAGTAGAAGTGGAACAGTTTTATGAACTTAAAAATGCCCCCTTTCTTACCCAAATTAACTTCAAAAGCTCCAAATGGAGCAATGGAGCAATTTTCTCCTAGTGAAAAACAATGTCTAGGGTAGGCTTCTTTCTGGTTTTAGGTTTATTTCCATACCTGCCATCATTGCCTACTGTTGAGTGTTGACTGATTGTACTTTTAAGTGAGCCTGCTTTACACAGTTAGGGTCTTCATAAGAATATCTTACCTCAATATAGCATGCTTACCCTTATCCGAAAGCTAAATGCATTAAGTGCTAATCTAAATTCGGAGAATAACTGACAAAAAGCTAATGAATCTATATTTTGTTTTTTCCCAACATCCATTGTAACAATAACCAAGATTTTATGTACAATATTGCTGTTTTTGTCCAGATTAATCCCTTAGAGCATGGACGTCCAACCTTTTGGCCTGTCTGGGCTGCATTGTGTACAAGGAATTATCTTGGGATTGTATTTTATGAAGTATATAGTTAATATATTTAAGTAGTAAAACTACTTTAACTTACTATTTTACCAAAGTAACTCAAGTCCAAGTTTAAAATGAAATAAGAAACCTTACCTATCTGCTTAATAAGAACTCCTGGGGTCACAGGCATGTCCATACGCATGTAAATAGACAGAAATATGATTCCTGGTAATCATTGTGTTTTGTTCAGTCATGGGAGTGGTTGTTGATTGTACTGTGTATTAGGGGTGCAGGAGGCGGAGTTGGCAGCACACCATGCCTTCCCCTACACAGAGTTCTGTTGTGCCCTACACAATCTGCACTGGAAGACTGAGCAATCCGGTCGTGAAAAATAATACTTAAAATCATATAATAATGTTCATGATCTTGCAGAGTCAAACTATTAGCTGTCCAGGCCCAAACATAGCCCATAGCCTGCAAGTTGAACATACAGTATCTGCCTTAGGTTGAGATCATACAGTGGTTTTCAAAGTATTTAGGTGATGGGGTGGGTAGAGAACTCACAATCACAGTTGGAAACCAGATATTTATTATAGATAAACATAAAAGTACTCCAATCAAACCTGGTAAAGGCAGAAGTAGCCCTCATACCCCTCTCTCCTTTTTTTCTTGATGATTACAAATACGGGGTTTCAATGATTTTCTTCAAAGTAATATCAAACTTGTTTGGGAGAGTGTGGGGTTTGGAGGTACTTCATTTTGTTTTTCAGTACTTGGGGATTGAACCCAGGGCATTTACTGAGCTACTCCCTAGCCCCTTTTAATTTTTTATTTTGAAGTAGGGTCTTGCTAAATTACCTAGACTAAGCTTGAATCTGTAACCTTCCTGCCTCACCCTCCTAGAGTGCTAGGAGTACAGGCATTGCTGTTGTCCCTATCTCAGATATAATTTTCAAGCAATATATATTGAGTGTCTGCTGTTACTATGACCAACAGAAACCCCAAAGTGATGCCCAGGATTTGGAGGCAAATTTATTTTACATCGATTGGGATCATTCCAAAAATACCAGGTCCTGATCTCTGGTGTCTAGGGCTTTTATATGATGCATAAGCAGGAGGTACAAAGGTGAGACAGAACAGGCTGGCAGTTCTCTGATTAGCAAGCAGGATGAGATCATCAGTTACAGGCTAGATTAATGCACGTTTGGTTATGCTTTTGTGGTTAACAGGGGTCAAGAAAGTAATTAGAGAGCCGTGAAGCAGTTACAGAGTAGGCAGTTTCAAAAGGAACAGTTTTAAAATGAACAGTTTTTCCTGTACAGTTTTTTCCTTTCTCCAGAAGTAGTCAGGAAACAGAATCCAGTATCACTGGAGAAAACAGTGGCCAATAAGATATAGTCCAGGATGATAAAAGGTATGAGATTATGTACCAACCAGGATTCTAAGATTCATTCTTATCCAGTTGATATCAGTGATTCTTATGCAGAAGGTAGAAGAAAAACTGACACTTGCTGTTTTGTGCTTTGGTAGCTTGGGTGTTTTGCAGTGCTGAGGATCAAACTTGGGCCTTGTACATGCTAGGCACTGGGCTATACCCCTAGCCTCACTTGGGGGCTTGATGTCACATCATGAGTCAGAAACAGACCAAGAAAGGAATTTTTATGAGAAAGATCTAATTCACTAATGATCATAGGCTTAAGTTGTTCTCTTCTTTAGTTCTGAGACAGAGTTTACATGGACACAATTTGGCCTGTGGACTTGGAAATCCTAAGAAATGATCAGGGTCAGCTCAATGTTCAGTGCTTCCCTCCCTTCCCCTCTCCCCTCCTCTATCTCCTTCCCTCTTTCACTCTTTTCCTTCCCCTTCCTCCCTTTTCTTCTGCCTGCCCACCTGTCCGCCCTTTCTCTGTCTTTTCCCTCCTTCCCTCCCTCCCTCCTTCCCTCCTTTCCTTCTGTTTTTGAGATAGGGTTTTATGATATAATCCAGGCAGGTTGGCTTTGAACTGGAGATAGAATCTGGCTGTAAACTTTTGATCCTCCTGCTCCAGCCTCTTGAGGGCTGAGATAACAGACATGTGCTCCCAGACCCAGCTAGCTGTAGTGTTGTCAGAATCAACTCATTTAGGAAGAGTTGATCCTGATCTTCACTAACCTTTAGAATTGGTTATCATTCCATCACTGAGACAGAGCATGTGACACACACGATGTAAGGAGGAAAGGTTTATTTTGGTTCAAGGTTTCATAGTTCAGTCTCTGCTTGGCAACTCCAAGGCAGAAATGGCATGGTAGAAGGGCATGGTGAAGAAAGCTGCTCAACCTGTTGCAGCTAGAAAGGAGGGAGAGGAACAGCCCCAGAGAGAAAGGGACAGAAACCCAAATATAGACTCCAAAGCCAGGCATCTGTGACCCACTCAGAAACACGTGGAAATACGCTTTACTAATCCTGTGGAAAATTCTCAAGCCAATCAAGCTGACAATCTAGTTTAGCTATCTCATTACAGCTTTTTCTATTTCACATAGTATTTTTTCCAGTTTTTCAAAATGTTACTTTTTCCCTTTTCTTTTAAAAATTTTAACCGTAATAAGTTCCTGGTTAGAAAAATTTTGAACTGGTAAAAAATATTTTTTTCCTGAGGAGGGGCTATCTTTTCTTACTGCTTTCAGCATTTCCATGTGTTAGAAATTTTTTATAATGAAAAGTTGGAGCTACTTTAGAGCAAACGCCCACCACTTTGAATCTTCAACATTTTATTTTAATTGAGGTAACAAATATCTATCACTTTATCCATCGGTCTATTTTAATTTTTAAATATCAGAAAAGTTGCAGATATACCTAGGTACTTAACCATTCGTATCATTAGTTAGGATTTTAATATTTTGCTTGTGGTTCCTTTTTTTCTTTTGAAGTCAAATTTTTATGCAGAGAAATGCACAAATCTTAAGTACATTCCTGTACTTCCAAAAACCTCTGAAAAGACTGTCATTGCAGAAAGATACTGCATGCTGCTCCTTATCCTCTCCTCACCACTCTAGAAACATCCACTTCCCCGAGTCTTTTCACTCGAGATTAGTATTGCCTTGCACATGAAAGTATGCCATCTAGTATTGTGTAAGGCTTCTTTCCCAAAGCATAACATATTTGAGATTCGTCCACACCGTCATATATGTCAGTAGCATGCTCCTTTCTTAACCGCTGAATAACGTTCTTGAGGAGTGCACGCGAAGCCGTTTCCCAGTGATTGGACTGATTTCCATTCCTGCCAGTAGTGTATGTGCCTTCTGGTTGCTCTGCAACCTGACTAGCAGTTGGTGTTGTCACTCTTTTTTAATCTTGGTCATCCTGTTGGATATATAATGGAGTCTCTACATGGCTTTAATTTGCATTTCCTTGATGATCAGTGATGTGAGTACTTTGCCATCTGTTTATTGGATATTTTGGTATTTTCTAAATAGCATTTATAGTTGTTTTCTAAACAGTGCTGATTTCCAGTGTTGATGATACTTAGCCATATTAAAGAGAATTTTTAAAGCATTGTATTAGGAAATCATCTGTTTGTTGCTGCCTGAAAGAAATTGACAGTAGAAAAATTAAAATACTGATATAATTTCTTGCCTTATTTTATGTGTCTCTAGAAGTCCTAGAGATATGTAACTACCATGTGCCACTAGTTCTTTATAATTTCTTTCATTATTTTAGATTTAAAGTTTTTCAATGTAGCCATTTAAAATTTCTCTTAAAGAAACAAAAGCATAACATCAAATCTGCTGTGAAATGTCTGTAACTTATAATTGGATTCCAAATGTTTTGGAACATACATTACTATTTTATTTCTGTGCCAATGGTAGATGGTTGAATTTGTATAGTTAGTGTTTTCCAGAAAAACAGAACCAATAGGAAATGAAAAGTGAGAACAGGAAGGGAGAGCGGTTTATTATAAGATATTGGTTTGTACAGTTATGGAGGCTGAAAAATCTCATGATCTGCCACAGCCAGAGACATAGGAAAGCTGATGCTATAGTTTGAAGGACCAAAAGCTATAGAACTGATGCTGTGGGTTCCTGTATCTGCACCTGAAGACCTCTGAGAACCAGGAGTGCTGAGGCAGGAAGAGAGCAATGTCCCAATTCAGCCAAGTGGATGATAAATCGCCTTTTCTATCTTTTGGCTTTACAGTATAGAGAGCCCCTCCTGGCCCTCATCGTGGCCCAGGAAGTTTATATTTGTAATCTCATGGAAAAGTTATTGGAATTCTAGCAAGTTAATTCCAATCTACCACTTCCAGTATAACCCATGGTGAGAATAAAGACACTAAGGCATATTTGTAGTTATGGGGAGCCAAGTGGTCCTAAGTCCAGCTATGATGATGGCCAATGGCTAGCTAGAACAAAGGCCTCAACCCAGGGCCGAACGTGGGGTTTTTGTAATTCACGAAGAAAAGGGTGGCTTGAAGATGAGTTAGTGTGAGAATGGTGGGAAGTAGGTCAGTGCTGTGAGCTGAGCTAGGTAGGAGGTCTGAAATCACCTCTGCAACATGCAGAGAGAAGGATATGCAGAAAGAATAATCTGCATAACATAATTGAGATAGTATGTAATGTTTTGGGGTCAGTGCTTCAGCTCTGATGTGTAATCTTTTATGCCCAGGGAAGTCAGAGCCTCTTGCGGCTTGATCCCAGCTGACTGTGTGGAGCATGGCTCTCCATCCTGCTTTGGCTCACATATGTTTTATTTGGGAGCTTGGGGGGCTGCAGGGAAACGCTGCCATGTCGTCTTTGCTTCAAAGCACCTCGGCTGGGCCAATTTGTATTGCCTAAAGCCAGCTGAAAGGATAAGGAAAAGTCCTAGCCAGCTCTATACATATCAATAGATGGAAATAGGGTCAGGTTTAGGTAAAGTGGAGATAATTGCTCTTCTCTCAAGGAGAGTCATCTGGTAGTCCTCCACACTTCAGTGGATTGGATTAATGCCAAAACTGGGAAGGGGCTCTCCTTTATTCAGTCCACCAATCTAATTGCTACTTTTTTCTTTACAGATATCTCAATAATGTTTAACTAAATATCTGAGCATCCCTGTGGGCCAGTTAAGTTGACATACTAAATTTACTGTCATCCTAAGAGTATTGCTCAGCTTCTCCATTGCTGTGACAAAGTGCTTGACACATGCAACTTACAGGAGAGCTTTATTTTGGCTCGTAGTTTCAGAGGTTCATGTTGTGGTTAGCTGGCTCCAAGACAAATCTAATCATTGCTTTGCCAGATACATTATTTCCCCAAAACTTTTAGAAAATTTTTACTTTCCACATTTGTAAAGTGAATTATTTGTAAAGTATTGGCCTTGCTTGAAGTCCAGGGCAAAGAAAACTATAAAAAAAAGATGAGAGCATATCACACCAGTATGTGAAAGTAAGAAATTAAAGTAAAAGCAAGGTACTGTATTGACCACAACCACTGTCCTCAATTCTATTAATGGGACTGTAATGGTTGGTTTATGATGATTGTGCAACAGTGTTATAATTTATATGTAAATGTACTTTATATTTTTGAAGCTTTAAACAAATTAATAAAGTAGGTTTTTTTTTATTTTAAAGACAAAAAAATGGAGATATATAAACCAGAATAACACAAAAACAATAAAAGAAATACAAAATTACAGAGAAGATAGTAGGGAATTAGCACTGGATGCTGTATTACATAATGTTATCTTCGCATTTGTTACCACAAAAACAATAAAGGAAATACAAAATTATAAAGAAGATAGTAGGGAATTCATGCTGGATGCCGTATTACATGATGTTATCTTCACATTTGTTGTTCAGTTATACAGTTTTTCTCCACCCTCATCTCTGTTGTTCTCCCACCCAGTCAGTCATCTTCCCTCTGATAGTAACTATATTTTTTTGGTTTATTTACTACCTCAGGCTCTCACATTGGGAAGAGACATGGCTGTTTCTAATTATGCTGTGACAAACATGAGTGTGCACAGATTGCTATGGCAGGAGGTAGAAAAGCACCCATCCTGAAAGATGGTAGATTGGCAGGGAACCAGGTTTACTATGGTCAAGCCCCCATTGACAAGCCCTCAAGGCCATTGAGAGGTCTGCTCGAGTCAGTGGGGTTACCTCGCAAACCGCCAGGCTCCACCTTGATGCAGCCTGCTCGGAGGCCCAGTCTAGTCCTTGGGGTTGTGCCCCAGACCACTGGGGCCCACCCCATCGAGGTGCTCCCTGGGGCCCTTCCCAAGGCGCTCCTGGAGGCCTGGTCAGGTCCAAGGGGTTGCCCCTGTGGACCACCGGGCCCTGCCCCATTGAGGCACTCCCAGGGGTCCATCCCAGGATGCTCCCAGAGGCCTGTTTGGGTCCACGGGGCATCCCCTGCAGGCCAGCAGGCACCACCCTGTCAAGGTGCTCCTGGGGGCCTGGTCCAAGGCACTGCTGGAGGCCCAATTGGGTCCACAGCATCGCCCCCGCGGACCACCGGGCTCTGCCCCATTGCTGCAGTCCTGGAGACCCAGTCCAGGTCTTTAGGGTATTCATGTAGCCCGGAGGGAGCTTCCCTCCCCCTCAGGCTGCTGAACTCCCTGTCAAGGCCTCTGGGATCCCCTCCTAGGCCACTAGTGTCTCCTTGCAGACCACCTATGACTCTTTGGAGGCTATGCCCACCCAGTTAGAGAACTGGGTCTGCACCCTAGTTCCAGGTCTTCTCCTCCTCCCACCTCTCAATGTCCAGTGCTGCTGCTCCCACCCCTTGCAGCTAGGCATTGGGCACTTATGATGCAGGGCACAAGTGGTGTGAGGTCTCCCCCATCCGTGCTCACTGAGGTAGTCCAGGGTATGTGCTAAGTTTAGTTATTAGTTCTAGGAGAGAATTGGAGGATTTTCTTGGGTCTTCTTTGTAGGGTATATTGTTGTCTCTCGGATTCCAGGACTGCTGCTTTTCATGTAATTTGTCGCCATGGGTTCATACAAGGTTCATATATGAAAACAGTATGGAGTCCCTCTTGATGCTCATATTAGTAGTTTAGGGTGAGTCCTGAAGCCCATGGACTCATCCTGTTGCTGTCAGGAGCAGGTGGTGAGTGCGCAGGCCACCGAGACTCAAGGTGCTTACACCTTGAGGGAGTTCAGGGTGGGAGCTGAAGCCAGTAACTCAGCTCATGCTTCCTGCTTGGTGCTGGAGTGAGAAGGGCGTGGGGCCGTGGGATCCCCCTCCATTTGTCGCTCTCTCTCTCTGTTGTGCTCCAGTTCCCGTTTGTTCCTTGGCTGGATCCCTGGGAATTGCTGTGGCCCTGGGGTTGCTGCCGCTGCTCTATGCTGCTTTCTGCTGGTAGTGCTCACACAGTAGAGAGGTATGGGGCCACAGCCTCAGGGCAGGCATAGAGCTGGGTGTGGTGGGCTGTGTACTGGTTGCTTTGACTCCGCCTTGCCTCTGGGCACTGATTAGAAAGGTTGCTACAGAGTGGGGGCTCTGCTTCAGTGGCTGTTGTAACTTTCCATCTTCACACTGGGCTCGACAACACCTCCCGACCACTGCTGCCTCTTTTCCGGACTGTACTTTCTCCTCTCTGGTTTTGGACCAGCTTTTGGAATTCTGCTCTCCTTTGGCCGAGTCGAAAGGCTCCCATGAGCACGGGCTTCTGAAGCTGAAGCTGCAAGTGCTGGAATGAGGGAGAAGCGGCAGGTGTGTATGGAGCAGGGACTCCCTCCTCCACCTCCTCTTCCTCTAACTGCGCCATGGCAGCCCCTCAGAGCTTTTCCTCCAGGAGATGTCTTGTTTGTTCTTTCTGAGGGCTTCAATTCTCATTTCAGATCCTTCCTGTGTTGGGGGGACCCACTTCTCTCCTTCTTGTCTTTCTCATGTTGCTATATTCCAGTGTTTGGGTGGCAATCCTCTGGGAGGATCTTTCTCTGCTGCTTACCTGGTCGCATCTTCTCAGAAGTCATAAAGTGAGTTTCAATGCCTGACATCAGTTGAGAGTGAACAAATTGTAGATACATTTTTTCCCTGTGAAACCCTGTGTAGGAGCTGGTTGGTTATGGTGGGTAACATCTGTAATCCCAATTACTTGGGAGGCTAAGGCAGAAGGATTGGAAGTTCTAAGATCAGCGCACTCTCACAACAGAAAGGGCTGGTGTGAGGCCCTGGGTTCATTCCTAGTACTGAAGGGGGGTAAACCAAACCCCTATAGAGAGGTACATTACAAATCTAGTGATTGATAGAGCTGAAAGTGTCCAGTTTATATTTCCCTCTCAAACTCTTTTTAGTATCCAGAAAATAGTTGCTGTTGCATTTTTAAAAATTGGAACAGTTTGTGTAGTGGAATTACAAACCAGGGCATAATCCATAGTTTGTCACATATGTATATGTATATGGCTAGCAAATTCTGTAAATATCTTTACTATGAAGAAGAAGTATTTTCACAGGTATATTATGTCTTACATCGTTTTAAGGAAAAGTGATTTCCACCAAGATCACAAATACAAAAGCACAAATTAAAAACTCAAAACTTTTGATTCCTAGCCAGGTACTCTTTATTATAGTTTTATACACTGGAGTAGGGTTTTTATCCTCTTCCAGTGGCTTTTAAACATGTTTATCTACTATGGATAATAAAAAATACACTATAGCTAGGTATTGTGCCACATACCTGTAATCCCAGACTTGGAAGGCTGAGGCAGAAGGATCCCAGTGAATTCGAGGCCTGCATTGCCTACATAGTTCTGAGCCAGCCTGAACTGCCAGCAAGATCCTATCTCAAAAAAAAAGAAAAAGAAAAATATACCATGTGCTGTGATCCAATATGTATGTGCTGCATGTGTCTCTGAAACAAGTATTACAAAGTAATACTTATCCATACCATGTGAGAGCTGTTTTACATCTGACCCCATCCCAGTCCCTCCTGTTCCATATTTATAAAAATTGGTCGCCTGACAAGGGATTGAGAATAGTCCACTGTGGTTGAGAGGAGTATTTTATTACTGACATTGTTTATATTGTTAGTGCAGCCTCATAACATAAACTAACTTAATGTTAATTTTTTTTAATTCTATAGACAATGTCCTCCTTCAGTGCCTGCACTAGAATTGTCCATGCCCACTGGACTGCCATTAGTATGCCAGTGTGTCAACAACTTGAAAAATAAACATTTTCCTTTTTATTGAAATGCTAAAGCTTATAATGGGCAGAAAATTCAATGATTTATTGAACTTCTGAGAGCTAAAATGGCTCATTTTCAGTTGCTGCATGGAATTTTAAAAAATACATACTTAATTTAAATGTGGAAAAAGTATACCAAGCTTTTTCTATGCCAGGCCAACTTGGAGAATTTCCATGACTACTATGGTAAACAGTGACAAATAAATACACCAGTTGGAGTTTGATATAAGGAATATATTTAAGAACAAGTTTTTCATCTTTAGAGATGAAGAATTAGGTAGTTAAGCAGCTTAATCATTTACTTGTTTTGATTGGATTATTGCAATGAGATTACAAAGGTGTTTCTCTGGAGTATAAATTGGTATTATAAAATTTATCACTTTTTCAGGTTACAAGAACCACTAATATTTCATACTCCACTCAAAAAAACCTCAGAAGAATAATAGAAAGTATAAAGAAAAAGTGACAAAAATTACTTTTATTCTCAACACCTAGAAATACTATTGCATGAACAAGTTTGTTTTTATAAAAATGAAATGATACCATTCAACTTTTCTGCTCTTTTTCCTGTTGTGTATCATGGATGTATTTATGTCAGAGTGTGTACATTATATTACGTATAGTGGCATTATGACAGCCAGCAAACTTGTTCTTAAAGGACCAGATAATAAATGTTTTATTGCTATTGCAACTACTTATTTCTGCTCTTACAGTAGAAAAGCAACCACAGATTATCACTAAACTAATGAGTGTGGCTATACTCCAGTAAAATTTTATTTATAAAAATAGATGAAATTTGATGGCCTGTGCTATATAGTATTCAAGTGTGTTGATTTATTTAATCAGTCCTCTGTTAATATTTGGGAATTTCTGGTGTTGCACTGCTCTAAGTGACACTGCTTTAGACATCCTGGTACATACATATCTGCACACCTATTGGGTTATCTTTTTATTATTCTAGTGGCTATTTTGCTAAAGTAACAGATGTTTGTGTTTTTAGGTATTAACATGCCTTGCTAAATTGGCAAATTTCCTACCAACCAGTAGTGGAACAGTTTTGATTTTTCAGTAGCCTCCCTGTGTTGGTGTCATCAAATTGTATAGTCTTTACAAATTCATAGTCTTTACAAATGGAATGTGAGAAAATATGTTTCACTTTGCTTTTTGATCAAATTACTTATTAGGCAGGTTCAATATCTTTTCAGATTTTTATTGACTTTTGTTTCCTTTATTATTCAACCATTTTTTAGTTGTCTTTTATTGACTTGTAGAATTCTTTGAAGTATTCTGAATATCAGTTCCTTGACATGAATTAAAATTTTTTTTCATATATTTTAGTTACCTTTTTAGTGGCTTTGTCAAGATATAATTGACATGTGCCACATATATTTAAAGTGTACAATTTGATGTTTTATGTGTATATACTCAGGAAACTACCACCACAATTGAGGTAATTCATGTGTTCATCACTCTCAGAAGTATTTTTAATAAATCCCTCCCATTTGCTGTTTATATTTCATCTTCAAATAACCACTGATCTGCTTTTTGTCATTATAGATTAGTTTGCATATTCTAATATTTTAATGTATGTGAAATCATGTAATTCCCTCACTCCACCTCCCTGTTTGTTGGTTTGGCTTCTTTCACTTGTTATGGTTATTCTGAGATTTAGCCATATCCATTTCATATATCAGTCACCTCCCCCTTGTGCTGAAAAGTATTTAATTATATAATATAGCACAATTGTGTATGCATTCACCTGTTGGACATTTGGATTGTTTCAGAATTTTAGTAACCAAAACTAAACCTACCATGAACATTCCTTCCGTCTTTTAATTCCAAGGTATATTTTACTGTAGAGAATATTTTCATTCCTATATAATCAAACATGTCAGTTTTTTCCTTCTGAAACTGGATCTTACTTAGGCCACCCCCACCCCCCAGGTTAATTTGTAATCCATTTTCTTCATATACTTTTGTGGTTTGTTTTTACATTTTGGTCTTCATTCAACTGCATTTCATTTTATTGTTTTTATTTGTTATTTAAGATAAACTATATAGTTCAGGCTATGTAGCCCCAGTTGATCATGGACTCCTCTTCCCTCAGCTTCCTGAGTGCCCCCAAAGTAGTGCTTATCAAACTTTAGTATGCAGAGGAGCTAACTAGAGATCTCGTTAAAATGCTGATACTGGGTATCCAGATATGGGGTGGAACAGAGGGTCTGTATTTCTCACAGGCTCCCAGACTGGGCCAATGCTGTTGTTCTGTACTATACTGTGAGCAGGAAGGCTGTGTGCCTTAGATGTATCTCTCAGTGTGTACTAAATTAAAATCAGAATCTATCATAGACTTAAACATTAAAACAGAGACATTAAACCTTCTGGAAAACCAAATAGATAAAACACTTGAAGACTTAGGAGTAGGAAAGGACCTTCTAAACATAACCTGAGCCACATGGTAAATAGCAAGAATCAATCAATGGGATTATATCAGACTAAAGAGCTTCTGTACAGCAAAAGATTCAATCAGTAGACATCCTACAGAATGGGAAAATTTTTTTGCCATCTACTCCTCAGACAGAGGACTAGTATCTAGTATATACACAGAACTCAAAAAAAATGAAACCACCTAAAAATGAAAGATGCAGTCAAAAAATAGACCAGAGAAATGAACAGACACTTCACAGAGGGAGAAATACAAATGGCCAACATATACATGAAAAAAATGTGCAACATCTCTGGCCATTAGAGCAATGCAAATTAAAACAACACTAAGATTCCATCTTACCCCTGAAGGAATGATGATCATTAGAAAATCAAACAATAACAAATGCTGATGTGGCTGTGGCAAAAAAGGAAGGCTCCTGTACTGTTCGTGGCAATGTAAACTAGTACAACCATTATGGAAATTAGTACAGAGGTTTTGCAAAGAATTAAAACTTGAAATTCTGTAAGACCAGCCATTCCCCCACTAGGAGGTCATCATACTGCAGCAGTACTTGTATACTTTATAGCAGGACAATTTGTAATAGCTAAATCCTAGAAGCAGCCTGTATCCTCATCAACAGATGATTGGATAAACCAAACGCGGTGTCTTACATAACAGAATACTACTTGGCTATAAAGAAGGACAAATTTGAGGCATTTGTAGGAAAATGTGTGCATCTGGAAAACATAAAATTGAGTGAAAGAAACTTGAAAACCGTAAGGTACCCTCATTTAAATGAGGCAAAGTGCAAACAAAGAAAAGGATAAAAGATGGATAGAAAGGGACAAGGGGACAGATCTCCAACTGGGGAAGGGTCCAAGGGAACAAAAAAGGGATTAGGGGGAGAGGAAGGGGAAATGAGAGGAATAAAGTTATGCCAAGTACAGAAACCTAATAACCCAAATCAATGTACACATAAGCCATAACTTGTGCTAAAACAGATAGTATCAACAAGTACGAAAAAGGTGATCAGGGAACTGGAGGAGGTGGGAGGGAGAAATAAAGGGAAGGGAATTTTTTAAAAAACTGTAATATGTACATGTAATCATGCCCCAAGATGATTGTATACTACATGAATTACAAACGTACTAATAAAATAAAACAAAAATATTACAGCTTTGTGTTATTTTCGTATTGATTAAACCGTTGAGCATTTTTCCTCCACTATAGAAAGTACAGTAATGCACATTAGAATTTCTCTAACAGTTTAAAAACAATCCCTTATATAGGCAATAATTGCAATACTGTATATTAGGATGTAGGGGTGGAAAGAGAGAAATACACATTTAAAGTGCAGTGGCAAAATGTGTGGCTTCCCAGTTACATTGCCGTGTGTTTCTCCTAGAGATGAAGAAGGACCAGTTTACCTTCACTGTGGTGGGAACCTTTCTTAAGAAATGTTGGAGGGTTCTAATATATTTTCCCTTGTTAATGGAACCAGTGCCTATAGCAGGCTTGTGACTAGACTGTTGAACAGAAATCCCTGAAAATATTTTAGCCTCTTACATGCTTAGTTTTTAATTTATCTTTTAAGGACCTAGATAACGATTTGTAAATTACAGAAAAGAAGTTTAAAATCATCACATGTGTAGTTTAACATAAATGGAAAAAATTGCTTTATTTTCTAAGCAGTTTAATAAGAATTTCATTGCTTAAGAATTTAAAATCCAACAATAGAACCTCCAACATTTCAGAATTAATGTAAATGAAAATTATTATCTTCCAAATCATAGCATAATTAAGTAACCTTAAAACATTGGTATTGGCCCTATATTATTTTCTTTTTTAAATAAGTGGTAATTTCCAGCATCATATAACAGTGATGGAATTAAATAATGTTTCTAATAAAAGAATTTTGCAAGTATAATATGTTTTAGTATAAAATTCTACTTGTATATTTAGCAATTAAAATTACTCTTGTCAAGGTGATGCCATTAGAAGGGATAGGGATGTGTCAAAGAGAGTTTGATGCTTAATTATGTCTTTGGTAAGGAAATGCATAAGCTTCCATTACAACACTTATTTTCTTATGATAATTGACTCATTTGCTCTTTATCAATTTAGCTTCCCAACCACAAACATCTGCTCTTAAATTGTGTTTAATTGGTGTGAATATTGTCTACAGAGTAGTTAAAATCAGAGAATATTTTAAAGGCATTACTTTATAATTCATGAAAGGAAGAAGTAAATCAACACTGTTCATAATTTTTTGTGGTAGTCTTTGAAAATCCATTTACTAAAAATGTGTGCTAAAATTATATTCAGTTTTTTAAAAATAGGATTTTGCTGTGTGTTTTCCAAAACTACTTAATGTGCCTTACAGGGAGCCTCAGTCCCAGGCTCAAGGAACATGTGAGTTCCTTGGAAACAGTACCATCTTAGTTAAGAGAACAGGCTTTGAAAGTAGAACAGAAAATTAATGTGTTACTATTTGTAATTTAAAGAAGAGAGATGGGGAAAAATTGTGTGTGTGTGTGTGTGTGTGTACTTATAAGTAGACAGCATCCAGCATTTATCCTGCCATTTTATAAGAACTATGCTGTGAAATAACCAGATAATGAAGAGTTATCTCAGTATGAATTGAAGGAATAGAATAATTAATAGGGGGCTGACTCTTTACACAAGGAATGATAGAATAAAAATACTATTAACTTGTGTCTCTTAGTGGACAGTAATTGTTAGAGGCTGTTAACCTCACAAAAAGACAGTTATTTATAAACCTGATGGAAGCACATGGAACTGCCTGTGAAGTAGTCTTGAAAACAATGAGCTGACTTGATGAGTCTCCCTGTAACAGGATGAATGTACTGAATACTACCACGGCAATGCAGTTGGCCAAAGATGGACTATAGCTGACTCTACAGGACAAATGCTTTCTTAACAAATTGAAAATAAAGATGAGATAAAGGAAGAACCCATGGATTAAAAGCAATTTAAGGAAGCACCCTGTTTGCCCAATTTAAATAAAGTAAATCAGATTTTAAAACATAGGCCATTAAGGAATTTGAGCAAATTTACATTTTTAAAAAAATAATCTTTTTAGTGTACATCCAAAACCAACAAAGCAATTTTCTTTTAAAGTTGAGACTCTTGTACCTCGGTAGATTATCAAATAAAAGCTCAATAAGAAGCTGGGAAAAAACCTATGGGCCAATTAGTGAAGTGTGACTACTGAGTGAATAATTGGTAATATTAAGAAATTATTGTAGATAGCAGCGTGGTGATGATGTCACAGTTGTCTTTAGGAACTGGGTTTCTTGTCTTTTAGAAAATTGTTTATATTTTGGTACTGGGGGTTCAATCTGGGGCCTTTTCAGTTAGTTACATCCCCCCAGCCTTTTTTTGAGACAGGGCCTTGGTAAATTGCTAAATTGCCCAAGTTGGGCTTGAACATGTGATCCACCTGTCTTAGCTTCCCAGAGTCTTGGAATAACAGATGTATGCTTCCATATGCATTTGGGATTTCTTGTCCTGTGGAGGTACTTAAATATTTATGTATGAAGTAGTATAGACTAGTACCTGGATTTTATTTTGAAAGTGATCTGTGTCTGATGTAAGAGTAAGGAAGGAGGTGGATTAGGGTAGATATTAATCAGTAGTCACAAATTAATTATTGAAATTAAATAACAACTGCATGGGGACTTACTTTATTGTCTTTTGTAGAACAAAATTTGAAAGGGAATATGGGTCCAAATTCCCAATCTGCATAAGGGTTACTCTCCTCAACTAAGCTGCATGATCTTGTGGAGTTATTCAGTATTTGTATATTTAGTGCCCTTGTCCATAAAGTGAAAATAACACAATAGCTAAGTAATAGTATTGCTGTGGGAACTAAATGACAGTAAGTGGAACATACTAATAGATGTTAGCTATTATTATACATAAGATATATAACTGAAATTATAAAATCAGTGTTTAAAGACATCAGTGTACTATGGTGTAGGACATGTGTGGCAGCTTCCTTCAGTGATAATAGAAATTAAAACTGAAGCAACTGCATGAATCTATAGGCAAAAGCTTTCACTGAAAAGGAAGAGAAGATAGAGAAGGGACTTAAGCTTGAATAGCTGAAGTGATCACAGGTCAGAGGGCAATCACACTGACTCTGTTAATGAGTCTGGCTTTTAAGGCCTCACTGGTGCTAGGGAGCTGGCTAACTTCCCAGTGGGTTGTGAGTATGGCCTCATGTTTTAGATTTTCTTTTAGAACAGGTTACCCACCGCCATCACCACAGTGTGCCTGGTCTTTGTAATAAGAGTAGCAGATAAAGAGAAGGGCACATCCGTACATTGTTCACAAAGGAAGATGAGGAAAAAGATGTGTTCACTTTAGTGGGTGACGGCATGGATTAGAGCCTGAGAATTCCCCAGCTCCTGTCCCATGGGGAAACGCAGCCTGTTTCACTTGGGAATGGGATAGCTGAATTCTGCACTTAGTGCAGGAACAAACTGAAACCCATGGTTTTGAAATTTAACAAAATGTCATGTGGTGGAGCCAGGACTCAACTCTAGGTCTCTTGACACTCAGTCGTTACAGCTTCTGACACTCAGTCATTACAACCTCTGACACATAACTGAAGAATGTGTAAGAGTCAAAAGAGAGAATTTCCAAAAAAAATTAATTATCTAATTGGCTTATTATTAGTGATTTATGAAAAAGGCAGCATTTCATCTGAAGCATAGGTGAGTGCTACAGTGGGTATGGTAGAACAGTCAGTGTTTGTAAGGTGGCTTGAGTAAGAACAAGGAAATAGCATAATATAAAAAGCAGATTGATTAATGCCACCTGACAGGACCCAGGAAGGTCCCTCCAAAGAGGAAATGGGGACCTCAGCTCACCTCTATGCATGACATAGGCTATTGACTTGTCACAGAAAACATTTCAGGATACATCAGTGAGAGGCGTAGATAGGTTCATTAAATGGAACTAAAGAAGTTTGTACTCACAAGGCAGTGTAGGCTCTTGAGGGGTGAGTTAAGTTAGATTCCATGGCTGGGTATATTTCTGTGTATTACGGGGTAGAATTTATGATTCCACAGGGAGCACAGATGAGAGGCAGTGGCCTGTCCTAAAGGTAAAAGGCCCATTTTACTGGAGAAAGGTATGGACTCAATCTACTATATTTTTAAAACTAGATTTAGAAATGAGTAGCATGGAATGGGAAAAACAAATGTAACCTTGGGTAAGTTTGTGTCCTGAAGCTGCAATTTATAAAGTATAATTTTTAAATTACAGTATTCTCTGTCTGTTTTCTCCCTGTCTTTATTTCTTTTACCCTACCTCAATTAACATCAAGTTACTTTGGGTTACTCTCCTTAAAAGGATGAAGCAAAAAGAAGTTCTCTTCACACATAGGCTAAAATTGGTATGTTTGGGGATTTGGTTATTACTGTCTCTCCAAGTTTCTCAGAATGTGAGATACACTAATTTCAGTTTGACGACTTGGAACTTTAGCATGAGTGACTCCGTTTTGATTTATTGGGACCTAGTGCAGGACCTTGGTCCAAATTAGTGGCCAGCTATACATTTTCTATAACAAAAATAAAATTTAATTATTAAATAGGAAAAGTTGGGATTATAAATATTTGTTTTCCCCACATGTAAAGTTTTTTTCACCATTCAGATAAAAATTCCATCTTACTCTTATTTGAAGAACAGAAGGGACAATGAAACTTAACCTGAGCCTGAATTTATCTGAGGGAATCAGACCTGAAGTAAACATGTTAAAACAATTTTAAGGAAATAAAGGAATAAAAGAGTATTTGTTCCACCAAATAAGGAAACATAATATATAGTTTTAATAAGTTTGTGCCTGTAGTCTAAGAATAGACAGATTCATGGGGAAAAAAAACAAGTACCAAGAAACAAACACACATAGGATTTTGATCCTTAAAACTTGCAGTTCGGTTGCTCTTATTGGAACTACTGAACTTGCCATTTAGGAAAACGTAAAGCTGAATAGTTACTTCAGTAAATCTAGATTGTTTCATGGGACTACTAGAAGAAAATGTAAGTGAATATTGAATGAATATTGTAGAGCAACAGGGAGGCCTTTGGAATATAAGAACAATGAAATGCACATGCCAAGATGGAGAACAGCAGTAAATTTTACCAGATAAAACTTTAAAATTTTGATATGACAATATGTGCTATAAGTTAAAGACAAAGAAAAAATTGAAAATAAGTGTTGAGGAAGAGAAACCCAGTTTTCCCAGACCTTGTTGGAGAGAGGTAGAAAGGCACCTGCTGGGGTGCTGATCTTACTAAACAATAAAAAAATTAGAATTTTGGGGGGGCTTGAGATACAACTCAGTGGTAGAGCTGCCTAGCATGTGCAAGGCCTTCAGTTCAAGCTCTAGCACAAAAGTAAAATACTGCTTAAAATAGCACCACATTCTTCTATGCCTAAGAAATTATAAATAAGATTTGTTTATTGAAATCTATAAAATACTGATGAAAGAAATCAAAGCTCTAAATAATTAGAAAGATAAACTATGTTAATGGAAAAGAAGACTCCATATTGTTAAGATGTTAAGTTGCTACAAATGTAGCACAGTCTCCATGGAAATTCCAGCAGGTTGGGGCACATTTTGACTCACTCTGAAATACAGCTGCTGTTGTCATGGTTATTCAGTGGAACTAGCCCACAGGGGAGCTGGCTGATGGATGATACAGGAGTCCTGTTCCTTGGTTATTTGAAAATTTCAAACTTTGACAAGGACGTAACAGAGGAAGTCATTAACATTAGATATGAAGTTGATCTAGATGATTATTTCAGCCCTTCTAAGGAAAACTATTATGAATCTATTATTTGTAAATTAGTTATTTACAACTTTGAGGCAAGAGGAAAGGGAGATACTGGAGTGTTCAAAGTTTTTCAAATACATTTACCTTTTCCCCAAAGATCCTGTCACTTTAAAACCATTTCATATGATAAATAATGTTACTAATAGGAGTATGTTGTGTGAGTATTTAATGCCTGTAATACGACATTTTCCTGTGCTAGTATTCATCAAGCTGATTGTAAGGGAAGATTGTATCAGTCCTTTCACCTCTTCAAATTCTAATTATGGTTTGTTGTTTGCGGGGTTTGTCTTTTTAAGGTTTTATTTTTATGAGTACATGTGTGCAGTCCCTAGTGATTATGCCCATGGGGGGATTGGCACATGGACACAGCACTGTTGGGTCTTTTTCTGCCCACTTCCCTTTCCCACCCCCCCATTTGCCAGCATCAGATTCATTTACTTATCTTGTAAGTCCTTATAAAGTTAATTAGTTATCATATGTACAGGTTAACAGTCAGATTAATTATGGCTTTTTCAAATTAGTATTAAGTCTTAGGAAAATAGTTTTTAATATGCATTTTAGACAGTGTGTAATACATATTCTCAGTTTCTTCAATATAGTTCACTAGTAAATATTTCTCAATAAGTAACTGGAGGGCCGGGGATACAGCTTAGTGGCACAGCACCTGCCTGGCAAGTGAAAGGTCCTGAGTTCGATTCTCAGTACCCCTCTAATCAAAAAAACAAAGTCAATAAGTAACTGGAGAAATTTAGTTATATCAGAAAATGAATTTTGGAAGATATTGTTTCTGAAAACATACATTTTTAATATATATTTGTTGTATGCTTTTGTAAAAATATGTAAGAGCTTAAATAATCAGTAAAAATCATGTAATGGTTGAAATATGAATAGCTACCTTTTTATTTTCATTAACCTCTTAATTGGTTAAAATATGAATAGTTACCTGTTGTCATTAATATTTTAATTTTCTTCCTATTTTAAAGCCCAGCCTGAATTTCTGAAGCAACCTGTTAATATATATGCTCATGAGTCCATGGATATTATATTTGAATGTGAAGTGACTGGGAAGCCAACTCCAACTGTGAAGTGGGTCAAGAATGGGGATATGGTTATCCCGAGTGATTACTTTAAGATTGTAGTAAGTATTTTTCAGAGGTGTTTTGTTTCTGAATATTTGAATGTTTTTAAATGTTACCCCCAAAGCATCAGTTTTCTTATATATGCTGCTTTATATTCCACCAAAGAATATACTTCTGTCGTTGGCTGATAAGAAAACTGAGCCCAATTTTGTAGTTGAGATCACATAGCACATTAGTGGTTAAACTAAACTTTAAGAGTTTGTCAACACTCTGCCACTCTTAAACACAGCTTTCTCCATGTCTGGGGAAGCACTGGTGTATGCAAGTGCACACACATGTGTGCGCGTGCACGTTTCAACTTGCCTTCATAGCTCTTCTTTCAAAGAACAGAAGTGCATTCGTGAAGTGTGGAAAGATGATCCTTTTGAAAAATCTATTAATTAATTACACAACAAACCTTATAAAATGTAATAAAAAGACATATGCAGCTGCCCAGACCCTTCAAAGTAAGGATTACCCAGTATGAGACGATTGTTGTGACAGTAGGTAAAGATTCTTTAAAGAAGTAAATGCATCATTACATGGCACTGTATCAACATGTAAAATTTTATGTATTTATGTCAGTTAAGAAATTTGTTTAAAAAGTAAGTATATGAAAAAATATTATGTATTTAAGAAACCTCAAGCTGAGAGTGGTGGTAACATGCCTCCCAAGTGTAATCCTAGCATCAGGAGGCTGATGCAGGAGGATTGCCATGAGTTAGTTAAAGGCCAGCCTAGAATACATTTAGAGACCCTATCTCAAAAAAGCAAAGAAAAGAATTCTGAGCCATAATGGTCGTTTCACTTTACATAGATTAAATGCTTAGAAGGTATTATCTAGTAATATCATTATCTAACATTCTAATAATAGAGCTGGGTATGGTGGTGCACACCTGTGATTTTAGCACTTGGGAGGCTAAGGCAGAAAGATCACTGAGTTTGAGTGATCTTTGGCTATGTAGCCTTGGCTATGTAGTGAATTCAAGACCAGTCTGAACTATGCAGTGAGACCCTGTCTCAACTCCCTGCAATTGTAATAATAGAATTAATATCTAAGTTTTAGTGATAAGTATCAATAACATACATTAAGATATAAACCTAACATTCATAAACAAGTAATTATCACTAAGAACTTAATGTCTCATTACAAATGTGTGATAGAGGTAATTTATTTTTAGTAGGAGTATATTCTTTGTTTTTAAAGTATGTGTTCTCATGTTACAGAAAATAATGCATATGTATTTAATTATAAAGCAACCCGTTGTGCTTAAGTTAGCATTTTTACTTTATCGTGTTCCCATACTATTTTAAAAACTTAAACCAACAATAATATTTCACATTCATACTGTAGTTAACTTATTGTAGTTTGAACTATTAGAATTCTTGATACTATAGATAATCTTAAGACAGTGCCTTAAATTAACTAATTCAGACTTCACAGACACATTGTATTGCTTGCCAGATATTTTTACAAGCAAAGATGTGAACGACTTTGCAAGCAAAGTGAAGGTATGACTTTTCATGCTTGTTATATTCTTCATCATTTGTGACAGTATGCACTATTACAGTCAGTTAACAGTTTGCCAGCGCTTTAATGTAAAATTATGTTAGTGGGTGTGTAAGTAGATAATCAGTAATTGAGTCATAAAATTTTACTTGTTTTTCCTTCCCAAAAAGGACATACCTTAATATTTTTTTTTAAATTTTCATTTTAAAGAAAAAATGAAAATAATAATAAAACAGTTTCAAAACAGGTTAGTAGGAGAGTTACAGTAATTAGTACATTATGTATTCTTGTCTTCATAGTAGTTATTCAGAATCATAAAATTTTACATGTTTTTCTTCCTTAGAAGGAACATAATCTTCAAGTTTTGGGTCTAGTGAAGTCAGATGAAGGGTTCTATCAATGCATTGCTGAGAATGATGTTGGAAATGCACAAGCTGGAGCCCAGCTGATCATCCTTAAACATGGTAAGAGGGGCCAGGCAAGGCACTTCGACGAAGAAGGCTAATCTGTGATGGAGGGACTATCACTCCGGGGTTCCTCTGATGGTTCTCCTGTTTGTAAAAGCGAGACATGGCATGAGGGAGGGAGAAAGAATAGCGCTCTAAATTATTATTCCCTTAAAATTACCTGGGAATGCAACTTCAGATAATGATGAAATTAGCATTAAGAAAAACTGAACAATTGTAATCCTAACACAAATAAGTAGTGTTCAGAATTCACTTTAATCTCACAATTGTATTTCTGCCCTATTAAAAAAATTGTGATGTTTATTTTGCATTGAATTTTTTTTAGTTTTTCAAAATAAAATTAACTTGCCTTTTCAATCACCCAGAAATCCCCATATATATGCTAGAAAAATTCAGACAACCCTGGAAAGAATTTCCCCATGTATCAATCAGAGTGAAATCAAGAGTAACTATTGTTATTTCAGGCAGAAAAACTTGAGGAGTTATTAGTTATAATAATTATATAATAATTGGATTGGGGTGCAGGTTGGCTAGTGAAAAGTAAAGAGAACCCTAACAATTGTAAAATTGCCACATACATGGAGCCCCTGGTTTGAGACAGAGTGCTTGGGGAAGGCCCTTTCGAGAGCTGAGATTTAGACATTGTTGGAGAGGTTGTGGCTGTTCTGTACTGGATGGCAGAGAAGCTGATGTGGGGCTTTGCTGTTGAAACTTGGTCAGAATTCACTCTCTGCAGTCTGAGGAAAACCTTCATAAGGAGGTGTCTCAGCAGAGGCCGCAAGACTCCCTGAGGTCTAGGTATTAGGGAAAGCTACTGGAATAGGAGCTCACCAAGGCAGGGCACCGGGACCAGGAAGAAAATGCCTTCTTCAGTGTACCTCCAGCGCCCTGTACTGCTAATGTTAACACATGTGCCAGCTGGCAAAGGAAAGGACCCAGCTCCGTTTATGTAGAGCAGGCAGTGCAGTCTGAATTAGAAGCTGAGAGACAGTAGATTGGTAACTGGAGTATACACCAAATATACCGCCTGGGGTTATTGCATAAGAACACACATAGATACATGATTTTATAACCTTTCCTTTTCTTCCAACAACGTGCTGTGGATCTTTGTCCATGTGAAGGAATATACAGTTACAGTCTATCACAAGCTGACAGTGCTGTGTTGGACATATTTATATGATTACTAAAAGTTGAATTGTTGGGTAAGAGTTAATAGTTCTCCGTTAAATCAGTAAAGATGACTATTAGCTATATAATTTGTTTACCTCTTCTTTTTAAGCAACTAAAGCAGTTTTGAAGAATGCATGAAAAAAATGCCACTATAGACATCTGGTCTTTCGTATGAGTCAGTTACGGTCCGGTACTAGTGTGGTTCCCAGAAGAATTTCTCAGCTGTCTTAACAACTGTCACTTAGCCAAGTATACTTGTTGGCAAAGTTGGCTCCTACTCTGGCTTTTCCCCAAAAGAGCGTGTAGGATTTTTATATGCTATTTTTGAAAATACGTTTGAGTACTGTTACAAGATACAAAATATTAGAACTGTTTTTTTCTGCCTGTGCTTATCTGTGATTATATTCTTGTTCATTGGAAAGTACTTTATAGTCAGTAGAGGCCTGTCACTTTCCCATCTCGGCAGCGTGCTGAATACGATTACCAAGCGGGGAACTGGTGCGTGCAGGCTGTAGGTGGTAGGGTTGGTGGGCTTTTTGGTAGGTTGTTTTTTTTTTCTCTTTGGTTGTTTTCACTAATGGCAGTACCTTTTCCCTAGTAAACTTTGTGACTATCTTGGGATGTATTTACATGGAACTAGCAAAGTATGTTTGTGTTCAGGATTATCATTATAAGTCTCACTCTGAAGGAAAAAGTCTAACTCTGAAAGTATAAATAGGATCCATAAATTAATATTAATTGGGCTTTTCTCTAAAAATGCTTGGATGGTATAAAAATTAGTCATAGTGTGTGTGCTTCTCTTCTTAGAATAGCATTTTACAGGCTAGTGAATTTTTTAGTGACCTTTATTGAGGATGCTTAAAATACACAGAAGTTATAGGAAGGGAAATATCGTGTGGCTGATTTTGTTTTGTATTTTGCTTGTTTGTTTGTTTGTTTGTTTGTTTGTGACACAGCATCTCTCTGTATTGTCCAGATATCTTGAATGTCTAGGTTTATATGGTCCCCCCAACTTAGCCTCCCAATTGCTAGAATTGCAAGCATGCACCACCATGCCTCTATTTTGCTGTTGTATTTTAATGTGCAAGATAAATATTTATATGGGGAAGCTAAAAGATGGAACATAACTTACAAGATCTTTTTTTTTTTTTTTTTTTTGCGGTACTGGGGATCGAACTCAGGACCCTGCGCTTGCTAGGCAAGCGCTTATTCCACTGAGCTATATCTCCAGCCCCAACTTACAAGATCTTATCTCTGCCTTTATAGGGTTTATATCTTGAACGATATAAGAGGTTTATACAACTTTAATACAGTCCAGATGAGGTGTTTGAGTTTTTATTCTTTTTTTTTTTTTTTTTTCTCCTTGTAGTACTAGGGATTAAATTCAGGGCCTTTTTACAAAGCTACATTCCCAGACCATTTATTTTTCATTTTGATACAGGGCCTTGCTAAGTGAGAGTTGCCTAGACTGGGTTTTAACTTGGAATCTTTCTGCCTCAGTCTCCCAGAGTGCTGGGATTACAGGTGTGTGCCACTATACCTAGGCTAGATTGGGGTTATTGTTATGCTGCACATAAAGCCAGTGCACTGCAGAAGAGAAAGATTGAATCTGTATGACCAGGGAATGTTTTGATATAAGATGTCACCTTTATAATAGACCTTGAGTGATAGGATTTCCAGGTATTAATCAAAAAGAGGATCAGTGTGGAATAAGAATAGAGTACCTATTCCTAAAGTCAAGTAGCAGGATAGGATCACACTGATAATGGACACAGATGACTCTCAGAGGTCAAAGCAGTGCTTTCTAAGACAGTCTGATGGTACCATCATGCTTAACTAGAGGAAGGCAGAGTCCAGGGTGCTTTGAATGTTGTTATGGGACTATTGTGATATAATGAGTACATGTATCAGAGAAATGGGCAAAGAATACTAATAAAGAGATTAGTAATGATTTGCTGGATTCAGGCTTTATTACCTGATTATGTATTAAACATTGTTGTAGAGAAGGAAGATATACTGCCCAGGTTTTATTTGGGTTGCTGGAAGAAGGATGATGCCTTTACATAGAAGAGGAAGGTAAATTGAAGCAGAAGTGGATTTCGGCTTCTACTCAGGGTATAGAGTGTGCAGAGAACATCCCCCTCGCAGTGTAAGAGAAAACTTGGTATTCTAGAAAATCATAACTTCTTGATTCCCTCAGAGAATTGTGCTGCATAGTAGCCAAGTAATGTAAATTCCAAAAAGGACTGCCCCTCACCTCAAATCCCAAGGGATGAGGCATATGAATTGTTTTACCTTTGATACAACACAAGAGAAAGAGATGGCTACCATTAAAGTGGGCAGGAAGAAAAGCCCTCAAATTTTAAATAATTGTTAAAGGCCAAATATGGCTAGTTTGTAACATCTGCTGTCTCATATTTGAAGAAAGTTCATACTTACTTGTAAGGCCTTTGCTTTTGGTGCCTCAGAGTATTCCGAATTGAGAGATGCAGAGCAGAAGGTTAGAAAATCTGTATCTGTGGTTTAGAGATGAAGGTGGCATTCTGTCCCGCTGGGAGATAGGAACAAAGCTCCTTGCATTTACTCAGAAGGCCTTATTTCATAAGTTTCCATAAGTATATGAGAAGCCAAACTCCTGCTTCTGTGAAATCAGAGAAATCCTGTTTACAGGATACAAGCAAAAAGTCATTGTCACTGGGGCAAGCGTGGAAGAGAAAGGGATACAGAGCACCATTTCAGGCTCTAGAAAAAAAAGCAGTCATTTACTACTTGAGGAGGAGCAAGAAACTCCTACCCAAGATCAATAGAAATACAAAGCAGAACAATTACAAGTCTACTTAAGACTGATGTTGGACCAGGACAGTTCAGAGTGGTGTCTTCCCCAGCCACAATCCTAGCAACAGTTCACAAATACACTCTGCTTTGGGAAGGTCAGGAGCCTGGCAGGAAATCCCTGTGGTAATGGTTGAACACTGACAGGAAGGCAGAACAAGAGGCTTCTATACCTCTGGCTTCTGCAAGAGTCCACCAGTAAAGGAATTCGGTATACTTAAAGTAACTATCAATTCCTGGTTAGATTGGCTAAATTCTTCCTCCACACTAAGAGTTTGACAGGAAAATAGGCCTTACAGTGTCCATACCTAACACTTATGTTAAAAAAAAAAATAGAAAGACGTAAATTACCATTATATGAACAAAAGGGAGGATATCCACAATACTATACACTGTAAAGAAATACTGTGAACGATTTTAGCCCAAAAATTAGAAAAAGACTCTAGTAGGGCTGGTTTGTTTAGGGAAGTGAAGCATCACTTTAAAATATATTGAGTTTAGGGCCAGGGATATAGCTCAGTGGCATAAGTGCTTGCCTGGCAAACCTGAGGTCATGAGTTTGATTCCCAGTACCAAAAAAAATGAATAAGTAAAATAAAATATATTGAGTTTGAGCTTTGGCAAAAAACTAGACAAAAATGTCGAAAACCACAGAGCAGTCCATTTACAAGAAAAGGGTTGAGAAAGGAAATAACTTTGGGTTTTGATAGATTTTCAACTTGTTAAGTAAATTTTTCATGCTACAAATTAAGACATTTACTGTTTTATTTTCTTGTACATGGAGAATATTTTGTCCTCATTAGTCTTTTATGGTTTAAAAATTAAATCCCTTAATCTTCTCTTCAATAATGGAATTCTAAAAGGTGATATTATCTAGTACTGATTCTCTGCCTTTAGAGAAATGTCAGTTGTCCAGAGTTCATTCCTAAGCATTCTCTTGAGAGTCTCCAGACCCCATCACTATCTTTGAATGACTTTTTTTTCCTTAAAGATCAGGAAATTCTTAGTTTGATTTAAACCACTACTCTTTTCTATAGACTAAGATCTCAAAATATTTTATCTAAAGATAGTGTATGTGTCATGTAAGTTTTTTCTCCCTACCAGCTGCAGTAATTTAAGTTATTGTTAATAGAGCTTGTTTCTGTCATACTAATTTGTATGTTTTATGTGTATATTTTGTGTATTATCTACATAGCTAGAAAAAGTTTATGCTTCACAATTTTTGAATATATGACTAAGTGAATTCCTAAATTAATACAGATTGAAATGATTATACACTACCTAATACATGAACAGTTAGTTGATGATCTGAAAAAATTATGTGTTTACGTGTATCATAAAAATGAAATATGGGAGAAAGTTAAAAACAGAGTTAATTGAAGGAGGATAGAAGAGTCTCACCATCTGCTTATACTACACAGAAAATACCAAGGAAAATTTTGTTATTTTATGGTATAAAAATGAAAACTTGTACATTAAAAATACCATAACCAAATTAATGAGGAAGAATATCACACAAATTATTCTGTGACAAAAATTATTCTAAATGTAGCAAGGACACCAGTGAGTGGCAGTGATAAAGTAACTGACATGCCGTGTAAGTCACAGTACAAAGGCTGTGCTTTCAGGGATCATTTCCACAGTGTGTTACTAGAGAAGTTTCTCTGATCGTGTAGGGTACACAGTACAGCAAGGATGGACTTGTTATATATGTAATAAGTAACTCCCTTCACAGAGATACAGAGTCCACGACTAAGATGTCACATTTACCTAGTAGTAAAGATTTTTAAAAAATATTTGTTTAGTTTTGGGTACTAGGGATTGAATGCGGGGCTTTCACACTGAGCTGCATCCCGGCCCCTTTTCATTTTTTGTTTTGAGACAGTCATGCTAAGTTGCTCAGACTTGTTGAACTTGCCCTTCTTGTCACCTCAGCCTCCCAGCGTACTGGGCTTATAGGTATGCTGCACCATGCCTGATGAAGAGTTCGCATTTTTAAAAATGAATATTACTTCTTTAATGGCTAAAGTGGAATTCAGTTCATATCTTTCCTTCACTGTTAGTGAGACTGTAAATGGTTGTTATTTACTAAAACTATTTTCATAATTACATTGAAAAATGACTGAATCAACTGTTCTTCTATAAGTTTTTCCTAAGGAAAGAGTCAGAGATTTGGACAAAGATGATTAATATCAGCATTAGTAATTCTAAAAGAAAAAGAGAGAGGGATAAGGAAGGAATAGAAATGATTTAAGTGCCTCAAAATAGAGGAAGTAATTGAAATAACTATAGTAGAAACTTCACAATGGAAAAGTTATTTGGTCTTTAAAAACTGTACCTTTAAACTTTCTAAAAGGAGGAAAATCTTGCATGTAATAATTTCAAATAGAAAAGTAAGATACAAGGCTGTGTATACCAAATAATCTGAATTTAACTTTTAAAAATTACACATACACACTTACGCATTCTCATATGAAAGCACTAACAGTAGTTAGCTATCTCAGTGATACGAATTTCCCAGAGTGGAATATTTGAATGCGTGCATGTGTGTGTAGAAACAGAGAGCATTTCCAGCATTTCTTTGACAGTGGAATGTCCTTGTTTGTTTCTTAGTGACCTATTAGTATTTTAGGGAAGTTTGGAAGGCATTAATGTAGGCATATTTAATAGAGGATGAACTAAATTGTGATTGGTAAACCATGGTCTACCAGCCACATCCAGCCCACTTCCAGTTTTTGTAAACAAAGTTTTATTGAAACACAAGCACATTTGTTCAGAGGTTGTCTTGTGTATTATACGGTCATTTTCACACTGTAATGACAGAGGTGAGTAGTTTAGACAAAGAGAAGGGCTGGCCTATAAACCCTAAATACATACTCTCCAGCCCTTTACAGAAAGTTCGTCAACCTCTGGGCTATATGACACATTATTCAGGCCTGATAGTGTGTGATTCTCTTCTTTTTGGTCAGTGTTTTATTTACAGCCTTTTGAATGAAAAAGGGTAGGATTCAGGGAGGAAAAAGACAAAAGACAGGCAGGAGGGAGAAGAATATGAGGGTAAGCTAAGAAAGTCAGGTATGGTGTCCGAAAAAGCAGCAGAAGTAGCACTTACAGATACGGTGTTAGCACACCTTTGTGACTCACCTCTGTAAAACACCTGTTAGAAACACAATGGAGATTATTGAGATAGGAAAGAAATCTGTTGTGATGAGCCTTATCTTTATATGAGTACATACTTTCTTTTAAAATATTTAGAGTATTTGAGTGTCTTTGACACAGTCATATTCTGTAGGAAGGGTTTTCTGATTCCCACCTAGGGTGTGTGGCTGTGTATACTGACCATCAGCCTGCTGAAACACTGAGATTTCATAGTTACAGTTAAAAAAAATATAAAACGTTTATACCACATCACCAGCAAACAATCTCTAGCCAAACTGGGAAAGAGAAATTGAGTTTTGTTGTGTTTTTTTTGTTTTTTTTTTTTTTTTTGAGACATCATCTCACTATGAAGTTCGGGCTAGCCTGAACTCCCTATGTAGCCCACGCTGGCCTTAAACTCTCAGCAATCCTCCTGCTTCAGCCTCCAAGGTGCTGGGGTTATAGGCATGTGCCACCACGCCTGGCGAGTTTTGTTTGAAATATACTTTCTTCATGAAAACATTTAGAATACAGCTGTTAATGTTTAACTTTTTATGTGTTTTATGTATTAACTGCAACTCTTGATTTTGGATCTTGTGTCCTTTAAAATATTCAGTTGAACATAAACACTTATTTTTACTTACTGCCATTTCAGATTAATATTGTCTTTTTAAATGTCTTTTGAATGATACTTTCAAAAAAGCTTTATCATTTAAATTATTGCAGATATGTTGAGAGTAATAAAAATTAGAGGGAAATATCTGTGCTTCTGTTCACTAACTTTTTATTGGCCTTTCTTCCTGGGCATTTAAATTTAAAAATAGATTCCAAAATTATCATAAGATTGGAATATAAAAACACAGAAATAATCTTTTTTCTTATGTGTCCTTTCATACTGGCTTGATAATGGGCAGTTTTTTGGATCTGGGACAGGAAGGAAGGTTGATGAAAAGGGAGTGGCACGAGCTTGTTTTTGGTAAAGGAAACTCACACTGCACCGCCCCAGTTGATGGCTTCTAGAATATTGCGGCTGTGGTAGATAAGGGTGCATATTGAACGTAACCTTTTTTTTTTTTTTTACAAGACCATTTGTCCAAAATTCCATAGAGTATCTGAGGTTAGTATTGGATAATAGAAGTTTTGGAATAAGTGACTAATGGCCTGGCATGATTAAAAGTTGGCTAGATAGCAGGAAATTTGTAGTCATTAGTGAAATATTTGAAATCTGAAGCACTGGAATATTCAATAGTTGGCACTAGTGTTAATCAAAGGGTAAATTCTGATCAGTATTTTTCCTTTTTGTGGCAATAATTATAACTTTTGGGAAAGTTTTTACTCAAAGTAACTGTTATAATATGACTTCTTAACCTTGAATTCTGTGTCTAGGAACTTCCTGAGGTTGAAAATGAATCTTTTCTCAATACTTGAGTTGTAGATCTTATCTGTTAAGCAGACAAGAATGATTACTGAGCGAATGAATCAGGGACTAAAACTCCGTGATTTTGTTTCTATGAAATCGGAGGAATTAAATTAAATGATCTCTTAGGTTCCTTATCACTCCAAATACTCTGTTACATGCAGGTGTTTTTAGAAACTATAATGTGTTAGGCTTTTTCTAGCTAAGCTATTGACAGATTGAAGCATTTCCAGTTAATAAATTTATGTTACCTGCCGTAACATGCATAACAAACCTTTCGCTAGAAGTCTGATGTTTCCCATTCCCGTAGTGAGATCATTAACCCAAATATCTGTTTCCCTATCTATAAGTGTAAGAAATAGTCTCTATACAGCACACCTCAGAGGGGCAAATAGTATAATAGTATAGAAAACATTTGTTAAGTTGTAACTTTAAGGTCATAGTAATTTGGAAAAACACAGAGACAAAACACCTATGGGGGTTCACTAGTCAGCATTAAAGTAAGTGAAAATGAAGATAAAATGTTAACTTCATGAAGCAAAGTTTTAAAAACTTTTTAAAGTAGACAACAGAAATTCACTTAGTATTCATTTAGATCACTTCATTTCGCAAAACAAGGAAGTAATCTTTTAAGACCAGATGGAAAAATGCCTACAGTCTGGCTAAAACTAAACTAAAACTGAAATATTTTAAAATATAGCACTTGTTCATTGTCAAAAATAAGAATGTATGATTGACTGATACAAAAATAAAATGAACTTTTTAACTCTTCTTTGATCTTATTTTCTTAGAGTTATCCCTTGTTTAAAAAAGAAAGCAACACTGTTTATTCATTCAGGAAATATATGTTGATTCTTTCTTTTGGTACTGGGAATCAAACTCAGGACCTTACACTTGCTAGGCAGGTGCTTGTGCTGCTGAGGTATAATTCCCAGCCCTGGAAACATGTTGAGAAAGTTCTATGTGTTATATAAAATTGTATGTTCGTTTTGCTGAGTGTTGGGTTGCAGTAGTTAAACAAAAGCAGATGTGATTGTCTGACTTACTAGGGTTTACATTCTTTTCTTGGAGAGAGTATACAAGTAAAATGAATAAATAACGTAATTGCATTTTTTACATCTACCTCAAGGAAATAAAAAGAATCCTCTCAGTTAAAGAATTAATGAGGAGAGTGGGATTTATTTTAAATAGACAGAACTTGAAACAGTGATATTTATATTGAAACCTGAAGTATTAGAAGGAGCATGTGTGCGTTTGGCACATACATATACACATACTGTCAGTTTATCTGCTGAAATGAAATACATTTGTTACTTTACATTAACCAGTATTTTGTAGACATATTGGTGCTCACGGGTTTATCTTTTTTTAGACTTAAGGGGATGTGTTTTTAAGTTATCAGTAGTAGTGGGTTTTATTTTTAATGAAATTTAAGACTAATTTAAGATTCCTATACCCTTTCATCAGACAGTCCTATTCATTATCATTTATCTTGCAGAGGTGCTCACCAGGTCTTTAAAATTTATCTGTATTAGATTGTCATAAACAACCTAATCAATACAAACAATAAAGGGGATTAGTTAAATACATTTATACAATGGAATACTAGATAGCACTTAAGAAGGAGGTAGATGTACATATAGAAAATTTCCAATTGTATTGTTAATCAAGTTGCAGAAAAGTATGTGTAGTCTTTCTTTTATGGAAAAGTTGAGAAGGAAGGAAATCAAAGTGCATGTACTTACATGTGTAATGAAGGTCTACGAGGCTACACAACAACGTGCTACTGGTGGTTACAGCTCAAGGATGAGATTGGAAAAATCCGTAGGTGGGGAGTAAAAGACAAATAACATACAGTAAATTTTTGGAAAGTGAAATAAAAAATATGTTACAAATTAAAGTTTAACCATTTGAATCTATACTGGATGATTTGTACTTTGTTCAAGGTAGTTTTAAACTCTGTTTTTATTTCTTAGAACAAAATGCTGTAGGAGAAAAGTAGGTAAAGAGTATTAAGCGATTTCTCCAAATGTTGGTTATTATAGCATCATTTCTCCTAGAAGATGAACCATGCTACACAGATTTGAAGATAAGTAAGCATAGTTGGCTACAATATTTAAAATATTTGCTTTTGTTAAACCAAGTGTTTTATTGAGTATATAGCTCCATAAATAGAGATATACAGTCATCAGGGCTACTATGTACGATATTAAAAATGATAATGTGAAGTCACAGTCTAGCTAGAATAGAGATCTGAACAGAGTTTAGCTCAGCTGGAGACTCAGTTAAGTGGCTTGCCTTAAAATAACTAGTTACCATGAAATCAGGGCTAATATGTAAGATTTTACTTTCAAAATGGATAACATTTTAGTAAGTTTAATGTTTCCAAGACAAAATTAATTTACATTCTCTCTTTTCATTTATGCTCTTTCAAATTCAGTCTTTTAACTCAGTGTTGTGGTTATACTTATTGACAAGGTAGGTCAGATGTATCGTTTTGCTAGTGTGATCATGCATCTTGTGCAACTGAGACAATCTTAGATTACATCTTTATCCCAATATAATGACCAAAAGTACTTTCTCCCACTCTTAGAAGTATTAGTGTTGGCAGTATATTCATGGTCACTCCAGTTATTGCCAATTTGTTGAATCTGAAAGGTGGTACACGGTGTGAGGGTAAAGATTTTAGACTGTGAATTTAAATTTAAGTAAGTGTAATGCAAACTGTGCTGAATGCCATCATGTTACATGAACATGGGAGAAAGATTCATCTTAAATGTCAAAATAAGGCATTTGAAGCATAGCTAGCAGCTCAGTTTACCAGTGTTCAAAGAAGTCTTAAGTATAGGAGTATACGTCAGGAAAAGTGTGTGGAGACCAGGTTATTTAATACCAAGTCAAAGCATTAGGATTTGCTGAGCAGTTAGAAGACCAATAATTTTTAAGTGCATGAGAAAACAAGTAGCAGTTTAAGAGGATTAACATATTGGAGGTATGCTAAGTGTTTCAGAGGAAAATAAGAACTCTGTGATAGCAGTTTGGGTTTTGTACCAAATCAGATGTGATATTTAAAGCCCTCAACCATGTGGTAGCAAAAGAGAAAGTTTTTTAAAAAATCCTTTCATAGCTTATACAAAGTATGATATTTATTAAATGTTGGTAGATGTTCCTACAAAAGAAAATGGAGCCAGATTGATGACCCAGTGGGTAGGTAGGTAAGAGAGATGAAAAGGTAGGAGTTTTACACCAAGTGGGAGTATAGAGCGAAGCTCTGATAAATCTAAAGTTAGTTATGAAAGTTCTATTTTATCTATTTAGATTAACAAAATTTGTCCCTATTATTGAGTTATAGTGGATGCTATTTTTACGTAGCTTTGGCAAGGTAGACATACAGTTTGTTTAATGTGGAACATTGGTTTCATTTTGATAAAAGTTACAAATTTTAAGATCAGAACTTGTACATTGTCCAGATAATAATTTAATGCCTCAGTGATAATTTTTGATGTTTGGCTGTTGAGTAGAGATGTTCTGCAGATCATCTTTCTGAACACTGAAGTTGGATTTAGAAATTATCAGAAAGCAAGCTCAGTTTGAATTTGATGTTACTATTTTGTTCCAAAGAAAGAATTCATTATGCAGTGCTAAAACACCAGAAGGAAGATAGTATGTCTGAATATCTTTTACATGGTAGCTATATTTAAGTGATGCTAAATTATAGAATAATGTCAGAGTTGGCAGAATATCATTTGGATCAGAAAGACATCACTGACAATCTGGCTTCTTACACACTTGATTTCATACAGCTTCAGTGTTGGATTAGTATGTTTTTGATTTTAGGTTATAGTGGTGTTGGCATTGAAAATATCTCCCAACTTATGGATGCTTAAGAGACCCCCAGAAAAAAAAATGTGGTATAATTTGATATGCACTTTAAGAACTTTGATCCTTTGGTATCAACATTTTAAATGCTACTACTGCCTCATGACTATTGTAGTATTGTCCTAGTATTTTAGCTGTTTTTTAAAACAAACTTTATTTGCCACTGCATTAGTGCCTGAGTTTCCTCTTACACAGTATATATCTGAGCACTGTAGGCCTCAAGTGGTAAAATAAATGGGACACTTTTTAACTGGATTCCAGATTGGTGCTGGTTTTCTCCTGACTTTTAGAATTTCTCATCAGTTTATACTCCTTTACAAATTGGTGTAGTTGTAGTTTAGTTTTGTTAGAGATCTTGATTGGGACTACTTGAATTCTGTTGCTTTTTGCACAGTCTGAAGAAGAAAACTGCTGGATTTCTGAATCTCAAAAATTGCTAATGCTCTTTCTTCCTCAACACATCTTGGAAAGTTGATTATGATTAAAGAAAATCATTAAGCACATTGAAATAAAATCACTTTTTCCTTTTCATTGGTCTAAATAGGCAACAAGCAAAATACATTTACATCATTTGTCTTCCTTCTGGAGTGTTGAGATCTACTGGGGAGATGGCATTTTGGTTTAGGATGAAAGGAGAAAAAGCAGTAGCTTTACTGGGCTTACTACTCTGGTAGGTGCGTCATTAACATGTGGCACACCTTTTTTAATGGGTGCTTTTGATGTCAGGAAAAAGTCAGGTGACTTCCTTAAAATCGAAACATCCCTCCTGCACACAAGAATGGGAGGAGTATTTTGTGTTCATTTTATTTTATAACTTCCTTCAATTGTTTATGTAAGTCATATGTTTAAAACAGCAGTCTGCCAGGGCTGCTTATCAGAATACACATGTACTAAAAACTCCCAAAAGAATGTGTTCCTGTGTGATCATCTTAGTTCTTCTCCACCTTTGAGAATTACCTCCTCAGAGGAGCTGTGACATCTGTGGAATCATCCCTTGGAATTGTTACTTCCTTGCTTGGAAACAATCAATTTGAAAATCTGTAGCTTTGGGTATTTTTGTGAGTTTATATTGATGTTGCTCTTTGTCCCTCATCAGTCTTGAAGCTGTTTAGCTACTGTACTGATGGATACTTCAGGATAGGAGTAGTTTTGAATTGCTTCATTTTGGAAATAAATATTGTTTACTTAAAACCAATGAAACTGAATACCATATTCATAAGAATCAATTAAAATTGGGCCTCAAGCTGTTGGAAAATCCCATTGGGTTTTTCTGGTGTATTCTCTCTCCCTTTATAAAAACTCAGACCTTTATGCTCCTCAGATTGGCAGTTCCCTTACTGTATCTGAGCAAATGACCCTGCATCTTTCCATTCATGGGAATATAAGATTCTTTTTGTGATTTCCATTTTTGACACTTTGTTGCCCTTTTGTTAGGGTTATCAGCTATAGACGGCTTTACACTTAATGTTTTTATGAGGTCTGCCATCTTAATTTGTTCTTTTCTAGTTATCAAATGGTTACTCTAAAAAATTGACACATACAAACTGTGGAGTTGGGCTGGAAATACAGTTAAGCAGCACAAGCTCCCGCCTGGCAAGCACAAGGTCCTGAGTTCAATTCCCACACCTAAACAAACAAACAAACTGGAGTTATTTTTCCTGGCAGCATTTAGAGTTAATTTTGATCTCCTTCCCCTTGACAGATGATTAAAACACTATCAGGCTTTCACTGCCTTCTTGCTCATATGCTACTTTTTCCTTCAAACTATATTCTCTGGGCCACAATTTCTACTTTTTTGTTTTCATTTACTTTTCCTAATTATATTTTATAGTGCATTTCTCAGGAAGGACATAAAAGAAATAAAGCTTAAGCCTTTACATGTCTGAAAAAGTATTATTTTCCCTCAGAGTTTTATTATCATTTGTTAGCATATTGTTAGGATTGATTTCTCATTCCTTTTTTATTTAAACGGCCTACTTTATTCTCTGGAAGTTTTCAGGATTTTTATCTTTATCTTTTGAATCTGAAATTTTCTGGCATGGATTTTTCTTTTTGTACCTCCAATAGGTATTGTCTAGTATTGAGTGATTCCTAACAATTTGCATCTGATTTGGTGTAGAAAACTTTTGATTGTTACGTATTTGATTATTTATTGCTCTTGCTACATACTCTGTTGTCTCCTCTTAATTTTTTTTTTAAATGCTACATCTTGTCCTCAAGTGTTATGGCTAGAAGAACTCCTAGAATTACTTTCTAGTCTACCAGTTTTATTTTTTAGTCCACCTTTCTTTTCTGTGCACGCATGCACCCCCAGGTGCGCAGACATTGTCTGGCCACAGGATGGGTGAAATCCAGGGCCTGTGCATGATGGGCAAACAGCCTATCACTGAGCTACATTCCTAGCCTTCTGCCTATATTCTTAAGGACCTATAGTTTAAAATAGTTTTAGGTTAAAGAAAAGTTGTGAAGATAGTTATAGAAAAGTTATGAAGATAGTTATAGAGTTCCCATATATCCCACACCACTTCCCCTTCTGTTAACACCTTACATTAGTACAGTGTATTTGTGATAGATACATTTTTCTTAGCTGAAGTCCATGCTTTATCCGATTTCTTTTTCTATTACAGGGCACTGTCCAGGTTAGCACATAACATTTACTTTGCATTTCTTAGTAGTATCCTCTTGGCTGTGACGTTTTTCAGAGGTTTTTGTTTCAGTGACCTGGTGATTGAGTCTTTGTCACCTGGCTGAGCTAGTGTTTGGCAGGTTTCTTTACTATAAAGTTATTCCTTTCTCTTCTCTCCAGTTTGCACTGTTTGGAAGGAAGGAACTACACGCAGCTCATTCCTAAAAACTGGGGGTTATATTTCACCTCCTTGAGGGCAAGATAACTACACAGACAATTTGAAATTCTTTCACAGTGGAGTTTGTCCGTTGTCTTTCACTTACTTATTCAATCATTTGCTAATACAGTAATGATTTTTGCATTTTGTTTTTGAGATTTACTGTTCTGTAGCTTTCTGGTAAAGTCTTTTTAAAAATTAGTCTATTTTAATATTAAATGATGATGGGGTGTATTTTGAGAACTTGGTACATACACTTAACGTACCCTAATTTCAATCTCATTTCCTCTTTCTTTTTCCTCTCTTCCCACTTAACCCCTTCTTTGTCTGCAGAAGTCTCCCTCTTGGTCTCCGTTCTTGTTTAATTATTTATAATTTATGTACATTTTAGACTTCTCATAGAAGAGAAATCACGTGATATTTATCTTTCCCAGTCAGGCAAAGTTCACTTAACATGATGATTTCTAGTTGTATCCATTTTCCTACAAATGACTTGATGTCATTCTTCATGGTTAAGTAGTATTGCATTGTGTATATGTGCTACATTTTCCTTACCTGTTGATGGGCATCTAGGCAGTTTTTAGCCAGCTATTCACAGCTTAGCTATTGTGAATTGTGCCACCATAAACAGAATTATGTATCACTGTAGTATGCAATCCTTAATTCTTTCAGGAAAGTGTTTACAAAGACTTTTACTTGAGTTTTATTTGACTCATTGAGGTTTTCATTTCCAGAATTTCTGCTTGGTTCTTTTTGAAACTTAACTGAAGTGGTCTTTCATGTCCTAGATTGTCTTCCTTAGTTAACTCACCTGGTTATTTGTTCCTTCTTTGATCCATTGATCATTTTACTATTTTTTTTAATTTTTGAAAAGTTCACAGCTTTATCATTATGCAGTGTCCTTCTTTATTACCTATAAATCTCACTTATTCTAAAGTCTGTTTTGTCTAAAATTGTTAATGTAATAAATCTATACTGCATTTCTTCTGATTAGTGATAGCATAATACGTCATTTTTTATCCCTTGATGTTTTTGACTCAACTGTGACTTTTAGTCATGTGGGGTTTTTTAATGAAATGATACATAACTAATCTTTAATGCTCATTGTAAACTTTTTCCTCTACCAGACTTAGCTGTAGATTTTTCTGTGTTCTTTTATTTTAACCCACATTTCAACATTTTAATTTTAATCTTCAACATTTTAATTTTAAGGATAGCATCATTTCTTACACAAGTAGTAAGACTCTTTAATTCTAAAAATCTTTGAAAGGGAAGGCGGGTGTGTGTGCTTAGTCCAGTATGGTCTGGGCTCATTCACCTTCACTCATCAGCAGCTCTGCTGTTACTAATAGTAGTAAGTTAAGATTCATGACACACACTGCTAAGAAACACTCAGTCTTTTCAGTGTGTTTTCTCTTTTATATCAACACAGTAACATGAATACTGTCATTATTTGTATGTATGCTTAAGAAAACCAAAGCATACAACTATTAAGTAGCCTGCCTAGGATCACAGAACTAATGTATCTGTCAGAGCTGGTACATGACCTAGCCTGTCTGACTTGCTGCACTAAAGATCTGTTTAGTACAGAGTACTAAACACTCCAGTACTATGAATGTGTAACTCCTACCCTATGAAAGTCAGTTATGAGTTCCTTGTGTACTCATACTTTATCACTTAAATTGTTTGCTGTACGTTTACCTCACTTCTGCGAAGAGTAAGTCCTATGTATCTTTCAAGGTCCAATTTGGAATGCCACCTGAGTTGCAATGGTTTTGGCAGTTTTCCAGCAGAAAAAAAAGCCTTACCTTTGACCTCATGTTATACTTATTTGGCCTCCCTTCTATCATTTTCTGCTTTGTATATAATATAGTTATTGATGCGAACAGTTTCTTCCCTATAGAACTGTAAAATCGCTGGGAAAAGGGTTTGTATCCATCATGTAAGCCATCAGGGTCACTTGCATTAGTAATTGCTAGCATTTCTGAGCATGTATCATTTTAATGTTATTCCTGAATAAATAATAAGTATTTATTTATGTGATTGCTATCTTTAACTTTAAATGCATCCTTTTAAATCTGTTTTCTATATCATAGTTGTTGGCTTATTATAAATATTTGTTTGAATTTATTTAAATATAAGTAAGGGATCTTGAACATATCTGTTTTAATCCTGCTTTGAGAGTTAGTATTTATGAATATTGATGAAATGGCAAATGATTTTACAATTAAAAGGGCTCCTCATTATATGAGTATCAGTAAAGCTATTTGAATATGCATGAACATTTCAAGGAGATTCAAAATATTTGGGAGTCATTTGCATGCTAACTAAACATTTTGATTTCGCCTTCTAGATGTTAAATAGTATTGATTATAGCATAGAAGGTGATTCCCAAATCAAAAGTAGGCATCGAATAAATCACTGTTTCTGTCACATAAACCTTGAAGGAAAATAACATAGCTATTTAGTCTTAAACTTGATGTCAAAATTTCTCAAAGTGGTGCGATTATAAGGTATGTTTCTTTTAAATAAAACACAGGAAAGATGTGTGTGGCATTTCAGATTTTTAGCAAGACTGTGTTTTTCTGTTTCAGAAAATCAGAATCATAAGAGCTAATTTTTTTCTCTGTACAGTTACAGTCTTTACAGCAGTGCTTACCATTTTTCTGTGGCAGGGTATTCTTTCTCATAAAACATTTACATTTAAGCTAAAATCTGCCACTATTTTCTAAAACTTTTTTTCTTACCTGTACTTTGAACCCATAAAATCTATAAAGTCTTAGGATTTTTGTACTCCTTTGACAGTGACTGTGGGGCACCCAGCAGAGTGGGATAGCATACAACCACTTGGGCCATATCTGGTCTTCTTTTTTATGAACCGTTTGAAAGCAGATGTTTATAAATTAGTTATGACAGTGTGAGAGGATGCTGACCCTAAATGATTGCTGTTGTACACCTTTGTTCCTCTGCTTTAACTTTCTTTAACTTGGTATCAGTTTGAATCTGGAAATAATGATTAATTTTATTACTTTTTGAGGGGAAGAAGGAATCTGTCTTAACCTTCTCACAACTGTCCATGAAATATGACTCATCTACAGGAAGCATTATTGGTAATACCAGTGTACACCTTGAACTTGTAACTGCTCCATATTTTTCATTGGCTTCTTATATGACAGATTACTCTTAGGAGCAAACAATATGCAGTTCTTCTCACATTCTATTATTATTTTTTAGTTTTAATAAGAGTGCTGTGATTAATAGCTTAGTATAATTGTATCCCCATTGAGGTAAATGCTTCATTTGAATCTCTTGAATCTAAAGGAATAGTTGTTTTATTGGACTCTTGTTATTTTGTGCTTGTCAGAATTTGTTATTTTTAAATTGCTTCCTTTGAACTATTTGGGGGAGGCGTTCTATCAGAATTGTGGAATAGGACCTAGGATAAATACTGATATCTGTGAACATCTATGCATACTTGTTTTATAACTTAGAATGGGACGAGGACATGTAGCAATTTTGATTGGTTTTTTAGTGAAAGTTGTAAAAAAATAGCTTGCTTCTGGCCTTCTAGTATTGTAGAGATGATGTCTGGTAGATGCAGTCTGAAATGCCAAGGTGCTTTTACTGAGTCTTTTTTCTTTCAAATCAAACATGAACTGTAATACGAGAAAAAGATGTACAAAAGAAAACAATTGAAAAATAGACAAATTATTAACTGAGTTTTTCTAGCAATGTGATATCTCACTTATCACTAGGACACCTCTCTGCTTTGCCTTTGAGATCGTGATATTCTTCAGCCTGGCCATTCCTACTTTGGTTTTCAGGACTCCGGTTGGGATTAGAAGTGTTTCCTATAGCCTCAGAATAATTTTTCCTTTTGTTCAAGAATCCACAGGGTAAGTTAGGCCTCTTCAGTACCACCCATCAAGTACTCACTGGCCCCTAAACAGGAGTTAGTATAATTGAGTTGGAATTAAAGAACTACATATGAATTCAGAATCATTAATGAGACTTGAAAGCTTATCCTGTGAAATTGAGTGGTGAATGCACTAACTTTTATTTTTGTATTTATTTTTAGAATTTTTATGTAAAAACAAATAATTTAGGTGAAACTTTTACAAGAGCATTTTCATTATAGTGGTACTTCTTTGAAAGAGGCCCTCTGATAGTTACTGCAGTATGTGAAAAGCATTTGGAACTTGATTGTCTGACCACGATAGACCAAGTAGTACTGGGGTAGCCCACCTGCTGTACATCTATCGTAAGCAGCTGGACCGAATACATAAAGTAAATACTTCTAGACATTTGAAAATATGGTAGGACCGTGATCACTAAAACTAGGAAAACAGTGAGGTGAGCCGTAATTACCTCAGCTTTCTGCCCGGAGGCCCCTTCCTGCAGCAGGTCCTCACTCACCCACAGGGAGCTGGACGCAGACAGCAATCCCTGTGAGAGAGGTCTGGGTTTAAGACTAGAAAGGCTGTTGGCATTTGGGAAGCAGACAACTTGAGATAAGAGAAATGTGCAAGGAAGAAGCTCAGCGAAGTTGCGCAGGATCCCCCTTGAGCCTTTTGGAGCTGTACCCTGGATACTCTGTCTGTTTAGGGTACTTCTTTAGTCTTTCTCTGATCATACCCTTGATGCTTTTGGAAAGTACTGGTCAGATGTTTTGTATGGTGTTCTCGGTACGGGTTTATCTGATATTTTCTTACAATAACATTGAAGTTAAGGAGATATATATAATTTATTTATTTATTTATTTATTTGAAATACCACGAAGTGTTTGCCCTTTTCAGTACACTCCTATCATGGGTACACAAATACCAGGGTATTTTACTTGGTAACGTTAACCTTAATCATGTGACTAAGTTGGTATTTGTCAGTATTAGTCCTTCAGTGATTGTCTCTGAACCTAGAGGCTCTTTGGTATCTGCTGTCTCTAGGAGTAGGGATTTGGAGGATTAATAGCTGTTTTTATAGGCTTTCAAGTAATTCCTCTGTCCCTCTCATCATCCCTTCTTCCTAAAGTGCTGCCACTTCTTTGAGGTCAGCCAGCGGGAGTCTCCCCAGTCTGTCTTTGCGGAGGTACTCATATTGACTCTTTTCTGTGTAATAATTTACTTCTGCCTGATTTCCTTCTTCATATATTTTAGTTTACCCTAAATAGTTCTTATTTCATTCCAAATGGAGTTTGTGTTGTCCTGTTTGTTGTTAGTGAATATTTATTAAGTGGTGGACCCAGAAATATACTTGGCCTTCCACCCTAAAACTGAAGCCAAAACAGCCTTTTGGAAACTAGCTGGCATCATGTTTCAAGCTTTCAAATACACAAACCTTTGGCTTAGCATTTTCACTGCTAGGAATTTAGCCCACAGAAATAGTTACACATGTACACAGAGATACATGTATAGGAAAGTTTGCAGAAAAATTGAGGTAGTAGCCAAAAAAATTAAATAATGGCAACAACCCACATATGAGGAACAAAAAGGGAATGATTAAGTTGTGCTATAGCTCTGCTGTAGAACATCTTATAGTAATTAGGAGCACTGAGGTTTGTTTTTATGTTCTGACATGAGAAGCTCTTAGACATACTACATCATATAGCAGTTTGCAAAACAACGTGGTTTTTATCCTGTTTCCATATTTACATGCTTACTGAAGTATATTTGTGTTGGTGATCTTTCTATTGCTATACCAAAATACAGTGCCATCAGAAAGAAAGCTATTTTACTAGTCTAAAATAACCAGCAGTATTTGGGAGATGATGAAAAGGGGAACCTAAATCCCTTTACTGTGTGTACTTCTGTATTGTATATAGTACTTTCATAACAAGCTTACTGCTTTTTTATTTTTAAAGAATGTGAAATAGTTTGGCAACTGCTGGTGGTTTTCAGGCAGATGCTCTCTCCAATAGATTCTACCATATGGTATCTCAGGCCAATATCTAGTCACCCCTCCCCCTCCCAAGACTGGATTACTGTTTGAAGAAGAGGTATGATCAGAGAATGAGAAACACTAGGTTAGCAAAAAATGGTTTTCTCCTATAGAACTGCTAGTAATGATTAACATAAAAACATGCAAGCAAATCTCCAGCCTCCCACATTTCACTGTTGTCTTTGTGATGCTGTATCTGTTAACATTTCCCAGCAGTAGTGCTCTGTGGGACTGTATGTCTGTTCACACTGCAGTTGTGTTTAGAGTACTGTTCATCATAGGAATCTGACTCTCTGTAGATTAATGACACCATGGATATTGTGAGAATGATGAATTTAATTGATTCTTTTACATAAGGAAACAAAGAGCTAGGGAGAAAGTGCTCTTCCCAGGAGACTCTCTTGACTTGGGAAGAAGTTCAGAAATTCTGAAGAAATTTGGGTTTCAAAAATAAAACTTGAATGTGTCTAATGAGAGTTTACTTCACTGATGTAAATAAGTTTTAGATTAGGATAGTTGGATCTACTTAATCAGGTTCAACAGGCCCAGCCAAGAATTTAAGGATTCCCATCATCAGAAACTGTTACCAGCATATATATGTTGGTTAAACTCATAAACTGCAAGTAAACTTTTGTCAGTCACAGATCCAGAGTATTAAAACTAGGAGCCATCAACCACAGGGAAACTAGAGTTGAAAGTGAATTCTCAGAAAAACTAGGAGTAGCTGTGATGACTTCTGTAAGTAACACAAGCAAAAAAAAAAAAAAGCAGAAGAAGCCTAATGCTTCTTGAGGTCCTCACACAGCTCACTTCGTGCCGCTTCAGCTTGGGCTACTTAGAAGCCTAGTGAGGCCATTAGATTTCAGACTGAGCGTGCAGCTGCTGCCGAGCATTTAAGGAGCAGGTCCTGTCTAACAATGTTTTTGATGTTCATGTTTAGAAATCTGATACATTTTCTTAAAGAGATTTCTCAGTTGCCTTTGACTTGAGCCAAATTTATATGGTATTTATTGCTCACAAATAGGAACAGTGTGAATAATGAAGTGGAACGTCTATTCTTGTCAGTAGCTGGCCCGATCAGGAGTGCAGCATGGCCAGGAAGTGAGTCTAGAAAGCAGGACTCTGAACTCTGTGCTGAGGTGTTGGGACTTCTGTGGGTCATTTTTGGAGCAGGGGAATGATGTGATCAGAACTTTTACCTTTAGCAGTAAAAGTGTGCGAAAGGCCGAAAGGAAAGAAACTAAAACAATTCTTGTTTTCAAAGATTTTTAATTGCATTTAGCCTAGAGATCTGTGTGTTTCTTTTATACTTTGGACACATAGATAACAAAATAAAATTTGTAAATATTTTTGAGTTGGTTTCTGGACATTTTAATTTTGTGAAGACTTTAGATAAGTTAGTTTTAAGCTCAGGTGTTTTGAGCAACAAATGTTGTGGGCTGGCATGCAGTACTGCTGTTTTATATTAGAAGGAAAGTATGTTTAATAGTTTCAACTAGCCTGTCTTTGATTTCTTTTTCTTTTTTCTTTTATTTTGGTATCGAGAATCGAACTCAGGACCTTGTGCTTGTCAGGCAGGCACTTGTGCCACTGAACTATATCCCTGGCCTTCGTTTCTTTATTTTTAACAGCTTTATTGAATATAATTTATTTACATAGCATAAAATTCACCTAAAATGTTTGCCACTCCCCCAGAAGTTGTCTTGCCCGTTTGTAGTAAGTACTTATCCTAGTCCCAGTCATAGGTAATCAGTGACTTGCTTTCTATCTCTGTAAAAGTGCACTTTGTAGTCATTTTGTATAAATGGAATCACATAATACATAAGTGTCTTCCGGTGGCTTATTTCATTTAGCATAATACTTCTGTGATTGTTCACATTGGTAGCACATACTCCGTTCCTTCTTATTGCCAAATAGTATTCCATTATATAGATAGCCCTCATTTTGTTTATCTGTTAATGAATCGGTAGTCATTTGGGTTGTCACCAGTATAAACTAATATTATAATGAATATTGTTACAACAAATGTCCATCTCTGTGTAGAGAGTTTTTTTATTTCTCTTGGTTAAATTTCTAAGAATATAGAATTCTGAATCATAAAGTATATTTCAATAGTTGCCTTGAAATATTTTTAAAATATGATGTCCCTTCTGAGATATTTTGTATTGACTGCTGTCTTGTCCTGAGTTTGAGTTGCTGTTCATTTTATTGCATCTTTTCATCTTCTGTTGACTATCAGTTATTTTGAATGACATTTTAAAGCAACTGTGAATTCTGATTCCTCCCCTCACTCCCCCAGCAGTTCTTGTTTTGTTGTTTGGTCACTTATCTGGACTAAATCTCCCTTCCCCTAGAGTGTGCAGCCACTGATGTTTCTGCTGAGTTTTAGGGTTTTGTTGTCTTGTTTTTGCTTTGTAAGAGTCTGTATCTATAGATTTGGTTTAAGGGGGTGACTCTGGTATCTGTAGATTAACAGTTAGCCAAAAATTGGGCATAAGTTGTGCTCAAGTACCTCAGTGAGCCTGCCACTCTGAATTGGTGGATGTTTGTGTGATTTGGGGAATAGTTTTCAAACTTTGAGTTAATTTTTAGTCTGCCCCACCTCTGCTTTCTACCTGTGCATGGGTTCCATCTGCCAGGGATGTGTGGGAGGCTGGGCCTGCGCGTCTCTGGAGCACACAGCTGCCAGTTAACCTGGGGGCCTCCTGTCACTTTCTCACCTCATGGCACACCTTGCTCCACAGCAAGTCCCTCACCCATTGCTTGCCTCTGTCAAGGTCACATCCTCAAGCTGGGGCAACATAGGCACTGCTTTATTGTTGTTTTGGGGGGGTTTTGCCCTTTTTTGAGACAAGGTTTCACTATGCAGTTCAGGCTGCCCTTGAATTCACTTTGTAGCCCAGGTGGGCCTCAAACTCACAGCGATCCCCCTGCCTCAGCCTCCTGAGTGCTAGAATTACAGATATGCGCCACCACGCCTGGCTCATAGGTACTGTTTTTACCTGAAATGTGATAGTTTCATAAATAAATGCCTCTCCACTTGCTGTGTACTTTTCATCAGTTTTCAATCCTTAACAGTTTATTCATCTTTGTGGTTCTTTTGGAGATGAGAATCTGCTAACTTCCTTAAACCATCATACCAAAAGTCCAAAGTCCCAAACATAGCATCTTGCCCTTGATTCTAGTGCATCTTAACTGCCTGTTTGATTCTCTGTGTATGCCTCTTACCTCTCAGCAAGGATGTGAAACAGCAACAATAGAACGTGGGGAAAGAGCACTGAGATAGTAACGGACATGGATTTTTCCATAGTTAAGTTCATTAGGCCATTTACAATAGCTTGGCATTTTTGTACTCATTCCCTGTTTAACAGATAAAGTACACCTGCTTTGTAAATGGTGTGTTATTATATTATATAAAAATTTATACTGGATATGATTTTAACAGCTAAAATGATTAAAATAAGTTCCTTCTTTACCAAGATTCTAGAAACATTGGTCTCTGTTGACTGACGTGTCCTTGAATTTCCTTCCATTTATGAATTTGATATTTATTTATTGATCACCTAGACACAGTGATTGATGAAGCTAGCGCATCTCGTCCTTCAGGAGCGTGTGGGTTACTGTGTTCAGTGTAAGCGAGAACAGTGTAAATAGGAGGTGCTGGAAGTGGTGAATGAACTACCGATCTGGGCTGTAGAGGTTTAGCAGGGCAGAGGAACTTCCCCGAGTGATCCATCACCACCCTTACTCCCTTCACCTAGTCCTCTACCTGCTTTTCTTTGCTTGTGTTGTCTCTCTCCCTCTCTCTCTCAGAGAAAGAAAGCTTCTGTTTAAGAGGAGCAGAAGGGGGTCCCAAGTGGGGAGCTCCCTGTCCACTTCCATAGTTACATTCCTTTGCTCGTTACCCTTCTAAAGTCGGTTATGGTAATAACATGTACGTGGTGCTTCCACATGTGCTTTCTTACTTGCTGTTTCTCAGGTTTCAATCAGCCTGGGGCACAGAGAGGGAGCATTACTGTTCCCCATTAACAAATATGAAGACTAATAATCAGACAGATTAACTGACTTGCCTACCCTTACACTGTTAGGCAGTGGCAAGGTCAAGTTTTGAACATAGGATTTCGGTCTCTTTTCAGTGTGGTCTGCTGCCTTTCACATAACAAACTTCCTGCCTCTTCAGGAGTATGAGGCTGGTAAGTCAGCTCAGAGTATGGAGGCAGCAGAGCAAACTGTTCAGGCTGCTCTTGGAACCATTACCCAGTAAGGGTTTTGAATGATTCAATTTTGTAGTAATTAGATCTACATCTCCAGTTGCTTTTGTATTCTTCTTGTGTTGGATTATTACTTTAGACAAAGCATGTTCAAAACCAAATTCACCATCTTCCCTTCAGTCTGTTCTCTTAATATTCCCTTTGTCCATTAGTGACATTCACCCCTGCCCAGTCAGTTAAGTCAGAACCCTATAAGTCTTTGGCTCCTTCCTATCCTTGATCCCAGCATCTAATCCTGTCATTCCACCCAACCTCACAGAGCTGTTGTGGGAATAAACTGTCATAATATATGAGAAAGAACTCTGAAAACTGTGAGAGACATTTATTTCTTCTGAAGCAACACGTCTGTTGAAGCATGTGGGGCAAGAAAAAGTTCTTATAGGCCATTTAGACTTGATTTTGTTACATTTTTACTTGTTTCAGTGAATATGAACTCATATCTAGAGAAAAACTTGATTACCCTTTATAGCAGTCTGCACTCCCAAAAAGCGTTTCCATTGAGGTAGTGAAAAAGAATGGGGTAAGAGAGGCTTAAGTGATGCCCAAAGTAGCACAGCAGCCTCTGGTGGCTTCCAGATGGAAGCCAAGTTCCCAGCCTCCTACTGATTAAAGCCAGAGACTCCTCAGCCCAAAAACTAAAGCTGGTTTTACTTTCCTGCCACTTACTGTCACCTAGGACAATTGACTGAGCCCTTTCCAATATCAGTCTCTTCATATAAGATAAAGATTAGGTGATAGTGCCAATTTCTTCAGGTGGTTGTGAGGCTGGGATGACCTAAAGGAGGATTAGAGTACCGCGTAGAAGTGGTATTGGATTATTCTCTCCAGTTCCGCCTATCTAGAAGCCTCAGGTTGGCTCTTTTCTGCCGTTCCCTTAGAGAATCAATTTCACTTGGCACTTTTTTTTTTTTTATAATGCTTCATTTAGACTCTTTCACAGTCTACAAATTTCCAGGCTATTGTTCTGCAACTTCATTCAAAACTTGTGCCCCAATTTCTGTGTTTCCTTTGCTGCCTGTCTTCTGATTTTCCCATTAAGTGTGTGGTACAGTGGCACGATGCCTGTTGGGGATCAAACCCACAGCCTTGTACACACACCAGCCGGTCACTGTACCTCTGAGGTTGCCTCTGACCGTCCGGCCCTCTGACACAATTCTAGTTAATTACCTCTTTTTAAAAATTGTGAGATTAAACTTGGAATTTCTGAAGTTGGTTTTAGGTTCAGTATTAGGAGTAAACTTCTAAAACCAGAGCTGTCCTACAGTAGAATGGGTAGACTTCAAAAGTACCCAAGTCACCCTTGGCTGCAGGTCTATACACAGAGGCTTTGAGTAGTGCCCCCACTTCATCTCTGCTTCCAGTCCCTGAGAGCCAGAAGCCATTGTAAAGTACATTGTGGGGCGGATTGTAACAAATAGTTAAGCTATCTATTATATTTTTGTGTCTGGAATTTTTGATTCAGAATTTTATACTGTCATAGTTAAATGAATTGACAGGATGAAAAATAAAGTATAATTTAGCAAACTAAGGAAAGTTGTCGCTACCTCGGGTCCACACAGAGAGCTCTGCAATGAGGTCATGAAATCTGGGATCGCTGTTCAGATAGTCTATATTTTGATAAAGTAGAAAATACTGCTGTCAGTCCTATTATGAGGCTTTATATGCAAAGTTTGATAGATGTTGCATGCTGCTTTTAGGAGTAAGAAAAGTACTTGGGCACGGCTGTGTCCCTTGAGATGAGTTATTTTCAGCTCTCACCCTTGTGCCCCTTACCCACAGCCATTCCAGTGACCAGAAAGTCTGTTTGCTCTGCAGCAGTGCATCCTGAACAGTGCCCGTTAGCTTTCAGTAGTCACCCAGCCTGCATGTCAGCCTTAGGTTTAATGGCCTTTTTTATGTTCATTCATTTTATTTTATTTCCCATCGTGGTTTTGTTTATTTCTTTTTTGTTTTTTGTTTTTTCTGTTCTCTTTTTAAAAACCGTCGTGGTTTGCCCTTCATATTCCCCAATGTTTGCACATGACAAGATGTTGCCATCCCAACATTACCTCCCACTTCACTGACCAGTGCCACTACTGACCATCTAGCACCAGCCGCAGCAGGACCACTGCCTTCTGCGCCTCGAGATGTTGTGGCCTCTCTCGTCTCTACCCGCTTCATCAAACTGACATGGCGGACACCTGCATCTGATCCTCATGGGGACAACCTTACCTACTCTGTATTCTACGCCAAGGAGGGCATTGCTAGGTAAGTGCTGGTGGCCTGCAATTAGATCCACTCCACCCAGTCATGCTCCCAAGCTCTGTGTTGCACAGGATCTCTGTCAGTTCTTGGCCTACATCTTTTCCTATTTTAAGTGTTGAAATAAACTTTCACACAAACCAAAGTCCTAATACTCTTTCCTGTCTTTCTGTGATAATTTGGGGAGATGGTAAGTAGAGCTACTTAGGCTGCAAGTATTCCAATATGACCAGTCACCCTTTCTTCATAAGGTTCAGTCAGCACAGATCCTAGAAATTAAGGGAGACTTAATTTATTAAAGTAATAGTAGGTGAATGTAGGCCTGCACCCTGTGCAGTGTGGGCTGCTGAGCTCCAGGTGTCTCCCTGATGATGGAAAAGTAGTAACAGTGAGTAATTTTCCAAAATCGGCATTTTCTTTTAAATTCCTCTCCATCTCCACTTCTCTTCAGAACCCACACGACGTTTCCACTGTTTATAGAATACCCACAATCTCCAGACCACTTTAGTCCACAGCCTGGCTTTAATTTGTCCGCCATCACCTGCTTCCCTCAGTTGAACTCACTTTCTAATGACAGCAATCTAATTTTTATCACCACAGCATTTTTTCCCAGTCCTCTCAGTTGCTTCCCTCTCCCTCACTTCACATTAAAATAAGAAAGATAAAATACTATTTTAGTTAGGATCCTAACATGCCGAAAGAAGCTTGTATTTCTACTGAGGTGCTTACATTTGATATGCATGCCATTGTATTTGACGCCAGACTAGCAAGCTCAGCAAAAGTAGAACTTCTTCAATATTCAGTAAGTTTGAATGACATCGAGATACGCGAGTGGTATAATTTGAGCCTGATAGATGGAGCTGCATACTGGGTGATGTTTACCTGAATACTGTTGTATAGGTCACATTTCCGTGCTGGAACAAAATACCCAACACCCACAAATTAAAGGAAGATAGGTTTATTTGGCTTGTATTTTCCAGTGTGTTCCACCCAAAGTTGGCTGGTTCCAAGGCAGAAACAGCATGGTGAAAGGGCCTTGCCAAGAACAGCTGTTCATCTCCTGGCAGCCAGGAAGCAAAGAGCCAGGGGAGGAGTCAGGACAAAGAGCACACCCTTCCAGGTCACACCCCCCAAGGACCTGCCTGCCTCTGCTGACCAGGCCCCACTTCCTGACAGCACAGTCAGCTCCGAGCTCATCCGTGGGCAAATGCCCTGAAGAGCGTAGTGCCTGTAACCCAGTCAGCTTGCAACGGCCCCATCTCTGAACGTGAGACTTCCAGGGGACATTTTAAATCTAAATCATAACTGCTGTACTGGAGGTTTTGAATAAGTGAGTTCTGTATACAAAAGGATAAAACATTACTACCAGCCCAGAAGTTTCAGCCTCAGTCTTAAACTTTCTCCAGTAGACCTTGGAATCTCATTGCAAATCTCATAGGAGTTCACAGAAGGAAGAAAGCATTCTGTAATTCTTCTGCATAAGCAGCTCTGTTTTTACAATAGGGCCTTCACCATTGTTATTCAATATATCAGAGACACATTTCCCTCACAAAGAACTTTGTGTGGCTCCTGCCTGTCATCCTCAGATGACACTCCTCAGGCCTGCTCTGCACACCCACCCGCACTTAGCCCTCAGTTGCCTTCACACCGTGGCGTATTGGAATCACCTCATGTCTGTGCCAGTTGTTAAATTTTCAGAAAATTTTGCAAGCCTGATGACATGAATTGGCAGTTGGAAATGGTGTTCAGTGTAGGTGTTTACAGTGACCAAATCCATAAGCCAGCATCTGTTAAGCATCTGCCAGAACAGTACTGCTGTCGCATTGCCCCACTTTGTTGGTTTGCGTTATTTTGCTTTTGTTTTGGAATTTTTTCTGAGCACTTAGCATTCTTTAAAATGTTTTGTTGATGTGTTTATTTTGTTCAATAGTGTCCCCTATACTTGGAATAGAGTGTGGCATGTAGTAGCAATAAATAAATGCTTATTAGATTATAAATCAATTTTAGTCATTGAAAAGATAGATTATTCATAAAATCATGATAAGATAATTGTCATTTACTGGGGAAAATAAGTTCTCATTTTATATTGTGTACAACTTAGGTAAAGAGATAAATACAGGTAAATATAGGTGAGGGTTAGGGTAAATATAGGTAAGTAGCTAAATATTTTTAAATTTACATTAGAAAATATATAGAAACTTTTTTATTATTTGAGAAGTGGGAAAGGCCATTTAAGAGATATAAAACTCAGAAGCCATGGCAAGATAGGTAACATGTATATATAACAATATAAAATTTTCATGTACTAAAACAGAAACAAGATCAACATATCAAGTGATAAGTTAGAAAAAAATGTGTATTATTTATAAAGGATTGTATTGACACCTGATCTATAGTAAGAGCTTCTATAAATCATAAGTTAAAGATAGGTATTCCAAAAGACAAATAATATAAGCAGGCAATTCTGAGAAGTCAGTGGGTAGCCCATGAAACATTAAAACTTATTTCACCATCACTGGCAATCTTGGCAATACCAAAATTATGTTTGGTTTTTAATCTGTGTGGCTGACAGAATTCTATATCCAATACTAAATAAGTTGAAAGCTGGAAAGAAATGCTAGGCTATTGGTGGCAGCATTAAGTCCTTAGGAAAGTTGATTTGATTGAACTTTAAATTTCTGTGTGTATGCACGTGTCTGGGGTGGTACTAGGGGTTGAGCCAGTGCCTTCACATTGAGCTACATCCCCAACCCTGTTTACTTTCATTTGGAAGCAGGGCCTTGCCAAGTTGCCCAGGCTGGGCTTGAACTTGCAGTCCTTGTGCCTCATCCTCCCAGAGTGCTGGGATTGTAGGCAAGTTTTAAAGTCCTTTAATGCACATGGCCTTCATTCTAACAGTTACACTAATAGACATCTGTCGTATACAAGGGCTGGACAGAAAACATGGTACATGTTTAAATTTTTAAAAATGTATTCCTATAAAAGATATTTCCATTAATCTCCCTCAAGCCACTCCCCTTGCCAGTTTCTGAAGCAGTTATGGAAGTCGTCTTTCCTCAGTGCCTTTGTGAGTTATGATAAAAACCACGATGAAATACTGCTGCCCAGTGTCGTCCAAAGGAAAAGCAGTTCTTAAAACGTGATTGTGTGTCCTCACCCATGGGGTCTCCCGCTGGGCTGCTCCAGCTTTTCTCCATAATCAGAATGGCCACAGAAAGGGAACATTTTGAGTTGATCAATTCAGGATATTGAGGCAGCAACTATAGCACAGTTAAAGACATTTCACAAAAGTGATCTGCTAGAGCTGCCTTAGAAAGCGGCAAGAACAATAGGGTGGTACGAGGGGAGGGCTATTTTAAGGGAAATTAACACATTCACAGCAATCTGAACTGCTGGTGGTCCATGCGTGATTGTCCCAACAGATGGTTTATGCCGCTGGTGGTACCAATGGATCTAATCGCTTTTATCATGTTTTTCACTGATAAGAAGTCTATAGTGGACCAAATCTAGTTAGTTACTTGAATCTGAATAAGTACTACCCAAATATAAAAGTTAATACTATTTGAACCATTAAAGTCATTATAACAAATTTATTTCATTAAATTAAAAGAAATCTATTTATATTTGTGAATTTCTTTAATAGTTTATCAGTAATTAATTTTCTAAATTTTAACATGGAAGTCTTATAAGTACCCCATTGCCAGTATATGTAGTATACATTTATAACTGCTGTATCACAAATTAGCTATATTATCATTTTTTATACCATTTTAATGTTTTCTTAAGGAACCATAATATGATAACATCTGGTCTGCTAAATCAACTCCTTTCTTTGCATTATTGTAATTAAAGACCCATAAGAGGCAGTGGAAGCAGCCCAATGGAGCAGTCGTGTGTACCACTGGTCATTCATGCTGCCTGTTAGGACAGTTAATTCAAATCAGAGCCGCCCAGCAGTGAGACCTGCAAATTATGGCCTCGTGGTGAATATGTTAATGGTGATGTGTCTTTTATTGTAATAATTTTTAAAATTTACATATTTATAACTCTACCTCATAGATACAGATATATATGACAATCATACAAATTTTTATTATACTTTATTGTATACTTTATTATATTTATTCCTTTTTAAGATTCAAAAAGGAAAAAATATAAGCACCCATTAGTAGAGGAGCGGGCACGTAGTTTATGTATATCAATATGAAGTATGATGCAGATTTTTTTAATGACTTATCTATATATTTTGATATGTGTATAAATGCCTAGAGCAGTAGTTTTCTTTGGGGGGGGTGAGTTTTTTGGTTTTTTGAGAAAGGATCTCACTATGTAGTTCAGACTGGCCTTGAACTCACTTTGTAGCCCTGGCTGGCCTTGAACTTGCAGCAGTTTATCTTAGCAGTACTTTGGGAGCACCACATAAGATAGAGGGGAGGAGATGAGGCTAGGGAAATAAATTTGATAGTAGTTATGTTAACCTCTACTAATGGGTGCTGGCCTTGGAGAAGATGAGAACAGTGATAAGCAGCAGATTGGTGAAATTCGGGGATACCTAAAAGGAAGAATCAGACTGCTGATTTTTGTTACTTCACTAAGTTTGTGCTTCCTGAACAGAGGTAATGAAGGAGTAGTGAACAGGATTTATTTAGCCTTTCTAAGTTAAGTATTCTCATCTGAAAAGCAAGTTTAATAAATTACTTCATAGGCTTAATAATAAAATAAGAATTCAGGCTAGGGTTGTATATAATATTGCCTTCATTTGCAAATTCTCCCACTTCCTGTATTTGAAAATTGAACCACCAGGTGGCACTTTGTGCCCTGGTCATGAGCTCTATTTTTGTTGGGTACTTGAGTTGCCAGAAGGTGAAAAGGGTCTTTCCTCTGCTTTTTCAGTTATGAAATTTTTATCTTTTTTTAGGCCTTTAATTTAAACAGCAGTACTTTTCTGATATTAGCCAGTAAATGGAGAGTAGAAAGTAACCCATTCCTGATAGCATTTTAGAGATGGATGAAACCTTAGAATCTAGCCCAGGGTCTGGCAAATTATGGACTGCTATTGGTATGGCTCAGGAAGTAAGAATAGTCTTTATATTTTTAAAGGGTTACATTTTAAAAGGTTATATAAGTATGTAATGGCTTCCACTTTGCCTGTTGCCCTATAAATGCTCAGTATCTAGCCCTTTAATACCCAGCCATGTCATTATTTCATGCAATACATAAGGAAAGCAGGGCCCTAAAAGAGCCAGTACTTGCACAGTCTTCTAGCCAGCTAGTAACATTGCTACAGCTGGAACTGGATCTCCTGTCATGGCCCAGAACTGCCTTAGTACAGAATGTATCTTTTCCTTTGTTCCTCTTTGTTCTCCTGGCTGTCATACTCTAACCTAAGCCCCACTGTAACGCCGTGCATTTATAATTGCCTTTTCTAACACTTGCTGGATCTTGTTTCAAATCAAAATTTTTTGTGAGCAGAAACTTGGTTCTAGGACTTGAGACAAACCTAGTGGGAAAACCATCTCAGATTCTGTATCTTTCATCTTAGCACATCATCTCCGTAACTGATTTCCTTTTTATAGTAATGCTTCTGTGGTAATTTGTTCCTGGTTTTAGTAACTTTACTTTTCTCATTTTCTCCTTTTACACAGGAACAAACAAGATATACACGATATTATCTCTATAAGATTTACACATCAGAAAGCACATTTTCATTCACTCACTCTGTATCTGTGGGTGACGCTGCTTCCCTGTACGAGCACTGAGCCTGTTGCTTCAGTAGTGGGTAAACCTACGAGAGACGGGGCTTTCCCTTAGAGTAAAATAGCCCATCCACAGCAAGTCGTCTTTCTAAGAGGGAATTTGTGTAAAAATGTTATAGGAAGGATAAGCAAGAGAAGCTTAAGCTCTCTCATGGAGCTTTGAGTGTGAAACGTAATACTTTTTTTTTTAAAGAGCACTCGTTTGTGATCAGACCAAGTATCAGAAACCTCAGTTGTAGGAAATCAATTGCTATTCTCCTTCTAAATCCTGTGATTTAGAGGGCAAGACAAAATACTAATTATGAACACCTCATAACGTAGACTACCAAACTCATTTATGGTGTTTGTGAGATTTTTTTAACATTTCAGTTCAGTTTGAAACATTCAGAAGGAATATTAAATTATAAACAATTAGTTTTCTTACCACAGTATTCTGTGTTAGTGGGCCTAATTAGTAATGAAAGCACCATTGTTCATACTGAAGCACTGAGCTACATCCCTAGGTATATATGTCTAATGAAAACAAGGTAGCGTGAAGAACTGTCGAATACACTTAAATCTCAGATGCCAGTGTTAACATATAATCATAGATTGGTAACTGCTCACATAGACCTAAACAAATTTTAATCAGCAATTTTAGGACAAGTTAGCAGTACTTTCAAAGTAAGAATTTCTTTTTAACGGATTAAGCAATTCACAATAATTTCTTCCAGAATAGTTTTGGGCTCTTTTACTTTTTCAAGACAGGTACCACTCTTCTCTTCCAGGACTGACGATTCTCAAAGGCCAACTGTCTAAAACAGCTCCTTTCCCAGTGTCTGTTGGAAACCTATGATATAATCTGGATTTCATTTCAGTAAGAACAGTAGCCTAGGTGTAATTCTGGGTATAATCTGGATGTACAGAGCCCAAGACAGCCAGGAAGCAACCTTTCTATGAAGAACCTAGATCAGTGATGGCAAACTACTTAGAAACCGAGTACCCAACCTGTAGCCCAAAACCCACTTACACAGTGCCAACATTGCCATTAAGCCTGACTGCTGACGTTTTAGTTCAAAGAAACACCTCACACATTAACATTTTTTATCTTAAAAGAAAAACACACTAACCTGACTGCCGTATGTTCACCACCACCACTGACTTGGATAATTGCTTTTACATTTGCATCTCGTGGCATCGATTACCAAACTCATTTAAGGTGTTTTGAGATTTGTCAAACATTTCAGATCTGTTTGAAAGTCATTCAGGAGGAATACTAAATTATAAAAGGCAGTGTCAAAAAAAATCAGTGTCACAAATCACCTACATGTGTACTTTTAATGTTTTTGTTCCCAATTTAAAAAGTGAAAACTTCTGGCTTTTTTAAATTAAGAGACTCATTTAAATATACATTCCTTGATATTTTCTGTGAAAATTAGGTGCTACTAACAACTACCTTCTGTCCATTTTACAGGAGTTATTCCTTAGAAATCAGTTATTTTAAGCCAGGTATGGTGGTGCATGTGAGAAGGCTGAGGCAGGAAGATTAGAAGTTCCAGCACAGCTTGGACAATTTACTGACTTAGTGAGACCTTATCTCAAAACTAAAAAGGTCTGGGAGTGTAGGTCAGTGTGAAGGCCCTGGGTCCATCTAACCCCATAAAAGCCCTTAGTGTTTTCTGAAGCCTGCAGAGTTGACACCCAGCCACTCCACCTGAAATGGCCTTAAGGACCCTTGCCTCCTCTAAAAGGGAGCAGAACGCAGTATCAGTAACATCTGCACAAGAACATTTGCAAGTTGTATGGCTTCATCTTTTGCCAATGTCTATATTCTACTGTGAGTTGTTACACCTCCGAAACATTATTCACTGAAGAGTAAAATCCACTCAAATTGTTAAATTTTAATGTGAAGTGGACATTGAAACTGTACTTTCTGGAAATATTCCTAAATGATAGTTTTTCCTTGCAAACCCTTTTCTGTCTAAAGGGAGCGTGTTGAGAATACCAGTCGCCCAGGAGAGATGCAGGTAACCATCCAAAACCTAATGCCAGCGACTGTGTACATCTTCAGAGTTGTGGCCCAAAATAAGCATGGCTCCGGAGAGAGCTCGGCTCCACTACGAGTTGAAACACAGCCTGAGGGTAAGTCTTCACCTGTCTGCCAGCCTCTCCCAGAGGGAGGCCTGTGTGAAGGGTTACCTTGTGTTTAGCCTTACAGACCACAGGGAGCAGAGATAACAGTACTCATCTGCAAGATCTTTTTGAATAGGGAAGACAAAGTGAATTTCCATCAAACAGTGACAAATAGTGTAATTCTCCTGATACTTGTCTGCATCTTCTTGTTATATTGACTCTGTAAGGCCTGGCTCAGATGCCTTCCAGAATCATTCTGATCCTGACTACGCTGGTACCTGTACAATTCTGAGATACGTTATCATCTCCTCTAATTGTGATTATGACTGTCTTTTTTTATGGATATTTGCCAGTGTCTTCTGGTGCCTTGCACATGAAGTGGGTATTTATAATTCTCATCAATTGGATTGCCCTGTCTTCATCCATATTCATCCAACAGATTGCCCTGTTAAAAGGTTTGGAACCTTTATTTTGGACATGTGGCCTTTTGTGGTAACTAATGTTACTTCTACAGTAATTACATTTAGATTTTTCTATGACTGAGGCAGGTTGGTTTATTTTGTAATGTCCCGAATACCTTAAGTTTTGGTTGTACACTATAGGTCTAAAACAATAAGAAACAATCAAGTTATGATTAATGCTTTTAATACTTGAAGCTTTCTTCTACATTTGTGTCTTCTTTTAATACCATACATTGTTTTCCTCAAAGTATTCTCCGTTCTACTTTTACTACTAACTGCAATAGCTTTTCCATGTTCATAGACCTTAAGTTAAAAGATTTTGAATCAAGTAGAACACATGGGAGGAATATTTGTGGAAATTACTAACCCAGAAATTAAACAATGTGAATGCATTTACCAGTAAAACTGTGGAAGTAATTCAGGGATCTTACTTCATGGATAAAACAGACGTCTTACCTTTCTTGTTGCTGAGACAAAATACCCACCACCCAAAGTTAGAGGGGAAAAGGTTTATTTGGATCACAGTTTTTAGAGATTTCAGTCCAAAACTGGTTGACTCCAAGGCAAGGTGATGTGGCAGCCAGGCCTCGCAGAGGAGAAACCGTTCATGGTGGGCAGAAGGTAACAAAGCAAGCAAGGAAGGGACCATAATAGCATCTTTCTGCCTCTTATATCTTAGGGCAGGTAGCACTCGCACCCTTAATCCTAGTGTCCTTGAGTTCAGCATTGCACCATCAGTCAATCCCAGCTACCTCTGAAAAAGCCCCACCTATGCCTGCATGAAGCTCTGGGGGGGGCATCTAGACATGAGCCATAACAGCAGATAAAGTCAAGAAGCGGTACAGTTTACTTCTTAATGCTCTATCAAATCACTCATCAAACTTTTCAGTACCTCCTGTGCTGGGTATGATGCAAGGTTTTAGACATATGGGGATGAACATGGCAAGATTTGACCTCTTAAAGAATGAGAAGTATAGAGACAATTAGATCAGGAATCACACACACCCAGGCAAGAACAGTGGGCATCAGTGGGGCCAAGGGCCTAAAGAGAAGAATGTGTTCTCATCACAGAGAAAAGATGTTGAATTTCAGTTATCTGTGTTTAGACAAACAGAAATATTCCATTAGATTTCAAAGTTCATTTACCCTTCATTAGGTTTTATATGCAGGCATCATATATGACAGATGCTATGATTCAGAATAAGGAGAAATTACCATAAAAATTAGGTAACTTGAGGCAGGATAAAAAAGATAGGACCTGAGGTTGACCTTGTGGCATTTGACTTAGCCCAAGCGTTCTTAGGGAAAGATGCTAGGTGATGGGCATCCCAGAAATAGTACCAGATGGTGCACGTGCAAGTGAGTCATGATGATAATGAAGACTCCTGGGTTTGACCCAGTGCAGAGCTCGGGAAGGCTTAACTTTTGTCTACAAGTGAGAAGAGATGGTAAGTAAAATACACAGTACTGTGAGGCGCCATCATCACAAGGGAAGAGGGCAGCATAATTACTTGTTCAAGGAGTTTGGGTAAGAGAAAGATTAAGTAAAGAATATAGGTGGAAGGGGCAATATGTTCTGCTGAGGGTGTTGTGGGCTTGGAAAACCACCATCATGTGTTTTGTCAAAAGAGAAAGGGGGAGTGGAGAGAAATCCTCATTTCAGCCATAGATATGCAACTTGTGTCAGGGAGGTGTAAGTGTTGGAGTCAGCCCTGGGAAAACACTTTGCATATTTAGCTTCACAAACCAACTTTAAATTTCTTATTATGCCACCATACAACTGAAATGGAAAAATTCATTAGTGCCTTTTTTAGGATATTTGCCTGCACTTAGCCAGTGAACATATTGAAAGTGATTTCAAGGGACTGTTGCATTTTCTTTCCCCTTTAATAAGTTAGGGGAAAGTTTTCCTGTTTTCCACGGCAGCAGAAGTATGACAAATCTCACCTGTCAGGCAGCACAAAACATGCCCTTAACATTAGATGAATAACATAACTCATGGCTAAATAAAGCAAACAACTGTTAGACTAACTGTTTTCAGGTTTCTCTACTTTGACAGCAAAACAAATCTGAAGTCATGGTGCTGTTAGAAGAAAGCCAGTTTGTTTTACATTTTGTTAGTTTTTTCCCTTTTCTAGCTCTTAAATCTAATGGCTGTCTACTGCAAAGATACCAATGCCAGATAAACTGTTTTCAAATATAGAATGTCTGCCAAAGGGTGGACATGGGCAGCTACCCTGAATTTGTATACAAATTGAGACTAGAATCTGTCAGTCAGAAATAAGGATATCGCCAGAAAGTAAGTATGTGAGGTATTGTAGAAATTAGAGTCAAATAGAAATTCTTCCAGTTGACCATGGAAGAGCCTCTGAGTTGACCAGAATCCATTCATCCAGTCACACAGTCTACTGTCGGTATTGTAGTAATCTTCTTACTGGTCTCCTTGAGCTTGTTCTTAGAATCAGAAAGTCCCCAGCTCCTGGCTTTACTGCTCTAACTTTCCCATCATTTGAGAGTCTTTACATCAAAACCTCATTTGCAAATAAGGATGATAGTATTTGTCTTTTGGGTTAGAGATTCATTGAAAAAAAGCATAAAGAACTGAATGCTTGACTGATCATAATTATTCAATGAATGTTGGCTATTTAGAAATTTTTTAATCTGGTCTTGTTCCCTTACTGTTGTTCTGTGTATGTATTTCCGTGTGCTTCCTAAACACACCTGATTCTGTCATGCTCTTGCTTATGTACTGAAATACCTATTAGAAAAAATACAAATTCCAGAGCAGGACGTTCAAGATACTTACTGTCCGACTCTCATCATTTCCAGTATTATCTCCCCAGTGTCCACTCTCTGTTGCAAGTGACTGAACCACATAGCATTCTTCTGCCCATTTGTCCTCCTGAGTGACCCTGTCTATTGTAATAATTTTCTCCTTGGTATCTGAGAAAACTGTTCATTCTTTTTGACTCCATAAAGTCTTCACAACAGTCCCCCTCATGGCAGAATTGTGTACTTTTTTGGTTTTCATTGCAACCATACCAAAATCTGTTCACACTCATGATGTTGTTTGTAACTGTTTTTATACCTGACTCCCATCTCAAGCTTGAAGCCCTCTGTGGACAGGGAACCTGCCCATCACTATCCCCAGAGCCTATTACGGCTCTGGCAGAGGGAAGATCTCTTCTTGTGCTGAGAAGAGAAAACGAGCATTTTGTAAACCACAGAACAGTCCTTTTATACTTGTTTTTTTCTTATTTTAAGTAAACTGAAGATAATTCACAGATCATTTCGGCTTTCCACTTTAGTCATAAAAAGGAAAATGTGTTCATACATTCTCCTAAAACCACATCAGCTAAATCAGTTGCTTCCTTGGCCCTTACTGTTTCCACAACACAGCCTCGTATGACAGTGCTGCTGAGAACACTCACTGAGGAGTGGTGAGTCTCACTTGTATCTTGCTGTCTTGAAACTGTCTTTGCAGTTCAGCTCCCCGGCCCTGCACCTAACATCCGAGCTTACCCAACATCACCTACTTCCATCACTGTCACGTGGGAAACACCAGTGTCTGGCAATGGAGAGATCCAGAACTACAAACTGTACTACATGGAAAAAGGAACTGACATTGAGCAGGTAGAACATGTATCCATGTTGAAACCATTTTTTAGTTAGAATAGTAGAGTTGAAATATATTTCTAAAACTCAGTAGTTGCTTGACTAAGGGGTAGGGGTGAGGTATTTAGAGAAGGAAAAGTTGACAGAGTCTATTTCTTTATACTTAGATTTATTCTGTAGTTTTTACCAACAAGGATCACTAAACAGTAAGTAATACTTCTCAGTAAAATTGCTAGTGTTTATCATCAATTTTTTTAATCATTAAATAACATTCTGTGAAAGGAATAAAACCGTATGGTATAGAATGTAGAATACCTATAGTTAACTGTTCTGTAGCCTTTCTTTTGGCCTGAAATGTGTATAAATACGGTATTTATTTTATTCAAGGATGTTGATGTTTCAAGTCATTCCTACACCATTAATGGTTTGAAAAAATACACAGAGTATAGTTTCCGTGTGGTGGCCTACAACAAACACGGTCCTGGAGTCTCCACCCAGGACGTTGCCGTTCGCACCTTGTCAGATGGTGAGTCTTTCTTCCCTTTGGAACAAAATGCCACGCTTGGTGCCCCTCGAGGTGTAGTATTTAGCTCAGATCCCAATTCTACCCCTTAAATAGTAGGCGTGACTTTGAAGTAGCTTAATTCTCTGAGCATTTTCCCTCACATGTAAAATGTAGTTAGCACCAGCTTCATTGGGTTGCTGTAAAGATTCACAGAGAAAGCACAGAACATATAGCATCTTAAGTGAATTGACTCTCAAGCATTTACATGTTCAGCTGAGGCTTCTGTGTAAGTAAATACAATTGCTTATTCAATGAACTGAATACAGAGAGGTACTGAAAGGCAATCACATTTAGTTGCTGGATTGGTATTTTTAACTCATCAGTATTTTGTGACAATTTACTCCTCACTGTGACTGCATTCTAAATTAAATTATATATACATATCCATGACCTAGAGTAGTGATTTTTCAAACTATAGCCTGCCAAAGAGATGAAGTGGGTCAAGACTAGCATTTAAAAAAAATATTTTTAGAACAGAAAATACCAGAGTTCATTGTACTTAGTAAGGCTGTCTTGTTTCATGAAAACTCAGTTAAATCCAGATCCAGTGTTTTATTAAAACGTCGTGTATGTGTGTGTGTGTGTGTGTGTGTGTGTGTGTGTGTGTAATATTCCTGCTTCAGAGCTGTAGTTTGATTCCCTTCAGCAGATGGTCAAACTTAATATCACTAATAAAGGACTAGACTGAGACCATGTGCCTCTGACAGGCTGCACAGAGAAGGATACAGCCTCACTTCTGTTATGTCCCTGCCTAAAACATTTAACTTGAATCTGAATATGATGAAAAAAATAGCTATAGATTAAAGGGAGTTTTACCAAAAAAAATCTTTTTTTTTTTTTATTTAAAAACGGACCTAGATTCTTACCTAACTTACTAGTCCAGTTGTTTAAATACAAGATGGCCAAAGTTGCATTCTTTTCATTAATTTTTGTAAGATAATAAATATAAAAATGACTTTAATTTATTATGACAAATTTGACCAAAATTATGACAAATGATAAATTTATTCAGTACAAGAATCAACTGGTTGAAATGACACCTGCTGGAGCAACACTCAATAATCAGTATGTAAACCAATGTGTTGCCCAAGTGACACTTGGGGTAAACTGTTAAGTGGTTCAAATATATTAGCCTTCTGAAAGAAAAAAACAGTGGGGAATCATTCTAGAATCTAAATGAAAGGAGAATAAGGGCACATGAAACAAAATAGAGCATGTGTTATCTTTGACTGAATCTTGGATCTGGTGGTAAAAGTAGCTATACAGGAGACTGCTGGTACAGTTAATGTTAGATGGGAGTATTATTAGGCAATATTAAATATGTTATTAGGCGTAGTAAATATTTTGGTGTAAGTTCCATCTACTAAATGTAATCACTGCATTACAGTTTTATTGGGGCCCATTGTTTTTAGGAGATACATACTTACTAAAGTATTTCTGAGTGAAGCATCACAGTGACTGTAGCCATCTCAGATGATTTAGAAATGATATATGGATAGGTAATCTGTGTACATATATATTTATAGTGATTAAAGTAAAGCAGGTATTAAGAAATATTAATAATTGGCAAAACTAGGAAAAAATATGTAGTGTTCGTTGTACTATTTTTGCCACTCTTTTCTAAGAGCTTGACGTTTTTTTCAGGATAAAAAGTACAGACTATACTGTAACTGCCCAATTGCGTAAACCAGTTGGTCAGGATCTAGGGGGAAAATGCTTATTAGAGGCTTTTAAATGAGCTACATGAGCCAAATTATAACTGCCTTAAATGGGCTGTCATAGCCCACAGAGAACTGAATGAACTAGGTGTGTCTTAGCAGGATTTGGTGAGGCAAATCTTGGTTCTTATGCAAACTGAATCAAATATCTTAGATAAGTGAAAGGCCCTGAGCTTCTCTAGTTTTCTCATCTGTAGAATAAGACTGGTAATAGAAACCCTTTTGTGAGATTGTTGTAAGAATTAAGGACCTGCCCTGTGGTGAGCACAGCAAATCTTAGCTGTGAGGTTGCTGCTGGAGACAGCAGTCACCACTCTTGGGTGCCTCTGCAGCCAAGTTAGTTCTTCGCATGATGATTCAAATCACTCATAGACTGTTTTCAAAACAAAGATGCTTGGCTCCTATTCCAGACCTGAATCTGTGGATTGAGGCCTGAGGCACCTTGCTAGCAAAAGTCAGAGCAGTTAGCAGGGCCCATTCTCAGCCTCGCAGAATATTTGGCACAGCTGGCACTTGAGGCGAAATGCCTGGTCACCAAATGTTAGAGAAAGGAGTAGGGAAGATTCCATGGGTAGGTCTTGGGAGACAAGGCCTGGAGTCAACATTTTGAGTGGAGAAAAAACTAATCATGTCTACATACATGCTCCTTGCTTACTGTAATTATGACAAAGGTAGTACTGAAGGATGTGTGGGTTATACACTTTGAGATACCCCTGTATTATGTTCTAATATATGAGGAACTAAAGTTAAGCAGTCACTGAACCAAAAGTCATATAAACTTCTGACATGTGAAGGAGCATTCCCTGGCATATAGTTGCCTGAGGAAGCCAGATGGTTCACTTTATTGATGCTGTCACTGCTTAAATATCTTTCTCTTGGGAATTGCCTTCATAAGCAGTTTAGGAACCCCACAAGAAAGCCAAGCTCACTGATTTATGTACATCTCGTTTTGGTCCATATTGTCATTACCCTTTTCAGTCACTTGCCATATTCACTTCAGTTGGCTCCAGAAAATGTGTAGCTTTCCCCCAAGATGAATATAGAATACGTTGAAGTTTCAGATATAATTGGAATCTGGAAAAGTTTAGTCTAGACAACATGGTACCTTCTTGAAATAAGTAACTGACTGGAGAAGTACAGTCTGACTTGGGTAAGGATCCACGCTCCTGAAAGTGTCTTCTTTTAAAAAGTAAATCAAACATGGCCACTTCTCATTCACTTGTTACCATCAAACTGAGAGCACTGGCAGATGGGCTGGGATTTTCTGTGTGCATAATCCGTGTTTGAGATATACATTTGTGTATAATGTAGCCAAGGTATATGTGGGTGATTTAACTTTTTTTTTTTTTCATTTTGTGGCCTGTCTAGTTCCCAGCGCTGCTCCTCAGAATCTGTCATTAGAAGTGAGAAATTCAAAGGTAAAACTTTGTATTGCTGCCTGCCATTCACTTTCCTGCTGTACAGCTGAGCCTCAAAATGACTTGCAGAGAGAGAGAGATACCATAGGAAAGCATCAGAACAGTGAATGCCAGTGTTGTAATTATCTGCTTTTAAAAATGCTAACCTAATAAACCAGCATATAACTGCAAACACTGGTGTTTAAGCAGAGAAATAAGACCACATCCATATCATACCTACCAGTAAACTTGGGCTTAGAAACCATCTTGTGTATTCTGTTTAACCTTATTTCTTTCTCTGATCCCAAAACTTCCTTGCCTTCCCGCAAAGAAATTGCCTTTTCTTATGATAAACATGATATTTGAGATCTAAACCATTCAAAGCCGTGGTGATGTAGCAGAAGGGAATAAAATGTTAGTGATGATACAGTCCCGTAGTCCTGTAGGTTGTGTGGCCTAAAGGCAGGCACTATAGATCCGGTTGCATGTGCTCTTACCACCCAGTCCTAGCCAGGTTCACTGGAGGTCTGTGTCTCTCAGAACCCCAGGGCCCCTGCTGGGCTGCACAGATAAGAAAAGTAATCAGTCCTTTCAGAAAGCACTGCAGGACTTCCATCCAGCTATTAATTAATGATCCCCCCTTTGGAGAGTTTTAGATGGAAATTGTTTAATTTCAGCTATTTTCGACTAGAGACGGTAAAAAATTATACCTGACATGGATTAGGTACTCCTAATCCATGTACCCCTGACACCATGCTTTCTTTCTGGGGACTGCTGACCAACATCTTCATTCTGAGAAAGTACTCAGAAAAGCAAGGGTCTAGAGTGCACTGCTTGAAAAATACCCTCTCCCCACTGGACCATGACAGTTTTTAAATTATTATTTTGAATGGCTGTTGAGTAAAAATTGTAAACATCCTGCTGTCTATATGTCCCTTTGCTTTACACGGTGAAATCAGGTTAATACAGTTAGGACCAACCTTTAGACATGTTCAGCTTTCCCTCCAATCTTGTGTTTCCTAGAGTATTATGATTCACTGGCAGCCTCCTTCTGTAGCCACACAAAACGGACCAATTACTGGTTACAAGATTCGTTACCGAAAGGCCTCCCGCAAAAGTGATGTCACTGAGACCTTGGTAACTGGGACACAGCTCTCTCAGCTGATTGAAGGTAAGCTGGTTTGTACAAAGGCAAAATCTTGGGGAGGTCTTTCTCAAACATTGAATTGTACTAGTCTAAGAGCTGCACTGAGCTGCTGTGGACTTAAACATGGTTCTCAAAAATTTGTAATAGTATGCTTCTTACCCATTACAACATAATGAAAAAATACTCACAGCTTTTACCATTGATGAGTAGTAAGATTGTAACTTTTATTTCTTTCCTTACATTCCCATATTTTTTGTTTTGCTTGTATGTGTTGTGTTTATCTAACCTCACAAAGGTAAAAAACTGTATAGGTAAAGACATTATTCCATTCAATCTAGTTGGTTACAGATCCATCCTTCCTTCCATCCACCCTTCCTTCCTTCCTTCCTTCCTTCCTTCCTTCCTTCCTTCCTTCCTTCCTTCCTCCTTCCCTCCCTCCCATCCATCTGTCCATCCATCCATCCATCCATCCATCCATCCATCCATCCATCCATTTGGTACCACTAGTTAACCTTATGCTTGCCAAGCAGTCTCTGTGCCACTGAACTATATCCCCAGCCCTGGTTACAGATTTTTATAAAGTGATTTTTATAATACTGACACCACTCATGTATATGTGGCCTTTGACACTATTTATGTGTAGCTACAGCCATGTAATAATCACACTTTCTACTATGGACACTAGAAGGTTTCTCAGGGAGAATGTCCTTTGTATAGTTTTTCATTAGGTGCAGTAGAACAAGTGGTATATCTGGTAAAAATGGGTCCAAATGCAGATCTAATACAGATTCATCGTATAGGAAACAGAGAAGTCTTCTTTTACCCCAAAAGAGAGCTGACTATGCAAGGAAAAGGTTCCTCTGCAGGAAAATCTTGGGAAGGCCACTGTGAGGCACATGTAACTGAGAACAAGGTCTAGACATTTGCTAAACTAATAAAGAAAAGGGCAAACTGTGATCTGCTCAGATCATAATCAAGTCTGTAGCCATAGTAAGCATCTCTAAAACCCCCTAAAGAATAAAGACAGCAATTTTGTGAACATGATCTCATCCATGGTCTAGATGAAAAGCATTTACTCTGCATGTACTGGCCCTTGATATGTAATAGTTAACAAAACAGAAACCTTGCGCTCCTGAAGCATTAACTTGAAGCTTGGTAAGTTCTAGGGAAGAGTAGGGATTATGAAGATCCTATGCCTAGCAGTATATTATATGGTGACACATTTTGCCCTATCTTTACAGTGTGTTGTGTATGTTTGGTGTGTAAGTTCAGAGGAAAAGGAACAATTGGCCATTTTACATATTCCTCACTTCCTCCTTGCATAATGTTGGACATTCTGACTCTCCCGAAATAGCAGGGGATGATAATCAGATTGGTTGGCTTCTTTCTGGATCTTAACTGAGCCATGTTTGCTAGTAGTCCAGGCTGTATCTGTTAATATTTACACACTCACATGCAGCCCACTCTGGCACTGTCTGGTTCATTACGTGCAGAGACAAGACAAGGAAGTAAACTGACCCGGGCCCAGCCATGTTGCTCCTCTCTGTGTCCTTGCTTTCTTGTGGGACAGATTTGCACAGATTTGGGATGGGCCTGTAGAGAACAGAACCATCCAAACCCTCCTCCCACATCATGTGCTAGTATTGGTTAACTGAGGCAGCTGCACCCTGACATCATGTTCAAGTTACAATATAAGTAACTGTCTGTGATTGGAGTTTTTATGCTGCTCTCTAAACATACCAATATTTGTATCTAAAAAGGTAGGATAATTTTCATAACCTTACAAGGCCTGCCATAATGTCTGATATTTAAGTACTTTAAAAATGTATGTCTGAATGTATGAGTAAGTGACCACATTATTAACTATTGTGCTGCATTGTAGGATAGACTTTTATCTGTGGATGTCTTGCCTTTGGTACATTAGTACTTGAAGTAAATAAGTTGGTAGTAAATAAAAAGTTGCATAATAGAAAAGCTTGGGGTTTTTTTTCTTGTACTTGCTATAAATATATTTGGGCAGTCAGTTGTTAAGAAATAGATTTCTAGGCCATATTTGATGTTTAAAATTTTTCTGCTGTGGTTATACGAGGGCTCAGAGAACAGAGGTAACCTGATAGGAGTTATATCTTTGCACTCTTTTCTGGGTTTTGGTGTCTTCTGAAACCAACTGACTTTGTTCCTTTGTAAAACTTGTTTCATTATTCCTGACCTTAGCATCCTTTGTAAGAAAATGAAGGGAATGCATTAAATGAGCTCAAGGTGCCCTCAAGTTCTTAAGCAAAACTCTCTAATCTGCGAACTTCAGTCGTTTCTGGTTTTTTCTCTTGGGTTGTGTGGGCTTTATTCCGCCTTGACTGTAGAGATGGGCTGTATTTATGTTTTGCCTGTTCTGTGTTAATTTAATCAAATTACTAAATGAATTGGGGGGGTAAAACACTTGCTTTCATGAGAGGTTACTAATCTTTTGTTTTCTGAAGCTCTGTTTCATCTTTTTTTGCTCCTTGTCATTTGGGTCTCAGGTCTTGATCGGGGGACTGAATATAATTTCCGAGTGGCTGCTCTAACAGTCAACGGTACAGGCCCGGCAACTGACTGGCTGTCTGCTGAAACTTTTGAAAGTGACTTAGACGGTAAGAACAAACAATGGACAGGACCAGCACGTCATAGATGCTGTATTAACCATAGTCAGTGAGTCACACACACCAGAAACCCACAGCTTTGGCTTCAGTCTGTGAACGCTGGTGCATTATACTGCTGCTGTTCCTATAAAGCAGCATTGTTCCTAAGATGAGCTCTTGCCGTGACCTTTGGAGAATTGTCTCTTTAAGCAGAAGAGAACAAATGGAGATGTACACTCCCAAGGCTAGTAAGGAGATGGACATTCTAAAATTTAATGTTGAGCCACTTCAGTTCTACCTTTATTTCAATTAAAGTTTCCCATTTTTCTGAATCCTGAATCCTTGCCCTTTTTTGACCTACCTATTCAGTGAGTATCTCTTACGTGGATGTAACTTGGTGGTACCTTTATCAGTGACAGGTACCAGACCTGGAGGACAAAAGACCTAGATTCTTTTTTTGAGTCTCCTTTTATTAATTTTTAAATGAAAGTAGTAATTTATACCTGGAAGTGTATTGAAAGATCCTATAAATGTCCACCTTTTAAAAACCTGTTGATCTCCTACCAACAGAATTAATTATTGCTCTCAAATTTTATTTTTTCTGATTTACAGATTCATAGCTCATTTAAGAGAGTGAGTGATACCATTGCTGTAATGTGATGCTTCATTCACTGCCCATTGACAGTAGGCTTGTAATTTCTTGATACGTTTTTCCTCCATTGTCCCTGTGAGAGCTTGGGAATGGGATGTGGGCCAAGGGATGAGCAACTGTTGAAGGTACTTAGTTTTCCTCCATTGAACAGAGGCTCTGGATCTGTTTTCTTTCCAAATTAATATTGCAGTGTTTTACATTTAGTGCTGTTTGGGTTTTCTTTCCTTCTCAGGAGGCAGTAAAACCTTGGGCCTGCTGGGCGTGGTGGCGCACACTTGTAATCCCAATACTCGGGAGGCTGACACAGGAGGATCGTTGCAAGTTCGAGGCCAGCCTGGGCTACAAGTGAGCTCAAGGCCAGCCTGAACTGCATAGCGAGACCCTGTCTCAAAAAGAAAAAGAAAAAGAAAAAACACCTTGGGCCATATCTCACTGTTCTCTTTGAACTCTTGGGCCCAAATGCTTTGTCAGGAGGCTGAAGACATCATTCTGCAAGGATGGTGAAATAAAGGAAAAGAGGTCTCATCCTGCTTTTCTACTGTGCTTCCCAGAAACTCGTGTTCCTGAGGTGCCTAGCTCTCTGCACGTTCGCCCGCTTGTCACTAGCATCGTCGTAAGCTGGACTCCGCCAGAGAATCAGAACGTTGTGGTGAGAGGTTACGCCATTGGCTATGGCATTGGAAGCCCTCATGCTCAGACCATCAAAGTGGACTATAAACAGCGCTATTATACCATTGAAAATCTGGGTATGTTTCCTACGTAAAGGAAGTCATTGTGCATCAGATATCTCTCTTTTTACTTACTATGTAATCATTTTGTTTTTATATAATGCAGAAATAATGCACAGAACTCCTATGTATTTTACATGCAGATACCCCAAATGCTGACATTTAATCCCGTTTGTATTACGCTTCTCTGTCCGTATGTACATGTTTTTTCTCCTCCACCATTGGAAAGTAAGTTGTAGATACGGTAACTCCCGCTATTATGTTTTTCATACCACTCTTGAAAATAGCAGTGTCCTAACAGACCCACAGTCACCACATCCAGAATGTTCACGGAGACAGTATCTAGCGACTACATTCATACTCAACACTTTTCTCACCAACATCCATTATAACAAAAGAAAAACATTGTTTGGTCCAGGATCCTGTGTTGTAGTTTGTTACCACATCTCTAGTTTTCTTTGACAAGAAACGGTTCTTCAGATTTTTCTCGACTTTTATGACTAATATTTTTAAAAGTATACACCATTTATATTTTGTAGATTTTTTCTCACTTAAGATTTGTCTGATAGCATTTCCTCATTACATTTAGTTGATACCGTTTTAGAAGCGTTGGGCTCTTGCCAGTGCATCATATCAGGAGACACGCACTAGCCTATTGCTCGTGACGTCAACTTTAATCACTTGGTTAATATGGCATCTGCCACATGACCCCACTATAAAATCATTTTCCTTTGTAATTAATGAGTGCCTTATAATGGAGATATCTCGAGTCTTTGTAAATATCATATTTCTCATCAGACTTTCACTCACTAGTTTTAGCATTTCTGGTAACAGTAATTATTCTAGTGTTCCTAAAAAAACTAAAAATAGAAATTCCTTACACACAACAATGCCAATACACACAACAGAAATAAGTCTCACAAATGTTATGCTGAACAAGAGGTTAGGGCTGGGGATATAGCTCAGTGGAATAAGTGCTTGCCTAGCAAGCGCAGGGTCCTGAGTTCGATCCCCAGTACCGCAAAAAAAAAAAAAAAAAAAAAAAGAACAAGAGGTTAAACACAAAAGAATACATTTATTACATTTTTACGAAATTACAAAATAGACAAAATTTAACTGGCAGCAACAAAGCAAGTTCAATAATGGCTGGGGCACAACTCCGTAGTGGGTCCTTTTATATAGGTGTTGATAACAGATATATAAATTTGTCAAAACTGAATGTATACAGAAACAGGTACATATTATATGCTAACTATTCCTTATAGTTGATTTAAAAAACAAATATTTCAGAAATTAATATTTTATAATAAAGAATTAATTGATTTGAGGAGGTATGATTGCTTTCCCAAATTGGATTATCATTATAAATCTTACTGTGGGGCTGGGGATATAGCTCAGTGGCACAAGTGCCAATCTGGCAAGCGCGAGGTCCTGAGTTCGATTTCCAGTACTAAAAAAATAAATAAATAAATCTTTCTGTGAAAGATATGTCTTTTAATTCAGAATCTGCCCTGATGAGATTTTTTAAATTACTGTTTCATAAACATCTTTCCTAAGGACAACTTTAGATGCCTTACAAATGGGTTATCTTTATCTTTATTGGTAAAAAATAAGCTGCAATTTAAATCTATTTAAAAACAAAGTGGCCTTTCACTTTTTCTTTCCTAGAAGAAACCACATAGCTAACCTCTTAAGTGCTTCCCCACCTGAGCAGTCCTATGAGGTAATTGTTGGAGAGCACGAGCAAAGCTTTGCTCAGGATAGAAACGTCCCTGTGGTGACCAGCCTCCTACTATTTCCTTTATGTAACTGCTAAACTGGAAATCCTTTGCAAGGTACTTGCAGGACATGGTCCTTGACCTGCTGGTGCTTTCAGTCTAACAGGAGATGGAAAGTAAAACACAAGAAACAGTAAAGTGAGTTAAGTGAAGTGTGTCAGGGCAGGGGGGCTGGCTAACACGGCACAGTAGAGCAGTCAGGAAAGACTAGCCTGGCTTGAAAGATTGTCAGAATAGTGTTTGAAACAGAGAGATGAGAAGGAGCAGTGTCTGTATGGAAGAGAGTAAACAGGTAGACTCTGGTAGAAGAGGATTGCAGATTGAGAAGTAATAAAGACAAAACTAATCTGACATAAAGTAAGTTTGAACTATATATTTTTAACCTCCGTGTATATAGGGTACATATAATGCTGAGTAAAGGAAGCAACTCCAAGGTGAAGAATTTAATTTATTTGGGAATTTATTCATGAAACTGGAGCTCTCTCCTGAGCTTCACATCCATATACGCATTTGCCTGTTGGGTTTCTGCACCTGAATATATTCCAGTTCCATCTGGTCCAAAATTTGAAGTTAGTGTCTTTTTACCAAAACCTTCTATCAATCTACAGATATGTGATATTCCAATCATGCTAGATATGGAGCAGTGAGTCAGATAGACATGGTCACAGTTATTAGAAGTAATACAATTTTAAAATAATTAAGTGTTCACAGTGCTGAGAAACAGAAGCGGTGGTCAAGGCTATCTATGTAGGGGCTAACCAGTGGGGATGAGCCCTTTCAGGTGAGTAGCTTTGTGTATGCATAGCAGATGGGTAGGGTGTGCTCCCAGCCTCGCCAGTGGTGGTGGAAAGAACATCGTGCTCAGTGAAGAGTGGTGGCCGGGAGAGATGGAGCACATGGGACAAAGAGAGACTGGTGGGAGAGGAGCTGAACTGGTGTCTTGGCTGTTTTTGTAGAGAGGATGAGGGAGATCTTAAATGATTCCTAGACTTGGGGCTTGAGCATCAGGATTGATAGTAGTGCTGTTTACTGAACTAGCGGAGCAGGTCTGAAGTGGAAGGAGAGAGGGAAGGGGGGAGGCAAAGATTTGGGATATTCAAGAGGAGATGTCAAACAGAGAGTTGAAGATAGAGTCTGGGCTCACAAGAAAGGTCCAGACTGGGGGTATATGTTTGCAGCTCATGGGCAGTTACAAGCTAATCAAAACTTCTGGGTACAAAGTACATAGGGGGAGAACAACAAGGATAAGCCTTGGAGTTGTATAGCCTGAAGGATCTGCCTCTGTCCCCAATTTTAAAAAAGACATCATTGGCTAGGGTGTTGCCCAATCCACTTTTTCCTTCTTACAGTCAGGTGGAAAGTTTTACTGGTTCTATTTGTTGTCATTTCTGTCTGACCTGGTAACACCAGGTGCTTCCACGTACTGCCCATTATTATCTGAAGAGCAGGTGTGCAAGTAAACAAGGCAACTATTTTGGAGCAACACAGGCCACATGAAGTGCAGCTCCCTGGTCTGGCGTTGTAGAATCACCTCCAGGCCAGCTAAATCTTGTGTCAGATCTTGTCCAGCCAAGAAGTCTGCATGATGACTAGGTGAGGTTTGCTGGTCTGGATCAGGAGGCCCCTCTGGAGCGCTGGGGGTATTTCACACTTACTTGTGCATCTCCTGCTTCTCTCTTTACCTTGGTTGTTCTAGTCACTGTCCTTCAGGGAAGGAAAAAGAGTTTATTTATTGTCAAGCTCCACTGCTGGCTTCCAGCATAGGAAAATCTTCTTAAATCACTCTCATCCAAGCCCAGCACCATGCAACAGACCTCACTGAACCATAGTAGAAGAGTCAGGTGCAGCCGGCATCCACTACTGAGACTGAAGCCAGAAGTTGGTCTGGCTGGATTTTTTTCCATCGTCTGCTTTCCTCATACTTGAAAATAATTCCGGATTTTTAAAAAAACCTTAAGTCTTTCTTGAATTTTTCTGCAGTTAAGATTATGTACCTTTGAATTTAAAAACTTTTGTTTGTGGATTTTCAATTGTTTCAACATGTTTCTTTCCCTCAGATCCAAGCTCTCACTATGTGATTACCCTGAAAGCATTTAACAATGTGGGTGAAGGCATCCCGCTATATGAGAGCGCTGTGACCAGGCCACACACAGGTAGGGGACTCTGTCTCTGGTGCTCAGCACTCTTCCAGCAGCTTACATATTGGCGTGGATCCTGCCTTCCTGTTCATAAGGAAAAGTGTATGGCAGTTTAGTGTGCAAATTTCAATTTGGCACATAGGCTCTTAGCATGGAAAGTTTGGTAAATTCCTGGTTTGTTTCTTGGAAAAGAATCCCTGTTGTGTAAGCCATTCTGCATAGATAGGTGCACATGTTTTTAGTATGTTAGGATCTAGAAGGCATAGTTTTGAGAGACTTAAAAGTGACTTTTCATCTCGTAGCCCTGTTATTTATAACTAAAATGAGTCCAAAAGTGAAAGTACCTCTATATCTCTAGAATTACATAGGTTACTGATTTTGGCAATAAATACCTGTGATTGTTGAAGTCAGCATTTGCTTTCTAGTTTCTTGAGTTGGTTGGGGAAATATAATTGGATGTACTTTTCATGTGCTTCACATTTATATAAAGGTTGTAAAGCCAGAGGCATTATCCATTTCATCAGTTGTTACATTTATTGTAAGAGTGGGTAATAGTCATTGTTTTTTTAATTCTTTTAAATACCTCTAAAATAAATCAATATGCATATGATGTGAAATTTCTGTAGATACTAATTTAGATTTGAATGAGTTTATTGAAGTAAATATATTAGAATTGTCATTTTTTTTCTTTAAAGGGCACTGAAAACCAGACTTTCAGAAATACCTTTTTCATTTGTTGCCCAAAGAAATACTTTTTGCTCATTTACTGAATAAGTGCTGTATATCTTCTAGGTGCTTTCATGATAGCACAAACTCGGCAATATTCTTGTTAAAAGTTCATTTTTGTCCCCTTTTGTTTTTTAATAAAGCTTTTAGTTCAGACTAACATCATTACTACATGTTCGATAGTTTTGTCCTGTCTTCTCATATGTGCCCAGAGTTTTTTTTAAAAGTAGCTTTCGTATTTCAGGAAAGGGGTAAAAAAGTACAAAAAGAATATTTAGGTGGTCCTCTACTTTCTTAATTGGGCTGAAATAGAAAAACAAAGAAATATTTTATGTGGCTTAAAAATATTATACACTGGCTAGTAATATACAAGGCAATGTTCCTAAATCATATAACCTTGTTACCTGTTTGAAGAGTTGGTACATATAAGAAAAAAGTCTGAATTCTAATGATTTCTGTACCTGAAGATGCATTTCTGTAACTAATTACTATGTGTCCTGATAGTCTTTCAGCAAAGCCCTTGATTATTACAATGTATGCTGTTCCTCCATTATTTTTAGACCTCATTATGCAGGAAATAGACTCATGGAGACTATTACTTTAGTGCAGTAATTATTCATAAGGCCTGTGCCACTTTAGATTTTAAGTTAGAGGAAGAACTGGTCACCATAACTATGTGGGAAACCCATTGTAAAACCTGAACTTAAAATAAATCAGTATGTGTATACTTGGAGAACCTAGCCCAGAGTTGCAAAGGCCCAAAGGGATCTTGCTATATTGCTCTAAGCTTACAGTCCTTAGTATTTTTGCGCTCTGCCCTGTCCCAGTCTGTGTTTTGTGGTGGCACTTAATGAGGTGTTTATTGCCAAGGGCACAGCATAGCATCTGAATTCTGACTTTCCTTTCCATCAGATGAACACTCTGATTTCTACAGTTCTTGAAGGGTATGGCACTTGAGCCCGTGTTAACCATACCATTTCCCTTAACTGATGGGGACTCATCTTTGGGTGGTTTTTGGACTTCAGAAAGTACAGCTTACTTTCCTTAAGGAAGAAGCATGCCCTTGGGTTCCTTTGTTTTATTTGGCTATGAGCTAAACTGCCACACTGCCTCTCACCTAAGTCAGCAAGTCCGACGTCAACCCATGAGCTAGCATTTAAGGCTTGGTTAAGAGTAGAGCCTTACATGTCCGGTGGTATGCACTGATAGCTCAGGTTCCCAAAGTTCAGCCACGTTTACTGAAATCTCAAGCCAAACCATGAGCTGTGTGCTGGTTGTTCAGAAATTATACCCTTGATTTGAAAAGCAATTTTTTTCTTTTCATGACCCTTTTGGACAGGAGGTAGAACATTCAAGTAATACTAAAACAAGTCAAGTATGTACTTGTTAGTGCAATCACACATTTTAATGTGTCTGTAGAATGCAGTACAGAAGATAATTAATGCTCCTCCTAACATTTTCCTACAAATTTTTCCTGAAAGAACACAGTGGAAATATTCTTTTTTAATGAATGATGGTTATCTATTAACTCTGGATTTTCTTTCTTTTTCTCCATTCCTCATCTTTCATTCCATTATATTACCCTGCACCCTTTTCTTTTACTTTTGTTTACATTAAAATGCCCCTTCCCTTTTTTAATTACTTTCTGCCTAGACACTTCTGAAGTTGATTTATTTGTTATTAATGCTCCATACACTCCAGTGCCAGATCCCACTCCCATGATGCCACCAGTGGGAGTTCAGGCTTCCATTCTGAGTCATGACACCATAAGGATCACTTGGGCGGACAACTCCCTGCCCAAACACCAGAAGATTACAGACTCCCGGTACTACACAGTCCGATGGAAAACCAACATCCCAGCAAACACTAAGTACAAGGTACTGACACTTTGGCTTTGGGTAAAAAAAACCTAGTCTTTGATGTTTTCTAATTTTAAAATTCTTGATTCCTGCTTTTTTCAGAATGCAAATGCAACAACATTAAGTTATTTGGTGACTGGTTTAAAACCGAACACACTCTATGAGTTCTCTGTGATGGTGACTAAAGGACGAAGGTCGAGCACATGGAGCATGACGGCCCACGGCACCACCTTTGAGCTGGGTATGTGCTTCCAGGGCCCAGGCCATACGGTTGTTTTACTCTTTGCAAAATACGAAGGCAGTGGAAGTCCACGGTAATGCTGTGCCACATCCCAAGTCATGAGACCACCCGGGGAAGGGACTGGGCGCATTATTTGACATATCTACAGAACACAGTGAGTAGCTGCATGTGGAGTTCTGCTTCACCACTATACAAGAATATAGGCAAATAGGATTCTACAGTGCAAAGCATACTAGATTTTAGGAATTAAGAGACAAGTTCAGTCCTAGTCATTCGTCTACTGACTGTATGATCAGGAGTAAGTCGTCTAGCCTCTCTGAATCTCAGTGTCTTAGTTCTGCAAATGAGAGATAATAATCCCTGCCTTTCCTACAGTGTTACTGTAAGGTAAAATGAGGAACAGATGGGAGGGTGCGTGGTAAGTTATAGACCACTGGGTAGATGTAAGAGACTATTGCAATTAGTTCCACTTTTCTGGTAAATTAAGATTGAAAGCTGAAGTGACCAGTCCTTCACCAAGTAGTTGCCGACCGTGTGTGCTAGAGCCTGATCTCTTGACACCCATCAGCAATCTTTCAGCTGCTCCAAAAACTTTCTTGAAAAACAATTAGTGCCTTTGCAAAACCTTTCACTGAACAGGCTGGGGACACAGCTCAGCAGCACAAGCGCCTGCCTGGCAAGTGCAAGGTCCTGAGTTTGATTCCCCATACCCCAAAAATATATATATATATATATATATATATAAAATCTTTCACTGAAATATCCTTTGGGTTTTTGTTTGTAAGTAACCAGGAAAGAGAAAAGATAGCTAAGTAAAGAAAGGGGCGGGCAGGCGGCCGGGTCCAATGTTGTTTGCCTCTGCCTACTCGTAGGCCCCACCCTCTGCTTCCCCTTAGGCTTCCCTGGCAAGGGGACGTGTGTGAGCACGGGGCATCTCTGCCTGTGCCCACTCCTCTGCCTTCCTCTCCTGTGTAAGGATAATGAAAAGCCAGCGGTGTAAATGCTCCACAAGCTGAGCTTGACTTTTCTGCACAGTTTGTTGGAACGCCTACAGAAGGAGAGGCTGAACTCAGAGAGTTAGAAATCCACTACACCAGAGTCAAAGTAGACCTTTAGTTTGCTTTCTTTGCCAGAGTTTTAAAAATACCTTTTTTCTTTAATCCAACCATTAGCTGATAAATAAAATTTGTATTTACCCTTGATGTTTGTGTTTAACCAGGCTTCCACTCACCTTACACCAGAATTCTCGTATTTCAAGAGTAAATTGAGGAGGTGCTTAATTTGCACATTGCCCTCCTAGAACATTAAATGTGTTTAGCCATAATATGGAAGGAGATACAAGAAGCACACTGTTGTTTTCATTTTGTTGGTGTTTCACAGCTTTTCTCTGGAGCAGTAACCTTAGCAGTTTGCGGTATACTTTCAGTATAATGAATTTTCATTTTAAAATGAAAAATACCAATTTATAAATCATTTTTTCTTTGTTCTTTTTTTTGTTTGTTTGTTTTTGGCGGTACTGGGGATCGAACTCAGGACCCTGCGCTTGCTAGGCAGGCACTTATTCCACTGAGCTATATCCCCAGCCCATTTTTCTTTGTTCTTATAGGGATCTTAAAAGTTCTTTGGTTTGGAACTACTTACACTTAAAAATTTTCTAACACAATAATCCAAATCGAGGGGGAGAAAGTCATCTTGGGCAAATTACCTCACTTCTCTGATTTTTGGTGTCCTGACCTGCCAAGCGTGGACAGTGACAGGCTTCCCTGAAGGTTGCCATAAATATTAACTGAGGCACTTTTTGCACAGTGCCTAGCGTATAGCAGGTACTTGGTACAGGTGACGTTTGATTTCCCCAGCTGTCCCGTGTGTACCTCACCCCCAACTGAGATGCCAGTTCTGTATCCTCAGACTAGGTATTCTCTTTTGTATGTTGTAAGTTCTTTTCATGGAAACTGCTTGCATATAAAGTGTGAGTTGAAGCTAGGAGGCTGTAACTTTTGTCTTGTACTGTTTTGTACCTTGCAAGTGGGAAAGGCTGAGGAACGGTCAGTCTGGGTTACAGTGAGCAGGGACTGCTCATGGGGTCCTTGTTTTGCAGTTCCTACTTCTCCACCTAAGGACGTGACGGTTGTGAGCAAAGAGGGCAAACCGAGGACCATAATCGTGAACTGGCAGCCTCCCTCGGAAGCCAACGGCAAAATTACAGGTGAGGCGCCTCGGGGGGGTGTCTGCCTGTGCCTTGTTCTGGAAAGTTACTGCGTTGTCGAGAGCAGCAGGCGTCCGAAGGCCGACTTCGCCATCTTCTGGGTGCCGGGAGCCGCGGTGGGCTTGGAAAGCGGGGCAGGGGTGTGCGCTCTTCACCCACAGTAGCCCTGAAATGCGTCTCCAGCTGCTGCTTCAGCCTTGTGCTTCCTGCAAGTCTAGTGGGGATGAGGTGCCCTAGACAGCCTTTCGCTCTACTGGGACTTACGGACATACGTATTTTCCTTGGGAGAGTTGTTCGCTGCCTGTGTCGCCATCTTTGGAGTCCTATTATAGCCCCACCTAATTTATAGGACACTAAGCCATAAATAATGATTGTGCTCTTTTGCACTAAATCACCAAAAGCCCGTTAGAGTTCTAATTCCTTTTCCCTGCAAGGCCTGCCACTTCATGTTCCTGGGCCCTTACAAAGCTTGAATTGGCCTTGGCCTTGAAAGGGACCTGGAATTGTTCTGCGGACCCCCAGGAAGCCCTCCACAGTGGGGAGGAGAATGTGCCTTATCGAGAGCCCAGTGAGATTCGGCTGTTGGTCCTTCTCCCCTTTGAGCCTCTGCCCAGTGGAAGTGGGTGCTAATGAATGAATTTGGATTCTGAAGTATGAATAAGGTGACCTGAGGAAAAGAAGTATTTACTAGCGCTGTCCTCCTTTTAACTTTCCTAGATGAGCCCCTTCCATAGGAATCCCTTTCCGTAAACCCTGACCTTTAGATCATTTTCTTGGTTTTTTGACTCTTCCCCTTCTATGAAAGAACCAAGCACAGCTTGACTCAGATTACATTTACTTGGTCTTTTAAAACCAGTAACTGGTGGGTTTTTCTGCCATGTGAGACTCAGGGAGGCTGGCAGTTGAAGCTTCCTCCTCATCCATAGGGATTGAGTGCCCCCTGGTGGAAGCATTTGGTGACAACAGTTCACTGGCCTCACTGGAGTCTTGAGGGTAATTCATCAGAGGTTGCCGCCCATCTGCCAGTGTTTCTTCCCAAAATACCACTTTGATGAGAGCTAAACCAGCATGTCAGGCCATTATTGGTTTTCAGAACTGCATTATTTTAATTTTAGACCCTTGAGAATGCATTATTCAAGTGTGCTGTGGCAGTGACGGTGAACCTTTTAGAGCTTTCAATGATACAAACAGCCAGCTGCTGCACACGTGCCGTGGGTTCATCACTGCTGTGCTGTAGCATGCGTATAATGGTAACATATACTTACTGGCTTCCTGATTACAGAAAGAAAAACAGGAATGAGATTTCCTTTGCTGTTAACTCCTTTGGACAGGTTACATCATCTATTACAGTACGGATGTGAATGCGGAGATACATGACTGGGTTATTGAGCCCGTGGTAGGAAACAGACTGACTCACCAGATTCAAGAGCTAACACTTGACACTCCATATTACTTCAAAATCCAGGCCCGGAACTCAAAGGGCATGGGGCCCATGTCTGAAGCTGTGCAGTTCAGAACCCCTAAAGGTAAATCCCAGGGCTGAGGGTTTTGCTGTGTGTCTCTTTAGTGGGGCTCTGCTTACACATACCACTTCGGAGGACAGCTTCTCTCAGTAAAATAAGAAGTGCTGTAGTAACACAAGTCAGTCATGCTGTGAGGATTTATCCCAAAGGGCCCTCCCCATCCACTGACCGCCACACCAGTGTTACCCAGCTCGCTGACCTAACCATGTCGCGGCAGGGGAACTTCAGCTTCCGGCTGTTTGGGGCAGATGAGTTTCAGTGCTGTACAAGTTTGTAGTCAGATCAGATGTGACCCTATTGTTTCCCATTCATAGTGATACAGCATGTTATTGTGGTGGATGGTTTTCTTTCAACACACAGAGGCTATTAATCTAAAAAGCTTATTTGTGGACCTTTGTAGAGAACAAAAGACTAAGAGGTTTTTATACCATTTGTATAAAGCTTGAGATAAGAAACTGAAGATAAAGTCTTGAAACTTTGGGCTAATGGAATTCAGCTGGGGACTGAGTCTGTGGAAACATGGAAGCCCAGACGCCTTTTCCGTTAGCACTGAAAGCAAGACTGAGTTTGTTTGAAGTCTGTGGGAATTTTATGTTTTTCCTTTACGTCTTCTGTGTGTCCCATCTTCAAAGCTTGTGATCCTTGCTCTTGTTTTTTCTTCCCCTGTGCTTGGCCTGTTAGCGGACTCCTCTGATAAAATGCCTAATGACCAAGGTAAATGAGTAGATGGCCTCTCTCCTCTTCTCCCTTTTGTGACCTGTTATTAGCTTTTTTGTTTTTGTTTCTTTTTTTTTTCTTAAAAGTTAGTATCATGTATTTAAACCACATATTTATTGGCCAGTGCGGAATGGAGTCCCATGTTTGTAGCACATGGGGTATCTGAAAAGCTGGAGGATTTATTTAGTGGCTAAATGGACTAGTGGAAGAAAACTGAGTTGATAAACCAAGTCCTCAGCTGTAGGAGACTGGGCTTAAGTGTGGGCCAGATTATCTTTAGATTCTGTGATACTGAAGTTCTCTAACAGTGATGGGGATTGGAGGCATGAAGAGGCACTGACACAAATTGTTCATAGAATTTCAGTAGTGTCTGTAAATGAACAGTTGCAATCAAACTCAGTGACTATTATACCCTCCCAGACCTACATGTTTATCTTGCTAAATTGTGTGATTATCCATCACCTAGAGTACTTTCTTCATTCTGTTACAGTGAGTTAGTTCTTTCAGAGCTCTTTTTCTAGTCCTTCTCTTAAATGTATCTGACTATCTTAAAGGAAGATAAGGCTGTTAGCATAGAAACTGAGAAAGCATGGGCATCGGTCATTCTTGAAATGGTCTGTCATCTGATCTCCCAAAGGTCAGTTAGCTGTATTTCTATGCTGAGAAAGAATAATACATGTAAATTTTGTGATTTAAGAGTAGCTCTTAGAAACACAGAGTCTTTGGATCTTGGTTAATATAAGGAAGAGTCAGAACTTCGGGAGTCAAGGTTAAGGGCTTTGGACACGTGTTTGCATTCATTGAATCTTTTGTTGGATAGTGGAGAAACTGCAGACCTGCGTGTGTGTGTGTGCGCGCGCGCGTGTGTGTGTGTGCGTGTGTGTGTGTGCGCGTGTGTGTAGAAGCATGAGAATGTAAAAAGTAATTACAATGTCCACGCACAGAATATAAGCATGCTCATTGTTCTCTTCACTTGACAGCCACAGTGCAGTTCTTACCTACACCACATCTGCAGTAATTAAAATTCTTTATATATTGGTCCTTTTGGTGCCAGGTTCATCCTTGAATTTCTTGCCCATAGTTTAAATTTAAAAGAAAAGTGTTGAGGAATAGAAGTATAAACTGAGCTGGGTGTGCTGGCACATGCCTGTAATCCCAGTACTTGGGAGGCTGAGTCAGGAGGATCGTTGGGAGTTTGAGGCCAGCCTGTCTTCAGCCTGAACTGTATAGCGAGACCCTGTCTCAAAAAGATCAGAAAAAAAAAGAGAAGTAGAAACCAATTAGTTTATTGGCAAAGTATGTTCTTTGGCTATTATTTTCACAACAGTGCTCTGCATAGCTTGCTTAACTCCCAAACACTCAGATATGAAGAATCTTAATGGGCTGAGCTGGCCCTGCCAGCACATGATAACAAGCCTTGTCACAGGACATGTGCTCTCAGGGGAAGTGATGGCATGGAATCAGTGGGGAGAGGAAGGAGCACGGGCCCTGGAAGAGGGCCCAGGGGCTAAGTTAGATTCAGGAGCACACCCTTTGGACATCCAGGAACTTCTGTTACTTTCTTGTGGGGGTTTTCATACTGTGGAAACAGCAAAGATTGCTTCAGTCTCTAGATTTATCCTGTTAAATGAACTAGTTACAGATAACTTCAGATTTGAATTGCTTTTGTTTGCTTTGCAGAAACACATCTAGTTTATGCTTTTCTAGTAAAAGCTTTATTAGTAGAAAACTGTCATTTACAAGTGTTTTCTGAAGGTCCATGCTTTCTCCCTCTATAAAAAGATAGTATAACTTTATTATGCTTGTAATAATAACAGTAACATTTATTGAACATTTACTATGCATCAAACCATAGTCAAAATATTTTATGATATTAAATTTCCACTTAATACTCATAACAATTTTGTAAAGTAGATACCATTCTTATTCCTGTTTTATAATGAGGAAACTGAGGCCCCAAAAGAAAAACAGCTTACCCAAAATCAATTATATATAATAGAGCCAGTATTACAGTGTTAAATGTTATATAATATTAAGTTTGAGGAAAAGCTTTCACTTTGCTGTCTTCGCAAGAGGAACATGGTATTTGTCTTCTGGCTAAAACCTTAGATTGAGGGATATCTTTGTTTTATTGGGGAAAGACTCCTCCTATTTGCTTTACCAAAGCAGCTTTTCCTGTAACTGACAAATGGGCTCAAGTCCAAGAATAATGGACCTGAATGTTTTTAAAAATTGATACCTGCATTTTTTGAAGCCTGCTGCTAGGATGGCCCCAAGCCTGAAGTCAGCAGCCGCTTTTCTTATGTTCCGTGATGATGGGCTGGGAGACTGTATCCTTTGCAAGCAACTAAAAGGAAGATAATTTTGTTCCATCTTTGAGTGTTTTGGTGACAGAGCAAGAACTGAGAATTCCATTTAAACCTCCATTTATCTTTCCTGGGTGAGAGAACTGGGCCCGCCCCCACTTACTGTCAGCACTAGCAGTCTGTCCCAGCAGCGGAGCAAAAGCGTCAGCCTTTCAGATGCCTCATTGCACAGAAAGCTAGACCTTAATTTGCTTTGCACACAGAGATTGTATTTTCCCGTTATTTATGTGCTACTTCATTTTCTCATAGACAAGTAGACTGAAAATATTTTTGGTTTTGGGGTTTTCTAGAAATATTAGCTGTGAAGTGAACTGTCACAGCCATGTCTGGAGTCACTACTGACACGATTTCTTCTGCTTCAGCCTCAGGGTCTGCAGGAAAAGGAAGCCGGATGCCAGACCTAGGACATGACTACAAACCTCCAATGAGTGGTAAAGCCCTTCCTTTGGCATTTTTAGCTTCCTGTGGACATGAAGCAGTTTTGCTTAACCCTTGAAATGTGTTTGACAGCTTGAGTAGTGGGCTGCCGCATGTTAACCTGTTCTTTATTAATTATAAGATCTAGCATTAGGCATCATGTGAAAACTGTCTGCTGCATTACTGCAAGCCCATTCACTATAGGCTCCTTAAATAAAATTGTTTCCCCACATAGCCAACTTCAGTTAAGTTACTAATTACTAAAATTAGGAATAATTAAAATATAATTTGTATTGTTTAGAGAATTCCTAAACATTTCCTAAATTGCTGTCTATAGAAAAAGAGATTTTGCAAAAATCCAGGATTACCCATCACCCTAAACAAGCCGAAGAAATGCTTCAGAACCATTAAAGTTCTCCCAGTACCACTAACTACACTGTTTTAGTTTGAGGATTCTAGAAAATTCCTCCCACTATTCTCAGCACCCTAAGAGCTGATGCCTTCTCACTTAAAAGCACCTTCTTCTCTGCAGAACTTTGTTCACCATTTCTAAGTTATTTCCACACATGAAATCACATTTGATCCTCAGAACACAGGAAAGGAGAGACTCAGTGGAGAAGTAATGAGCCTGGAGGTAGCCACTGATTCCTAGCTAGGACCAAAATCTAGGCTGCTATCTTCTGACTGTGCTTTTTCCACTGTCGTAGCACCCTAAAACGCAGGGGGTACTGTGCCACATATGAGAATCCAAAGTGGCAAGATATCGACAAAAGCGGTTAATAGATTGACCCTGTGTCATCACCTCTGCCCAGGAGACGTACTAAAAAGAAAAGCCTGTCCCTGGAGACTCGGGAGCCAGTCGTGGGAACACAGTGATCTTGTGCTCTGGCTGGCTGTCTGAATCAGAAGTGGTTCTGCACATACTTCAGCGAAGTCAGCCTGTGTTTAGAACTGTGCAGGCTTCCATGCTTCTAGGTGTTTTACCCTCTGAGTCTGAAGACTTTGTTTATAGGCTCTCTTCATGTGTTTGTTACTTTCTGTGGTTTTCACAGTATAATGTCAAGACGTGAAAAAAGTGATTTTCTTTCATTTATGCCTTTATTCATGCATGCATGATTTTAAAAGTTCAGATTCTTTATGGCAGAGAAAGAGGAATAGCTACCTGATTTTTTTTTTAAAAAGGGAAAACTTTGTAGAACCCAAGTCTTAAAGATGCACAGAAGATGGCTTAATCTCAGGAGTGCCAGACATTCTAGGGCACACTAAGGGCGTATGCAGAGGGAGGCAGTGGAAAAGCACCTCTGTCTAGAGACAAGGGAGAGATTGAGTTAGAGAGGCAGTAGAATCACACTGGCAAGGGCTCAAATGCCCGTGCTTAAAAATTAGAGCATTAGCCTCTAAGTAATAGAACTACGAGAACTACGAGAACTACGAGAACTACGAGACTAAGAGTTCCGTTCACTGCGTCTACTGTTACTCTGTTGCCAGTGAAGAGGGAGTTGGGGGCTAAGAGTATGAAGTCAGGGAAGAGCCCTTGCAAGTCACTGCAGTAGCCCAGATGAGACGTAAAGAAATGGCGTGTTCTGTTGCCTCACACAGGACTTTGATACCCTCTTTGGCAGCGTGTTCTTAGTTTCACTTAGGTGGAAACTTTTGTCCCCATCATGTATTAGATATCAAATGCAGTTAAATGAGAATTCGTCTCGGTGGCATTCAGGAAGGAACTGCCACCGCTTCCGCTTGCCTCCCATATCCAGCCCTCCAGCCTCTGATCTGCAGCGGTTGCCCCACAGATACCTGACCCATAGCGCAGCACTGTTACAACAATGTTAGGGAAAACCTTACTCTAACACGAACAGTATGTTTTTATTTTATTGGCCCCAGCATCGTAGCCTTTCCCAGAGATAAGAATGTTACATTATCAAAGGTTACTATGTACAATTTAAGTTGTCTGTCTGCTTACCTTTTTCTTAGAAATAAAGGATAAAAATGATTGAACCAAATGTAGAAGAATAAGCTCTTAAGCCCTTCTAAATCAGTCCCAGATTTAGCTCTGTGCTTAGATGTAGTGTATAAAATCATAGAATCAAAATTGGAAGGTCAGCTAATCCAGTGTTGTAGAAGAGATTGCCACAAGTGAGTTTGGATTAGATTGTGAATTTAAAAGCTGGGTGGTATATGAGAATCACTTTAGGAAATTTTTTAAAAAATAGTTTCACAGACCGTACTTCCTGAGAGGAACTTCTTCCATAACATCTCACACGGATAACATGCCCCTCTAAATGCTTTTAGTGACTAAAAACTCAGTATTTGGCAAGGCAGCTCATGTCATTATTGTACAGTGGTGATTGTCACATAAGGAGCGAGAGTAGCTGAAGGACAGCAAATATCCATGGTTAGATCTGTGGGATTTATCACATTTCATAATGTAAGTATGCATGACTTAAGTTGAAAGGAAAAGAAATATACTTTAAGAAATAGCCAGGTGTGGTGGCACGTGCCTGTAACCCCAGGACTTGGAAGGCTGAGGCAGGAGGATCACCACAAGTTCAAAGGCAGCTTGGGCTCTGTAGTGAATTCAAGACCGGGCTAAACTGCATAGACCCTCTCTCAAAAAAAAAAAGAAAAGAAACTGAAGGCAACAAGATTCAGAATACATTACATGACAGAAGGTCTTGATTTTTTAAAAAACGTCTGGACCTTGTCATACAAACAATATTGAAATAGTGTTAACAGGAAGAACATTTGAATCCCTTTGAGGCCCTAAGCAGTCTGACCTCAGACGCCTCTCCGGCCTCACCTCCATCGTTTTCCCCTGCATTCCTTTCCCCCTTAAATTGTCTCTCCCTGTGTTTAAGGAACTCTGAGTACTTTATTCTGCCTCAGAACCATTAAAGTTCTGAATTAGGAATAAGTAAAATTTAATTATAAGATCTAGCAGTGAGCGTTTTGTGAAAAATGTCCGCTGAATTACTGCAAGTCCATTCATTATAGGCTCCTTAAATAAAATTGTTTCCCCACATAGCCAACTTAAGGTAAGTTCCTAATTATTAAAATTAGGAATAATTAAAACATAATTCCTATTGTTTAGACAAATTCCTAAACAATTCACAATCCTTACATAGTTTTTCTCGCCCCCTGGAATGTCCACATGCCTCAGGTCTTATATGACGGGATCTTTCTTGTTAGTCAAGTATCAGGTCAAATGACGTCTTCTCAGAAGCTTTTTCTTTTTTCTTTTTTTTTATTATCCAAACAATGAAATAGATGAAAGCAAATCAAACTTAGAACCCGAGTTGAATACACTAGATGGCTGTTTCCTGAGTTGCTTAGCTCCTTAGTCACCATCTACAGGATTCAAAAGTTGGAGGAGCCGGGCGTGATGGTACATGTCTATAATCCAAGCACTTGGGAGGCTGAAGCAGGAAGGTTTCTGCAAGTTCAAGGCCAGCCTGGGCTACATTGTAAGGTTAGGGCCAGCCTAAACTATATAGTGAGACCCTGTCTAAAAAGTAATTATAATAAAGAAAGAAAGAAAGAAATTGCACAAATATGCAGATTCAGACTGCAGGCCAACTTCTCCAAAATCATGGAAAGTGTTCACATGGGCAGAGCCTTGTACTCCCGTGTGCCTCTTGGACAGAACCCGGGAGAGTGACTTCCTGAGGGTGTCCATGATGGCTTCAGAGAAGCTTTTTAACCACTCAGTCTAAACTAGGCACCCACTGACTTTGTGTCCCAGCCTTTCACTTTCCCACAGCGCTCTCTATTAACTCGTAATGCCCTACTCATTTGTTACTTACGCGTGCTCTGCCCGCAGCACAGGTATGTTTGTTGTTGACCTTAGAACAATGGCTGGCACATAATACATAGTATTAGTACCTATATTCAGACCTAGTTTTTTCCTGAAGTCGAGAAAAAAGATTTCCTCTCCAAGCTGTATGTTCATTTTAAAACAGAGGTGATTTTTAAAGTAATAATTTTCATAATCTTAGATATCTATATGTGAGAGGAAATTTTGTGTGAATATACACTTTTAAAGTGGTTTTGAAAGCCAAAAAAAGTGATTTAGAAATAGTACATTTTCAAGATAAATTTGTACATCATGTAAATCATCAAGAGAAGCAAAACTGTTTATCCAAATGTATCTGAACACTTGAAAGTTCTTAAGTGTTCAGTAAATTGAAGAAGCTTTTATTGAATACCATCTTTGAGCAAGGCTCGTGTTGAGCCTGGTGCACAGGGCAGACTCAGCTCTCTTGGCACTCAGAATGCAGAGGGGAGAGCTGCGTTCATGCAGCACTTTACGTGGCACCATGATGAGTGCTGTAAGGGAAGCTCACCTGAAGTAAACTGGAATGGTTCTGTGGCCTAACTGAATGCATTTGTAATTCTCTAACGAACTAATAGATGTACCATTTTCCCTGTGCAGGCAGCAACAGTCCTCATGGGAGCCCCTCTCCTCTAGACAGCAATATGCTGCTGGTCATCATCGTTTCTGTTGGCGTCATCACCATTGTGGTGGTTGTGATCATCGCTGTCTTTTGTACCCGGCGTACCACCTCTCACCAGAAAAAGTAAGGTTCCCTAGATGTAGCCTATAGAGTTTGAAATGTATCCAGTTTTTTGCTTCTGTATGACTTAAAGTGGCACAAAGAGTTACATGACCATATCAAAAGCAGTTTTAACAGTCATGCCCTGTTTCCATCAGTCATTGTGTCTTAGTCACATTTATATCACCGGGGCAAAATACTTGATCCGTGCACCTTAAAGGAGAGGGTTACCTGGCTTATGTTTTCAGAGGGTTCAGTCCATACAAAGCTGGATTTAACTCGGAAACAGCATGGACAAAGGCCTGGTGGATGAAAGTTGCTCCACCTGCGGCAGAGCACAGGAACAGCTGCAGGAGGAGCCCCCATGACCCACCCAAGACAATCAGAGTGTGCCTGAGTAATCTAGGCAGCTTGCAAACCAGTCAAGTTAATAGTCCAGTGTAACTGTCACAGAAGGTCCTATAGGGTTACAGTGGAGTTGAAATTCTCTGTACTAGTGAGCACACAAGAGGGAGAGAAAAGGAGATTGCAGGGAAACAAGAGCTATAAGGTGATGTACAAGAAAACCTTAAAGAAGCTTTTGCAGAGCTCAGCAAGCTCTTTAAAAAGTGTGAAGCTTGGGGCTGGGGATATAGCTCAGTGGAATAAATGCCTGCCTGGCAAGCACAAGGTCCTGAGTTCAATCCCCAGTACCATTAAAAAAAAAAAAAGAAAGTGAAGCTCAGCTTGGTGGTGTAATCCTAGCACTTTGAGAGGATTCGTTGAAGGTGAAGCCCAGCCTAGGCAATTTAGCAAGAGTCCCTGTCTCAAAACAAAAATTTTTTTAAAGGCTAGGATGTAGTTTAGTGGCTCTAGATTCAGTGCCCGGTACTTCCCACCCCCAAAGTTGAAAATAAGGACCCCAAAACTAAAAGGGTTTCATTAACAGAGAAGAATATTTATGGTGCATTATATGCTTATAAGCAAATCTGTGAGGAGAAACCAGCAATCCAAGCAAACCATACTGAACATAGCTCTGAAGGACAACACCTGCTCAAGAAGAGCCTCAGGAAGACTTAATTCCAAAGAAGGCTTTGTCACCAAGGGAGATGACACTTCTGGGTTTGTCATGGGAGGTGTCCTAAACTGAAGACAACTGTGTCGCCAAGGCAGTGCATGTACTAAACTTAACACAGCCCTTGACCCTGGATCACATGTAACTCGTGTCTGGCCAACAAGACAGTAGAAATAACAAAACTACTTTATTTATAGTGTCCTGAAAGATCATAAAATGGGGGATTGCTCTGTGAAAGAGAAGGAAATTTGTGTCTGTGCTTGTGATTATCTTGCAGACTTGGTCTGCCCACGGCAAGAGTGCGTGTATTAATACTCAATGTTTGTTTTGCATATATAGGGCATGTACAAGCTCCTTTTGCTGCTGGTAATGACTTTGTCATCTTTATATAATATTTAAAATCTCACTCTGCTCAAATAAAATAGCTTTCCACAGCTTGCCTTCCTCTAACAGGAGAATGAGGGCTCCTTTTATATGCCTTCTGAAAACTGCCTTCTATAGCTGTCTCTGTCTACTTTTGATTATGGAAAACAGTTCCCCTTAAAAGCCTCAAAGGCTACATTTTTTTCCTGTTCTAGAACTTTTTTACAGGCATTTTTATTTGGCATTTCACATTTATCTATCTTTATGAACTTGCTTTTATATCTGTTTTAGAAATCTTGAGATCTTTATTTAATAGAACCCAAAAACCAAAATGAGAGAATTCTTCAGTGATTTGGGAAGATTTAGAGTTCAATGTAAATTTTTTAAAAAGGAGGTACTCTGCAGATTGACACTAGGAAAATAAACTGAGAACAGGCTCTATACTCTTGTTTTTGACTCTGTAAGTACAGATTTGGGTCCCTTTGTTTAAGAGGATTGTATTAAATCTTTACAGGGGTTTCCTCTTTTTCTTCCCCAGTGGGCAGCTTTCAAAATATTCTATCAGCCACTGAAAAATATAAATGAACTTTTCCTACTGCTCTTCTTCCTCTCTAATACCTGAAGTTCCTCCCATTTAGATAGTAGATATTTATAGCATTTTCACCTCAAAGTCAATAGAGAATTTATCCTTCCTTTTTTTCAGCATATTTCCTTTCATCCCCTTACTCTCAATAGGTTACCCAGCCTCTCCTTGAAAAAGGTAGGAGCTATCAGCTGATAAACTAGTTTTTCTATTACTGTATCAAAATACCCAAGGATAGGTAAAGACGTTTATTTGGCTCATGGTTCTAGTGGCCCGAGGCTTCCAGATAACACAACACTAGTGCCTTGTGGGGACCACCTGTCACAGCATGGCAGAGAATCCGAAAGGGAACCAGTCACGTACAGAAAACAGACTCGGGAGGTGCCAGGCTCCCTACGACAGGTGGTTCCCTTGAGAAACAGCCTTGTACTGCGAGAACTTCCTTAACCTCTTCTGAGGCTGATGCTCCACCACCAACCTAATTACCACCTACTCCATCCTACCTCTTTAAAGGTTCCACTACTTCCTGTCACCATTAATGTCAGCAGATGCAAACTACCTCAGTGTAAAACCATCTAATCTGAAAACCTTTCTACATTAGTTACAATTGTTTCCTTAAGCCAACTCTGGGCCCCACCATCTCCTGTCTCTCTAAGACTTGGTACTAGCTGCTGTTCCTGTTATGCGCATAGCTGGGCTCTCCTTCTCCGGCGGGCCTGTCCCTTCATCATTACAGTGTGCTCGAACTTCCATCTGCAAATACCCAAACCGTCCTGCTGCATTGTTATCACCGCCAGGTGCTTACAAACCTCGTCTTTCCTGCAGAATTCCTTGAATACAGTCCTTTTTCAGGATCCTTAGAGGTTTGGTTCCATGGCTTCTCCACAGATGCTGTGAGCAAGCAGAGCCTCCACAAGGCTCTGAGCAAGGATGCTCAAAGCGCTGCGTAAAATGCTGTCGTGTTTACTTACATATAAGCTATACACATACATCCTCCTTTATGTTATAAATCATCCCTATATATTACTTATATATATTGCATATTCCTTATCCTATATGCTTGATATTTTACATCTTTCTCTGCTCAAATAAAATAGGTTTACATAGCATTTTATGTCACTTTTCCAAGAGAGGGCTGGGGATATAGCTCAGCGGCATAAGCGCCTGCCTGGCAAGTGCAAGGTCCTGAGTTCGATTCCTGGTACAAAAAAAAAAAAGAAAAGTAAAAGGCTCCAAGAGAATGAAGGTTTCCTTTATATGCTTCCTGACCACCATTTCAGATTCAGAGTTTTTTAGATTTTGGAACATTTGCATAATTAGCACTCATAAATCAAAATTTTCAAGTTTCAGAGCATTTTGGATTTCATATTTTTAGATTAGGATGTAATATCTAATGTTACCTATGCAGTAGTGGTTCAGTAAGCATATATTGCCTAATGACAGCATAGTCATTTTAGTATTTGTACTGTATTCATACAGTAAAATTGCCTGAGAATGCATTTCTCAGGGTGTCCCTATCATCATTCAACAGGAGACCACAGTGAAATGCTGTGGAAATAGTCGGTATACTGTATTGTTTAGTCTGTACGTGTTCAGTATAGTTTCTTGAGTATTTTCAGTGTGCAGTGGGTTAAATCTGAGGACGTGGCACCTGCAGATATAGAACAGCAGCTGTCCTTACATGTACTCACTGTCCTTCTTTCCCTGCCTGCTCATATTTCAGTTCTTTTTAATATGGATTCTGCCCATTTCACCAAAATTGTTTTTCCCAGGTTACTAGTAACCTCCATATTGCTCAAGCCAAAGACATTTTTGAGTCTACTCTTCCTTCTCGAAGCCTTCTCTGGTGTGCCATGACAGCATGTTCATCATCAGAGCAGCCCCACCCATCTGCTCTTCCTTCATACACAGGTGTTCCTCAGATTGGACCTGGGCTTACTCCCTTCTCTGTGCCATGCTGTCTGCCAGCATTATCTCCTTCATTCTCCGCATGGCTCACTGTGTCCCAGATGATCCTCTCTGTCCCTGTGGTCTGATTCACTGCGTGCACGCCAATGGCCCCTGTATTTCTGCCCCAGCCAGTGCCTCTCTCTCCTGAGTATCAGACGTACATACCCATTTGCCTGTTTCCCACACTTCTTCCTGAGTGTCTCAGTGACACTTTAAACTCAGTGTATCCAAAACGGTTCATAACAGTTTCAATCAAACCTCTTCAACTTCACTATTCCCAGTGTTAGTAAATGACTTAAGCCAGAAATGCTGGCCACATCCTTTACCTTTTTTTTCTTTACTTTTTTTTTTCTTCTTTACCCATATCCTAACCTACCTTCATTTACTCCCCACATCTGGTCATTCTACCTCCTAATGTTCAAGTCTGCCTCTTTCTTCCATTCCCACTGTCCCAAGCCACCATTATTCATGCCAAGACAATTAAAGTAACATCCTAGTTTGGCTCCTTTACTGTCCCCCACCTCATGAATCCATTGTTTATGATACAACTGGTCTAAAGTTTTAACTCCGAACTTAATCTTCCCTCTTGCTCAGAGTCTTAATGGATTCTTACTACTCATAGAGGGAAACTTACCCTCGGCATCATTCTAAATTCCTTTTGTGATCTGGTCCCACGCCACCCTTCCTGCATTATTTCCTACCATTCTCTGAATGGTTTACTATGTCACACCATTCAACACTTCTTAAAATCCTTGTAAGATACCAGGATGCTGCTGTCTGCTTCAGAGCTGTGACATCAGCTGATTTTACCACCTGGAAAGCACTTCCTGTCCCTTTCAGATCACAGCATAAGTGCCACTTTTTCCATGCCTTTGCTGGCTACTTTAGGCCCAGCTGTTAAGAGCTGTTGTAGTGCTTGGCATGTCACTAAGCTCAGAGCATTTAAAGATAATAGTTCACTATGTTCCTTGCCTTCAGCACCTAACAGTCTTGCGGACACAGCAGGCCAGCACAGGCTCTGACATATGTTAGGTGCCTACGGCACAGTTACCTGCCGGGTGAGGGAATGAGTGGAGGAAGAAGCTGAAGCACCGTGATGGAGAAACTGCTGTCCCCATTCTGCACTCCACCTACTTGCTGATCTTAGTTTGGGTTTGTCTTAGTTCCTTTTTCTTGTTTCTGAGACAAAATACCTGACGTCCAAAGTTGAAAGAGGGAAGGTTTATTTAGCTCACAGTTTGTAGAGATTTCAGTCCATAGTTGGCTGGTTCCAAGGCAGAGTGGCATGGCAGAGGGACATTGTAGAAGAGACACTGTTCATGGCAGGCAGAAGGCAGCAAGACAGTGAAGTAGCAAAGTGACAGTGATAGCCTGGTTTCTTTCCCTTATATTCATCTCACACCCAGGGTAGGGCATCCTTAGACCCAGAACCACATCCTTAATCCCAGCATCACATACCCTAGATCCAGCCACCTCCGAAAGGCCCCACCTATGACCACATGAGGCTTCAGGGAGGACATCTAGATACAAGCCATCCCTTCTGCCTTTATAAGTCATAGGCTGTAGCTCTGCTCCATTGTTATATTTCTATTCAACTGTCCTTTGTCTATGAATGGGAAACTTACAGAGGAACCTTCTGCTTCGGAGGTTGATTTTAAAATGCTATCTTTTAACACACAGTAAAAGCAGTCACAAGACAATATGCCCTGGTACAATCTCTAAATATGTGTGGACTAGGTAGAGATATGAGGTGGTTTCTTATTCTTTTTAAAAATAAACTTCTCGCATGTGTTTTGTTTTAGTTCCACCATTGCTGAAGCATCTCTCAGAAAGTCAGTTTTAATCACTTAAGCCTTTTGACAAATATGCTTAAAATAATTTACTTTTTTAAGTTCGTCTTACTTTGGTGCCTAGGAAACGAGCTGCCTGTAAATCAGTGAATGGCTCCCACAAGTATAAAGGGAACTCCAAAGATGTCAAACCTCCAGACCTCTGGATCCATCATGAGAGACTAGAACTGAAACCCATCGACAAGTCTCCAGACCCAAACCCCATCATGACCGATACGCCCATTCCTCGCAACTCTCAAGACATCACACCCGTGGACAATTCCATGGACAGCAATATCCATCAGAGGCGGAACTCATATAGAGGTACCGTTCTCAGGGCAGGGGTTTTCCCAAATGTTGGAAGACTGTTTTCATTTTTACTTTGTAAAGTTACCTTAATTTGATTATTCCTATAAATGCTTTAAAGCATTGTATGTTACAAGATCTGGTCATTTGATGAAGAATAGTTATCTTGTTATAGGGGAGAGATTCTGTGCACATAAGGAAATCTAGATCTTTTTAAGTCTCTCATCAGGTTTCACTAAAGCATTTGAGTCTGTTAACACATGACTGTTTTGCATTCTGTCCCCTCCACTGGACCCCAGCTATCAGTGTGGGATTCAGGTCATTCTTGGTTGGATGTTTTTATAGACACCGCGCTGAACCTTAGCAGGCAGCATGGTGTTATCCGCTCTCTCAGTTAGAAGTCCTGTGCTGCTCCAGCGCAGACATGCCTGGTGCCCCCTGCGTCATTTGTGAGTCCTGAATCCCCTCCTAGGATTGTTTCACTGTTGCGGCTACCCAGTGGTCTATGGCACATACTTACCACTAACTTCCATATTTGATAAATAGGGCACGAATCAGAGGACAGCATGTCTACCCTGGCTGGAAGGCGGGGAATGAGACCAAAAATGATGATGCCTTTTGACTCCCAGCCACCCCAGCGTAAGTAAAAGTTTCTCTTTTTCTTCAGTGCTAAGCCGTCATGGTGGGGAGGAAGTATGAAGGAGCTCTGCCTTTACTCAGGCCTGACACAGAATATAATCTACCGGAGCTGTGTTATCATGAAGAAATGTCAAACAGGTGCTGTATTTTGTAATATTGTTCTTAAGACCAGCACCTTGAGGTTATGAGTAAATAAATTAAAAGGCCCATCTTTGCAGTCTCCCCAGAATAGGAAAATATGCTTTCCCCCTAAAAGTTTACACTCCTCCGCAGAGAGAAGGGGAACCATCCCTGGAGACAGCACTCCACAGGCTCCCTGACACGTGGTTATTGAAGAGCCTCTGTGGGCCTCTTATGAATTAGTAGGTGTCATGTTTTCGAGTTACTTTAGAATTAGTTTGGCATTTTGAATTTTTGAAATTCATTTGACCTAGTTCTCTTCCCCTACACCCCCCAGTGCTGGAATCAAACCCAGGACTACTGTGCCACTGAGCCACATCCCCAGTCTTTTTGTTTTTGGAGACAGAGTCTGTGAGCTGTCCAGATAAGGCTCAGACTTTTGATCTTCCTGCCTCGGCTAGGCGTGTGCCCCTGTATCTGGTTTTTCATGCCTGATGTTAATGAGCTTAAAAGAGCCTCTTTTCATAGTAATTGAAATTCAAAATAAGATAAATATCACAGTTAAAATCAAACAGCAATGGTACAAATCAATTCTTTTTTTCAAATTACTCTGTCCTCTCCTGGTCTCAGTTTTCAAGTTAGGAAGCCTAACTTTCAAGTTGAGGAAGTGCTCAGCCATTTCTCTGCTAGCAGATGATGAGATTTAAATCGCCATGGACGCCCTATACACACAGAGGTGCGCCAAGGCGTCCTCTACTTGGAAAAGTCCCTCTCTCCCTCCTGTATGGTAGAAATTGCAAACACGCAGAGGTGTGCACACCCCCGCCCTGGTCACGCAGTACACAAATATGGCAAGTATTAGATTATAAAAAATCAGCTTTGAAAGAAAAAGGCTCTATTCTTTAGGTTTACAGCATGGAACTCAAAATGAGTCATTTGTGCGCAAAATAGTATATGCTTAGGATCTGTGATAGAAAGACCTGGACTTGGAAGTATACAGGGAAAACCAGGGCTTTCCTCTTGTCCAAGTGTGCTCTCCAGTGTCCCCAGGTTTAAAGGCACAAACGTCCAAAAAGGGGAAATTAATTCATTCCATTTATTTTTTACTCACAAGAGGATGGTATCTTGACTGCTTATTCTGTTTGTTTTGTATAACACCTCAATTCCCACCTGAACAGGCTTATTTTTAAAACTTAAATTAACTATATTTCTAGGTCCCTTACTTTTAAATGCATTCAAGAAAAAAGTTATCCCAGTTGATATCATTCTCTTTTTTTCCTTTGTTTTTTTAAGTGTAGGAAGGAGCATGTATTAATATCCAGTATGTAATTTGTGCCTCGACAACTAGGGGATGGATAGAATCTTTTAATTCAAGAATCTAAAACCAGAGTATAAACCCTAAGACAGACACATTTGTGGCCAGGTGCACTTTTGTGGACTTTAGGTTTTGAGACCTCTTTTTCAAAATCCGCATGACTACAGTCCTTTTTCACAAAGTAGACTTCCGTGGGTGCTGAGTTCCGGGTTGAGGCTGGAGCCGTGCCCTTGCCATCTACCTATACTGGTCTTAAAAAGCCTCACAGTACCTGGAAGGGCCTTCAGGCATCAGGTTGAGGCCCAGTCCTCACAGAACTATTGAGTTCAAATTCAGCTGACAGATGCTGACATCTGTAGTCTAGACAGGTGCTTTTGTGGTTCATTGATTATTATTTGGAAACTGGAAATGCCTTAAAAAAGAAAAAAAAAAATCTATTCTGATTTTCTTCTGTGAAAGTCACTACACCTCACATTCCTTCAGATTGCACTTTCTGGGTCAAAATTAGATTTTATTTCCTCCCCCCAGCCTAAATTTTGGAAAAGGCTGCTTCTTACACATCTCGCTTTTAAAAACTGTAAGAACCCTCCCCAGCTAGCTCTTCTGGATCTTGTTTATTCACACGGATCTCCTGGCGCCTTCTTGTCCCTGAGAGCAGCTCTGGAGGGAAAGCCAGCCCCGTTTTGTTGCCCGGGCCTTGAGCAAGAGAGGGACAGCTGGCCGTGCCACTGACTTGTTTACTCGTGGCCAGGACAGGAGATAGCTGGAGAGCAAATAAGTCTGTTTCATTGTCTAGGAGTTGTGTTCACCAAATGCTTAATGCCTCACAGAGATCTAGGTTTACTGGTGACAGAGGACATTTTAATTCTCTTCAAAGGGCTAAATTTTACCATAGAATTCATGAAGTCCTTGTATTCCTAGTCTACGAGGAGTTTAGAGGTGGTAATCTTGATCTTAAACACTGAATTTCTGCAATTGTTCTAAGAAAATTTTATTCCCAAATTGGCCTTGTAATTTTTGTTTCTTTATCTCTTGGAGATTGAATATGGAGCCTCATTAAAAAGACTTCATAGGAAGTTATAGGTAGAATCTCTGTGAAATTAAATGCATTAAACTGAATCCTTACCAGGAAGGAGAAAATTAAGAAAGATCCATTTATATTTTAAAATACTGATACGTGGCTGGAGAAATGGTGCTGTAGGCCTATAGTTCATGCTTTTAGTACTAGGTTGGACCATCAGAGTTAATTTGATTTACATTTCTAAGATGTGAAAACTGATAAGACAGTGCTCATGTGTTAATACCCATTACACGCATCTTTCAGCAAATAAAACAAAGGCAGAACGAATTAAGGTTATACTCAAGGGACTGCAGTACCTTTGGCAGGATTCCCCGTGCCCCCAAAAAATCTCTACACCACTGTTTAAATATGGATTTACAGTTTTTACATAGTCAACTAGATACTTTTAATAACTCGCGTAATCCATGTTTATAATAGAAGAATTGGAAAATACTGATAAAGCAAAAAAAAAAAAAAATACTTTTTTCAATCCTCACTACTCTTCCCTGCAGCATTGCTTTCACTGTTAACATTTTAGTACATACTCCTTGGGCTCTTTTTTCTGTACATGAGAGATACATACATAGGAGTGCATTCATTTGTTCAAAAAAGGTAAAAATCATTGGCTGACTGTCCAAATGCAGCCATCTGTGACAAAAAGCCAAAGGGATGACTGGTTATATGGGTGGTGGGAAGGGGATGACTTAGCTCTTAAATTGTGATTTATGTGTGTCTGTGCAAGCATGGTAAGCGTTTCTCTGTCTTGTGTTCATCCACAGCTGTGATTAGTGCCCATCCCATCCATTCCCTCGATAACCCTCACCATCATTTCCACTCCAGCAGCCTCGCTTCTCCAGCTCGCAGTCATCTCTACCACCCGGGCAGCCCATGGCCCATTGGCACATCCATGTCCCTTTCAGACAGGGCCAATTCCACAGGTGAGAGATGAGGCTCAAGCCCAGATGGAAAGCATGCCAAGAGTTGGCAAGCACAAAAGGGAAAGGACTTGCCCTGCTTAGAATTTTTCAGTGTTGTGTATTTATTGTAACATTGCTGTAATGGAGTCAAATTTGTTTATGAGATTTGCCCCATTTTACTCCTTAGGTTTTAAGTGTTCAGTGAAGTTTCATTTTAGTAGAAACAGTAATAAATCCTGTAAGCCTCTCTTATTCTATAAAACTTGCATTATAATTAGTCCTTTTTTTCCAATTTTTGTTTTCATCCTCCAGTTTGAAAGAAAACTCATTCTGGGTGGTTTTCAGATACAAGTACTTGCCTTTCCTTTGCACTCACCCTAACATTGGGGAAGTACCTGGGGCAGCCATTGGGGCAGTAGGGCCACCAGCCACGTCAAGGTTGTGACTCTCGTAAACCTCAGGTTGTCCAATGGGTAATGCATATTAGGAAGGGATGCCCATCTCTGAAAAACAGAAAATTAACATAACAATTTGCATTGTACCTAAAGAAATACATTGCCAAATATGTTTGAAAATTTTAAGAAACAGCATTATCAGTTTTTAAAAAGGAATAAGGTAAAGGGATAGGAAGCCAAATAAATACTGTTGTTCTTCATTAATTATAAGTTAATTTTCATCTTTCAGTTATAAACTGCAAATCTAGGGGCTTCATAATGTATATAGCATACTATTTTTTCACCATTTGAACTTGCCCTATTAATAGTTATTTGTATTATTTGTAGAACCAAGCTTTGATGATTCTGGAAAATAAGAAAATCTTAAGGAACTCTATTTTAAAAGAACCTCAAAACTCCATGTCTAGAAGTTTGGATTGCCAATAACATCCATCCCCCCCTCCTTAAATTTTCATCAATCGTGAATATATACAAAAGATCAAATGAAGGTCAAAGCTTTATGAGGGATGCCTAAAAGCTCAACATTACCAGCTCCCAAAGCTGTTACCTCACTTAGAGAATTCTGCTTGAACCTGTGTCTACACTCTGCCTTTCTACTCTCTCCCTCAGGATACAGGTTCAGGGTCCTGCTTTAAGAGAAAGATAGTCTGCAGATAGACAGTTATTCCAGCCAGCTCCTCCTAGTCTGCCTCCTAGACATAATCTCAGATAGAGCAGAGTACCAGACAGCAGCCCATCAGACTTGTTCTTGGAAAGGTTTTGTGCCCAGCTGTGCCTTTTCATTTTGAAGGCTAAGAGTCTGACACAGTAGAATGTGGGTCTACATCAGTGGACAGACGTCTCCCAGTCAGAATAGCACCCTTCTCTGACTTCTCCTGGGCCAGGAGAGATTTGGGCACTGAAGAGAAGCATGGTGCTAAGCACTCATCCAAGTGTCCAGTGTTGGTGAAGTTTCTTTCTATACAGACTAATGCAGGAAGTAAAGAGAGGAAAAGCAACGTTTATATTACCAAAGGAGTCCTTGCTTTAATGGCCAGAGGGGATAAAAGAGGAAAAAATGGATAGATTCACTAAAGATTGATTTGAAAGTTGTCCGGAAGTGGTCTGGGTCCTCCTGCTATTGTATTTTCCCAAGCCCTTGTGCCTAGAGCTCAGTGCTGCCACAACCCAGGATATGGGAGCTGGCCAGGATGCAAGGTCGCCAGGCAGTCCCCGTTCTGGGGGCAGTGACTGTGTCACCACTACTTGACAGAGGAAAAACACTTGCCACTTGTCTAAACACTTGACCACCATGAACTTTGTGTCTTAAATTCTTGAGAGGTAAGCAAGTAGTTAGGCCTCTTTCCCAAGTTGAAATTGTAGTTACAGCCTAGTGTCTGAGTAGGCCAGTGGTGCTGCAGTGTCGAGGAGCAGCCCTCACAAAGAAGGTATATCATGACTGGTGCCTTCTGGAATTACATAAGGCAGCTCTGGTCAGTGGGAGCAGCCAGGACTGTGATCCATGCAGGTGACTCCATCGTCCTTTTTCACATTTCCTGCCACCTGTTAGTTAAAGGCAGCTGAGGCTGCTGGGGTGGGCCTGTGTGCTCAGAGCTGACCCGCCATGTCTGCCTGGTGTGTTCAGGGCTCTCCTCTCTCCGCTGCCATGCTTCCTTCCGAACCAGCTCCCACTGCTGGGCTCACACAGTGACCAGCAGCGGCCTTACTGTAGTGATGGCTGGCTTGAGCAAGCTAAGTGCCATGCTCAGCACACCCCTTTAGAGGGTAAGAAGTGACCAAGGCCCAGAGGGTTGTTACAGCCAGACCTACGTAGAAGGGCATGTTGGTCTTTCATTGCTGGGGCCTAAGGCCTTTAAGCTAAGGAGATAGCACTCATGGCCAGGCTCCTCAGAATGAAGGGGACAGGTTTATTTCTGCCTCACAAGGGAAGCAGGGAGTTTTCTGCAAGTTGTCATGAAACATTACTTCTAAGGCTGAGGACTCCATGAGTCTTTAGAAGAGGCCTTCAGGCTACCTAGTACCACCTGTTGCATGCCTCTGTTCCAGGGCCTGGTAGTTTGCTCACATTGTTAAAATCTTCCTCAGACAGTCCCCCTGGCCTTCTGCTGTTTCTGCCTTGCAGTGGGAGGACAGGCAGCAAAAGGCAGTAACCATGTGGTGCCTCTGAGCCAGGGTGTGGGAGTCAATACACAAAATTTATATTCTGCCCTGGTGGTTCTGTGTCCTTGAGGAGCTTGCTTATTTCCCTTGCAGGTGCCTTTGGAATCCTTCTGAGGAGTGAATGACCTGATAAATGTATGACACTTAGCTAGTGCCTGGCGTAGGGTAACACTCAATCATCTACCCAGAGAAGAACCTTCTCGGTTATGCGGGCTCTGTGTCCAACTCCACACGTCTCATTTAGTCCTCCAGGGATGATGTGTTATTCTTCCTTTCATATATGAAGAAATGAAGACTCAGGGACTTTGCCACGTTCACCCAGCTAGTTAGCGCACCCAGACTGGAGTGCAGGCGTGTCTGACTCGAGAGCCAGTGCTCTTCCTGCCCATCACGCTGCCTTTAGGACATCTCCATCCCCTCTTTACATGTTTGCAATTGTTACCAAGTTCTTCCTCAGTCTTCCCTTCTCCAGGCTCACCTCCATGTATTTCTTCGTCTGGGCAAGGTCATTTCGCTTGACCTTAGAGCTGTTTGTAAACCTCTTACATGGCTGTCTAGTCCTCTCTTGAATTGTGAGGCTTTTGCTCTAGGAAGGCCGAAGCCGTAATAACTACTGAGGAAAACTAAAATTGTGCCCACTTACTGTATAGGTGAAAACATTAAAACGACCAGTTGAGGAGAGCATTGTTCGGGACTCTCAGAAAATAGTCTGCTCCATCCCTGGTGGTGGTGGTGTTCCTTTGGAGCGGCACCGATCCCAAGTGCTTACTGAACTGGTTTCAGGAACCCCTAGAAGTAGCTAAAATTCTGCGTATGTTTAATGGTAAAAGAAATACTAACATTTATGCTTTCTTGCTGTAGAATCCATTCGAAATACCCCCAGCACTGACACCATGCCAGCCTCCTCATCTCAAACATGCTGTACTGACCATCAGGATCCTGAAGGTGCTACCAGCTCCTCCTACTTGGCTAGCTCCCAAGAGGAAGATTCAGGCCAGAGTCTTCCCACAGCCCACGTTCGCCCTTCACACCCATTGAAGAGCTTTGCGGTGCCAGCAATCCCGCCCCCAGGACCCCCCACCTATGATCCTGCGTTGCCAAGCACACCGTTACTGTCCCAACAAGGTAAGGACAGCATCACCGCTAGAGGGACCCTCTAGTTCAGACTGGGACAAAAGTCACAGCACTTGTTTGAAGAATAACAAAGCAAATGTCCTCCACTCTGTTTCAGCAGTTTAGGGTAGCAGTGTGTCGCTGTCCCACACAGTGACTACATGGACTCTCCTCCTTTGAGACTGCATGCAAACCAGGAAGTCATGTTTGGGGGAGCAGGGACTGACCTTTTGAATTATGCTTTACATCCAAAGTCCTTGGAGGTAAAATGGAGTGGCATGCATGTGGGCAGCAGATACAGTCTGCTCAGCGCCCTGGAATCACCTCACCCCATAAGGTGCCTGACAGCTAGAGAAGGGTTTGGAAGGCCAGGACTTGAAACCAGAAGGAGTCTTGGGACAAGCGAGGAACCTTACAGAAGAAAGTTACTTAGAACCACTGACTATGATTTCTTTTTTTCCCTACTCTTTAACATCACTGTGTATTGTGATGGTTTGTTTCAGACTAAGTCTGCAGTTCTTAAAAGCTATCAAGAAATAAAAGAACTTTTCTTCACATGGGTTATGTCTATCAACATTTACCATATTAGAAATAAAACTGAGACACTTTAAAAATATTTCATTAGGCCAGGCATAGTATTGCACATCTGTAATCCCAGCGTTCAGGGGGCTGAGGCAGGAGGATCACTGTGAGTTCAAGACCAGGTTGGGCTATATAAGTGAGTTCAAGACCAGCCTGCACTATGTAATGAGACCCTGTCTTAAAAACAAAAAAATTTCATTAGTTTATTTAAAAATAGCAGTAATATGTCACATAAGATAAATAGCATACTTTGTGAAAAATAACTTTTTCAAAAAATAACAGTGAAAAGAGTGTTATCTTGTATTTTCCAAATCTCTTTAAAATCTGGCTTAATAGAAGACAGCTGGATTCTTCTCATATCTGCTTCTATACTCAGGCTGTTGCAATATGTTGTTTTGTTTAAAATACAAGAAGAAAATCTGGCCTCCCAGATACATAGTTGGCAAAAGGAGGAGTATTTTTATAACCTTTTGAGATATTTATGGATATTGTTTTTGTTGTGGTTGTTACTATAGTAAAATGCAACAAGTTGTCATTTCTTAAAGTTTTGTTGGTAGTATGGAATCTGGAACCATACCCATGAACTCCTCCTAGTCTGCTCCATTAGAATTCTTTGTTCTGTCTTGCATTTTCCATGTATAACACTGAAATATACCACACATTGGTCATTTGGAAAATTTTGATTCACTAACTTATACAAGTCCTTCAAATACTGATACATTTCATTAGTCAGTGTCTAAGAACACATTCATTAAATCACGAAAGACTAGAACATCCTGGGCTCTTAGGCCCAGGATGTTCAGGTTTTTCAGATTATGATTTTCAGTTAAAACCTGAATTTTATCATTGACGATAAACACTGTCTATTATTTTCCTTAATTGTGTAAGGCTCACTCAATTTCTAGAAAATGTCTGAAGGGCTCCTTTCTTGGTCTCTGAAGTAAGTGCTCAGTGATGAGAGCCGCAGCTCAGCCCGGAATGCGTCTGCCACCAGGCCCTTCCTTTAGGAGAGGGCCACACCGGGTACACAGCAAAGGCACTTTCTGCATTCTTCCCATTTTGTCACATGTAGTATTTAAAGATGTAAAATCAAGGTTCAAGCTGTAATAATTCAAAGAGTTGTTATTAATTAAGAGAGTCCTAAGTGAAACTGGCTTTGTAACTCCCAAGTGCCTCTCAGTTTGGTGCCTCTGCCTTAATTTGTGTTATGGCTTTAAGCAGTTTTTCCTACTGTTGCTTTTGTACCTGTGGTGCAGAGGTAACAAAGACTCTCTTAGTGGTATTGTGAAGAGAGTCTTGACTTCCCAGACATTCTGCAGGAGTCCTTGAACCACCACAGTTTGAGAACCGCTGGGCTGAGTTGTCAGTTTTCTGAAGCCAGTGGACTGTTTCTCTACCTTCATGAATGCTGTGCTGCTCTTGTTCCCTTCAGAGTAGGATCCCTGCACTGGGCCTATTGCATCCTTTACCCTGCAACAGGCTTTGGACCTTGCGTACCTTCCTGAGGTCTGAGGCGCAGCCTTCGCCACCACCTAACGTGCCCTTTCTGCCTCAGCCCTGAACCATCACATTCACTCAGTGAAGACAGCCTCCATTGGGACTTTAGGAAGGAGCCGGCCTCCTATGCCAGTGGTTGTTCCCAGTGCCCCTGATGTGCAGGAGACCACAAGGATGCTGGAAGACTCTGAGAGTGTAAGTTTATGAGGCCTTCAGGCCAGCTAGGACGCAGACGTATGTCCTGGGGCCTGGGGCCGTGCTGGTTGAGCTGGTAGTCTGTGCAGCCCCAGGCCTCAGCGCCCAAGAGGGGAAGCAGATGCAGTCATTTGTGCAGCAGATGTGTTTTGAGCATGTCCTCTGAGCCAGAAACATTCCGAAGGATTCTCCTGCCTGCTCTGCTATGTCTTCCATTAGCTTAGCACATCAGCCCAGCTTCCTCTGAGTTCCTTCCCTGCTTTCTGATTTTTCCTTCTTGCTTTGAACCATGTAAATATTCTCCCGTGCCTCAGTTCTGCTTGGTGAGTTTTTCCAAGCAGGTACTGGAGGAGAAGATACCTGAGAGGTCACTGTCTATAAACAAACTCTGCTGGCTTCTCCCTGATCTTTCACTCTAAGATCCCCATAAATATATGTGCCTCTACATTTCTAGATACAAGATTTTCTAAGAGGAAAGCTTGGGACCAGAGATAAAAGGACATACTAACTCTCTTGACTATGGCAGAGACCTAGAAGGGAAGGGACAAGTGACCAGGCCTCTAGCTTGTGAGGCTCTTGTGACCTGGGGGGAGCTGGGAGAAAGGCATTTTGTATGTCAAAGAATGACATGTGGGAACATCTGCCTGGGACTGGTCAGAGCTGGTCTGAGTGTCACTGGACCACTCTTGCAGAGCAGGGTTCCACTGGCCGCTTGAGGCTCCAGCCCTCTCTGGACTTTCCTTCCTAGACAGCTTCACAGATCACTTCTGGTAACAGTGTTCTCCTGTCCACAGAGTTATGAACCAGATGAGCTGACCAAAGAGATGGCCCACCTGGAAGGACTAATGAAGGACCTAAATGCCATCACAACAGCATGACGACCTTCACCAGGACACAGCTCCAAGCCTGAGTCTAGAAGTCTTGGACCTTAGCCTTGAAAGCAAGGAATTGTACAGAGTACGACAGAACAGCACTTGAGAACACAGTGAGCAGCAAACCGGCACCTCTGCAGAGGGCTGGCTCCAGGCACAGCCACCTGCCTTCTCCTGGTCAGCCTGGAAGACGCCTGCTTCGAGGCAGCTTCCCTTTGCCTGCTGATACCCTGCGGGACTGGGCACCATGGGCCAAAATTCTGTGTCCAGGAAAGAGGCGAGAAGTGCAGCCTGCATTTCACTTTTTGGTCACACTGTGTCTTCGTGCTACAACTGCATCACCTTTATGGAGTGTAGACATTGGCATTTATGTACAATTTTATTTGTGTCCTATTTTATTTTACCTTAAAAAAAAACACAACACTATCAAAAACCAAGGAAGTCCGTGGTGTTCTCCACAAATGGCTGACATTTGGCTGCTTGTTCCAGTTGCGTGTGCAAAGTCACTGACAGTGTGGGTTGTTCCCAGGGTTGGCTTGTTTTTGGTTTGTTTTTATGTTTTAATTCTGAGATGTTGCATCCTCTGCCAGCTGTTAGTCCATCACTTTGGGGGGAGGAAATGTGTTGCTATTTGTAAGCTTTTGTATTATTTTTTATTATTATTAAAGGCCTGACTTTCCCCTCTCATCACTGTGAGATTACAGATCTATTTGAATGAAGTGTAACGTTGAAAAGACTTGTTTGTTGCTTTCTGTGCAGATTCAGTATTGGGGTGGGGGTGGGGGTTGAGAAGAGGAAACAGAGGGGCTGTGGGATGCTGTGAATGTCTCAGTTGTTGTACTTCCTTCCAGAAGCCTGCCGAGAATGGGAGCGTCTTTACTGTCCTTTCCTGGCATGTCCATCCTATTGTCACTACGTTGCAACTGGAGTTTCGTTTGAATCTGGTTAAAAATTCTTCTGTGCAATAGGTGGGTTTGAAGACATAGCCCCCGCTGTCTTGGTCCTACCCTGAAGGGTGTCGGTGCCGAGGACCCTGGCCGTGTTTCTACTTGCAGGAGCCTGGCTCTGTTCCTGGAAGTAGAAAGCACACTCTTTGTCACGATGGGCAGTAGCTGCCTTTGGGGAGAGCAGAGGTTGAGGAAGGAGCTGTGTCTCCTTCTCCGGTGCCTGTCCTCAGCCAGGCTGGCCCTCACTTCCACACTGCAGAGCCCGTCAGAAAAAGCATATGAGGGGCGAGGCAAGGTGGGGCGATGGCACCCACGAGGCCTCCCCACATCTTTCTGTCCGTAGTTCTCCAGGTGGCAGGGCAGGCAGCAGGGGGCCCACAGAGGCAGCTGCCCCTCCTCGCTAGCAGCTCGGCGGAAGCCCAGGTAGAATGAGGCAGCAGGAAGTCTGAGGTACGGTGAGGGCTCGCCACACACAGAAGTTCCTGCCTTTGCAGAGTTCTTATGTTCTTCTTGAAAAAGTAAGGAGCTAAGGTATGTGATTGCTTCAGTTTTATTTTTACTATTAAGACAGTATATTGAAAAGTACAGGACTGACCCTCAGGTGTCTTCTCCTGCTCCCCACAAGACAGTGTGAGGACAGTGAAGAGGTAAATGGGCTTGGGTTCTTAGCCGACAAGACTGCCAAGTGTCCCCACCCACATGCCCCACCCCGCCCAGGCCCCCAGGTCCCCCACAGGCTGTGAGCAGGCCACCTGCCCTTGAATGTGGATCGTTTCCCCCATCTCGTGTCCTCTCACGCATTTGCTTTTCTACAAGGTGAACTCTTGCATTTATGGTTTAGGGGACAACGTAAAGTGCAGTGCTAGAACAGCTGCCGTGCTAGCTGGCCGCATCGTGGTGCCAGGGGGGGCTCTAGAAAACCAGCGTGCATCATCTGATCTGGAGAAGAGCAGTCAGAGCACCCCGGCCGTCAGGAGGGCTGGATTCCCCAGGAACTGTCTTTACCTTTTGCCCAAAGAACATGCTCAATATTTAGGGCATTCCTCTCATGAACCCTGACATTTGTGTTACCTCAGGGCCTTGGTACCTGGACACTGCTACGCAATTGGGGTGTGGCAGGGGAGGGACCTATTTTTAAAGGAACTGTTCAAAGTTGGGATTTTTTTAAAATTAAAAAGGAAAGCTATTCTGTATTGCACCTTTTCACGGTTTAATACATTTTCTTACATTTTCCTGTGATTTTTGCGACTATACCATTGTGTGTCTTGTCATGTCCTAGTTGAGCTGTTGCTCAGCAGCTTCCTTCGGGTAGGTGTGGAACAAATGTGTCTGTTGCTGTTGCCTGCTGGAGGGGCCCGGAGGACTGCTGGGCCTGGGTTCTGTACACACTTGTTTGGCCTTTTCTGTAGTTGATGCTGTAAACTCTATGGCTTTTAAAAAAAAAAAAATTCATGTTTTTATTTCGTATTGGAACTCCAATACACTTTTTTAATCCAATCAAATTCTGGTCTGGTCAAAGAGTTATTTTCCTTTGTCCTTGAAACAACTTTGGGGCCCTCTGTTTTCCGGTCTCTAACTGATCTCCCTCTTGCCCTCAAAACTGTTAAGTCACTAGTTTTAGGGGGGCCCAGGGAGGAAGGGCAGGAGCCAGGTGTCCGGCTATCTGCTAGCCCCATAGATGAGTTCTACCCCTGTCCGTACTCCGACTGTGGGTGCCCTGCGGACTGAGCACCCAGAGGAACAGCGGGGCACCTGCTGCACAGTTTACTCTGTGCCGCACGGGGCTGCCCTTCCCACACCAACCCACCACCCTCAATGCCTGGCAATGTGCAACCGTCTCCAGGGAGACCAGGCATTTAGCAGGCTGCCTCGCCTGCTTGCTGCATTCAGTCTGTGAGATTCCTTATGGTGCCCTGAGCTTGCCGGAGACGGTTAGATACAGACTGCAGTGTCCCTCTGGCCCTGTGCTCCATCCGCCCTGCTACCTGCTTGTACTCCAGGAAATTCAGCTCCCATTGTTCCCACTGTCAATGTGCTGTTGGCCTCAGGATGAAGTCTGAGGTCTCAGAGCTCGAAGTCTGCCTGTCTCCCACAGCCTCCATGTCCGGATTGAAGCTACCCGGTGCACCAGCCTCTCTAGCCACAGAAGGCTACTTGGGAGACTGTATCTTTGCATAGTTACCCTCTCCACGGCCACAGCACTCCTCCATGCTACCCCCTAGATGGAGCTCTTAGCACATTTTACAGTGGTAGATCTATTTGAGTCTTTTTTTTAACTGTCCTGAAGGCTCAGTGGAGACAAGCAAATTTTCTGAACGCTAAATGCTGGAGACAGTATTTGACAATAGCAGATGCTTGTCTCTTGGATGAGTGGACAAAGTCCTGAGGCCTCATGACAGCATATTTAAGGCTTCCCCACACACCCTCTTCACCTTTGCGGGGATCCTAGTCAGTCCCCCTACGGTTCTGGTACCAGGATCTCCCACTTCAGTGGCTGTGGCCCTTTGGCATTGCTGAGGTAAACTTGAAAGACAACAATGACTTACCTAAGAAATGATGCTGTTGGCGCAACTAACTTGGACTAGGAACTACAATAAGGATGTCCTTCCCTCTCATGCTGAGATGAGCGATTTGGACAAGGAAGAAGAGACACCAGCCCTTACACCTTGTCAGCCAACCCCTTCCATTCTCAGCCACCTTCCTGCAAGGTATGAGGGGCACGAGGAGGGGAGGAGAGGGGTACACACGTCACCAAGTGGGTGTTCGCAGGGGTGTGGGCAGGGCCCAGACGGGGCCAAAGTAGGGGCACCCCAGACAAAAGGACTTCAGACAGCAGGGTCTGGACTCTCAGCCTTGGGTTTCCAGTTATCAGGGTCGGGGAGCACTGGGGACACTTTAAAAAAAGAGAACACTTTAAAAGAGAGTATTAGAAGGCAAATGATAATTTTGAGTTTTGCATAATACGTAATGTTGGAGGAAATACTTAAAACTACAATTGCCTTTAAGCCTAGTGGGTGATATTCTTGCCAAGTACCCACTTAGTCAACTAGGAATTTGATGGATTTAGGAAGCAAAATGGGAACTAGATCCAAGCTCAGAAAGCTGTGGGACACACTTTCTAAACCTGAGAGGAGAACTTGGAGTTTTCTGGAATAATTGGGGCTGAGGGATTCTGGCAGCCAGTATCGTCAAGATGTGAGAGAATGTGGGAAAGCACCCCTGTGGAATCGGCTTGAGGTGCCCCAGAGAACTTTCAAAACTGAGGATGTCAAAAAAAAAAGAAGAAGGTCTGAGAGATGGTTTGATCATGTTTGCATTTGTGTAAAGTAGACCCTGTGGAACTCTCTGAATCTTATGTAACACCTGTCACGTGCACACAGCCTTATGTGAGCTCCAGGTCACTGCCCGAATGGAGAAGAGCCTCTGGCCAATGCAGTGGGCGGTCCATGCACCTGGCATGGGGCAGTGATCCGTAATTGAACTGGCTACTGGAAGCAGGAGCTTGCACTCAGAAATGACCAGAAGAAGCTAAACCTGAGAATCCAAAGAAATCCAGGGGGCACAAGGGAGGGCGTGAGACTTTTCACAGGCCCAGAAATGGCCCCAGTCAGCATTCTCCAGGTTTAAAAGCCAGTTGTGCTTGGGTCATTGTTTCTACTTTCTCGCTCCTCTGGTCATCCTGGAACAGAGCCCCATCACCCTCTTTATCAGCTGCCTGCCCCTCCTTGTGGCTCTGATCTCTCCTCGAGGGGAAATCTGGGAGCCTCTTAAAGCTCTTCCCTAACACCACAGCACACTGCTCAGCAAACCCTGCCAGCTCCATTTCTGAAATGTCGCCTCATGTGTTAGAATATCCTAAAGGTCTTCCTGCCTCAGTCTTCCTGCCTCAGTCTTACTGGTAACCCCATGACAGTCCTCCACATGGCTATCCAGATGCCTTTTCTAACTCAGATCTACTGTCTCCCTGCTGCTCAGCATCGTGAAATAGCTCCATCACCTGCCGTGCAGAAGAAAATTTAGCTGGGCCCTATTGGCTTCTCTTTCACCTCCCACTGAATCTGCCTCTTCACCCCGCTTAGGCCTAGCAACAGGAAGCAGTTTGCTCTTATGTAATCAGCTACCGTGTCTGGCCTTTGTACTATTTCCCGTATCCTACATTTTCTCCCTATCCTCATGCCTCACCGCTTACTGTCTCTGCTAGGAAATAGCTTTATCTTTAGAGCCCCAGCCTAGCCATTCAGTCCCCTGATCATTCTTTTTTTGCATGGGCAGGATGTTGACACAGGGTTTCGCTATGTACTTCACTGGCCTTGAACTCATTATTAGTTCAGGTAGTCTGTCTCACAATCCTCCTACCTCAGCCTCCCAAGTGCTGGGATTTCAGGTATACGTCACCATGCCCAGCATCCCTGATCATTCTTGTTCATATTTCTGTCTCCTGTACACCGTGGCCTCCTTAAGGAAAGAAACCCTCCCTGGGCTCAGATTCTCCACCCCAGTGTGCTATAGATCTTCTTTAAATGAACTTGCCACGTGAGGAAAATAAAACTTGAAATCAGGTAACTAATACATCATGGCCTGGTGCTTAGGCCTTTGACAAGGCTGGTATCTTCCTGGAAGCATATCCTTGGGAAGGTGCTGCACAGGAAGTAAAGCTGAGCCGAGTCTGACAAGAGAGAAGGGACCTGCAGGGAGCAGAAGGTACTGCAGAGCTGGGAAGCTGCCTACTTCACACAGCCATCAACGTGCCCAAGAGGGCAGGTCCCAGCCATCCTGTATCAGACTTGTGCTCACCCTGCTATCACTGGATGAAGGGCTCAGGCCCCAGCAGGCCAGTGCAGAGGTCACAGAGGATGCACAATCCTGCCTGCCTGGCCTTTATTCAACAGAGAGAGCTGCTGCTATCTGTCCTGGATTTCTCAGGGAGAGTGCTGGGCTCAGTCAAGCTAGGTTTAGCAGGTCAGGTACCATAGCTTGGGGTTAGTTCTAGTGAATTAGGAATAAGGTGGGTTCCTTTCATAAGCTCAGAACCCAGGTCTTGCTGAGAATACTGGGCAGCTCCTGGCTTTTTGAAAGAGGAGACAGCCAGGATCTAGTTTTGAAGGCAAATGGTAGATCAGGTTCTCCTAGACAAAGATTCCTAGGAGATAGCTGGGAACCCACTCATGAACATCCTAGACTAACACAGAAGACAAACTGGCTGGAACTGAAGTCAAAGGGATCTTGGTGTGGGCAGGTCATAGAAGGAACGTTGGGGCCAGTCAGAGGCTCTTCCTGTCACTGTTTCCAGATACCCCTTCGTGCTAGACACCAAGGATGCAAAATGAGTGAGACAGTCTCTTGCTGTTGTGTTCGCAGCCTAGAGGAAGGCACAGACCTTAAACAGACAGAAACTTCCGTCCTGTGTGGAAAGTGCTGAGACCTGAGTGAAGCGATCTGGTAAAGGAAGCCTTTGCAACTTTTACTGGAGAGCCGGGAGCCACCAGACAGGTAACAGTGAGAATGATGGTGAGTTTCCCTCAGAAAGGAAGCAGGGTTTCTCCCAGCACTGCTTCAGTGAGCTCTGAGAAGCAGGAAACTGCAGCAGAAGTGCTTTTAAGTGATTTGCTCCACAGAAAGTAAAGGACCTGGGAACTGACCACAACACAGTTGACTGCTATGGATTTCCCTTTATGCCTTGCTTCTGCTGCTCCCATGCTTTTAGTATGTTGCTCCCCCACCCATTTATCTCAACTTTTGATTTCTTCTTTGATCCATTGTTTGTTTAAGTATGTGTTAGAGAATGTTTATATTTGTGAATTTTTTTTTAAGTTTCTGTTACTGGTTTTTTGGTGGGTTTTGTTTTTGTTTTGGGTGGGTTTTTGTTTGGTTTGGTTTAGTTTGGTTTGATTTGGCTTGGTCTTTTTGAGACAGGGTTTTGCTATGCACTTCAGGCTGACCTTGAACTCACTTTGTAGCCCAGGCTGGCCTCAAATTTGCAGTGATCCTCCTGCCTCAGCCTCCTGAGTACTGGGATTATAGGCATGTACCAGTACACCCAACTGTTAACTGGATTCTAATGTCATTCTATCATGGTCAGGGAATATACTTCATAGGATTTGAATCATTTTAAATCTTTTGAGACTGATTTTGTGACCTTAAGAATGTATATCCTGTTGTTGGATGGAGTGTTCCAGAGAGGCCTATTCCATGTGGTTGGCTTACATTTTTCAAATCTTCTGTTCTTTTGCTGATCTTTAGTTTAGCTGCTCTACCCATTATTGAAAGTAGGTTTGGAGCCTGCAATGATTACTGTTAAATTATCTATTTTCCCTTTCCTTATACCATGTTTACTTCATGAATTTTGGGACCCTACTGTTATGTATATGAATTTTTGTAATTGTTAAACCTTCCTGATGGATTGACTATTTTGTCACGATAAAATATCCTTTGTCTTTAGCAATAATTTTGTCTTAAAGTCTACTGTGCTATTAGTATAGTATTACTGTTCTCTTTTGGCTAATGTTTACACAGTATATCTTTCACATCATTTTATTTTCAACCTTTTTGCATCTTTGAATATAAAAGGTGTCCCTTGTAGGTAGTTTATAGTTGGATCATGTTTTTTTAATGCGTTCTTCCAATTCTGCCTTTAAATTGAGTGCTTAGACTATTTACCGTTAATCAGGTTACTAATTAAGTAACGTTAATGTTTGGCATTTTGCTATTTGTTATTTATACATCTTATTTTCTGTCACTATTATTTTCCTGTTGCCTTCTTTCACGTTAAATAGATATTTTGTAATATTACATTTTAATTCCCTTGCAAACAGCATGAATCAGAAGAACTTGATAAGTTGGACATCTTTCAAATTAAAATTCCTACTCTTTTCAAGATACGGTTAAGAAAATGAAAAGGCAAACCCCAAACGAGCAGCAAATATTTGCAAAATGTGTATCTCCAAAGGCCTCATATCTTGAGCATATTATTAACTCATTATAAGGAAACAAGTGACTCAATAAAAACAGATGGGTAAAGATTTGAACAGTAACTTCACCAAAGAGCATATGTGGCTACCAAATAAATACCTGAAAACATGCTCAGCATCTTTAGTCATTGTCAAGATGCAAATTAAAACCAGCCGTTGGCATGTACCACTGGATGGTAAAAATCAGGAAGACTGACAATGCCGTGTGTTGGAAGAGTGGAATTAACTGGTGCTCTTGTACAACTGCTGATGGCAACACAAAGCAGTACTCAGGCTCTGGGAAGCATAGCCAGAAAGTGCCTAATAAAAACTATTCCTGGGTATTTAAGATCGTTGACAATCTATATTCATCTTGAAAACTGAGAGTAGGTTGGAAGTGTTCTCACCACAAAAAAAGATAATTATGTGAAGTGAAGCGTATGTTAATGATCTCCATTGAGCCATTTCGCTACAGATGTGTATATGTATTTACAACATCATGTTGTACATGATAAATATGTACAGTCCGTATTTGTTAATTTAATATTTCAAATCTACATTCATATTAAGACTTGAACACAAATGTTCATAGGAGCTTTATTCTTAATAACGAAACACTGAAAGCAGCCCAGCTGTTCATCAGTGGGTGAATGAACAGATTGTGACATATCCAACAGGGGGGTATTACTCAGCCTTACAGGAGCAGAGCCCAGAAGCATCAGGCTAGATGAAGGAACTCAGACACAAACCAAAAGCTCTATGATTCCACTTGCATGAAATTCTAGAAATGTCAAAACTTTAGAGTCAAAAAAAAAACCCAGATTGCTGAGAGTCACTGTGGGAAGAGACCAACAGCAAAGGGCCGCGGGGGCGCTGTGGTGGGGGATAGAAATCGTGTACATCCGACTTGTCCAGGTGCTTGTAGGGCTGTGTGTTATGTCAAACCTACTGAACTACATACTCAAAATTGGTGGATTTTGTTACACATAAAATATACCTCAGAAAGGAACATAGACACAATTAGCAGAAGCAACAAAAATATAAGGAATAAATCTAATTAAATGCAAAAGGAAATGCATTTCCTTGAATGAGGAAAACTTTAAGACTGTATTGGAAAAACTGGCCAGTATAGTTAATGCTCAGCAACTCTCCAGGTGCCCACACACACCCAGCCCCCTTGTAGTGCTGCCGTGGCCTGTGACAACAGAATGTGGGGGGACGTGGTAAGTACGGCAGCTAGAGAGGAATGCTTCAGACCCAGGGGTCTCTTCTTGGTCTGTTCTCCCACAGGGGTCTTGGTGACCAGGGCTTCAAGCTGCTGTCAGGATAGAGAATGGCTATCCAGCCTGCGCAGGACTTTACCTGAACTGGAATAAACCTTTATTGTGGTAAATCATTGAAATCTGGGGCATTTCCTGTCGGAGCAGTCAGTGCTAATTACTCCAATACAAAAAGAAATACCCAAATGCAGGGAGAGTTATATACTATGGGAATACAGATTCCCAAAATGGTAATATAATCCACTCAGAAGTCCACTGGAATTCATGCATCACAGCAAACTGAATCTAAAATGTCTATGGTAGCACAAAGCCAAGACATTTCTTCAGAAGAAGGTGGGGACCTTCTCTAGTATCTACATACTTCATAAGGCTGAAGCAACTGAGACAGTGGAGTATTTGGACAAGGATAAAACAATACAAGCTAACGGTATGGACTAGAAGCTCAACATAGGCCAGGTACAATATATAAGAGAAGTGAGACTACACTGCAGATTAGCCAAGGCTCAAGAGATACATGATATAAGAACAACTGGTTGTCCATATGAGACGAAAGTAAATTATGCCTTCAAACTACACCAAGGGCAAGTCAGGTAGATTAAGGATTTAAATGTGAAAAGCAAGGCTTTATACTTCTAGAAACGTGTGACGTAGAACAGTGTAACGTCAGAATATGACAGGTTTCTTAAGCAAAAAAGGCACTAAAGAAGTTCTAGAATTGAAATCTATCTCCATATATGACCTTGTTAAAATGTAAAGCTTCTGTACACACACATACACACACACACAGAGTACAGACCATAAACAGGAAGATATTTGCAACACAGAGCAGATAAAGGATTTTTGTTTTCCAAGTGCATTATGTGTGTGTAAAATTCCTAAAAGTCAGTAAAGAAAACAATAGAAAATTGGACAAAATAAACTTAGTATTTCTCAGAAGAGGAAACACAATGGCAAATAAATATATGAACAAAGATTCAATCTTACTAGCAATGAGGGATCTGCCCATGAAAACACAATTAGCTAGCATTAGGCTGGGAAAAATAAAGTCTGATGATTCTAATTATTGGCGAGAATGTGGAGTAAAAGGAACTCTCATACACTGCAGGTGGGAGTGTAAATTGCAAGACCTACTTAAAACCGCTTGGCATTACCCTGTAAAGGGAAGATGAATTTCCCTCAGTCATTCCACCCCTAGACACAGAGCTGAGAGACCCTCTTACATTTCTTCAGCAGGAGCCCTGAACAAGAATGCTTGAAGCAGCAGTGTTTGTCATAGTGAGAACTAGAATTGACCAAAACACTCATCTCCAGAAGAACGCATGTGTAAGTGGTGAAATATTCATAAGCCAAACTGCTAGAGAGCAGCTAACATAAATTAACTACTCTCCATGCATCAACAGGATCTCAAAATTATAATACTGGATGAAAAAAATTAATACATGCATCATGATACCATTTATGTAAAGTTTAAAAATGACAAATATATCAGTGGTGTACCAAGATGGAGGGGGTGACCTATTCCAAGTACAGACATTTAAACAATGTACTATTTGTGGACAAATTTAAAACCATAAGAACACCAACTAAAACTCAAGCTGATTTTTATTATCTCCATGCATCAGCAATGTTTTTTTTTTTTTGGTCTTTTTGAGACAAGGTTTCGCTATGTAATTGAGGCTGGCCTTGAACTCACTTTGTAGCCCAGGCTGACCTCGAACTCACAGCAATCCTCCTGCCTCAGCCTCCCAAGGTCTGGGATTACAGAAGTGTGCCACCATTCCCAGCGCATCAGCAATTCTCAACAATGTAATTGACTAAATCATCCAGTCACAAAGGCGAGTAATGTATGTCCAGTCCCCTCTCCTCCACCTTGGCATGCAACTGAAGGGATTCTTTAGAGGCAATCTGTTGTCTGTAGTAAACATATCGTGAAAAGTTAGGGAGTGATGAAAACTCAGGTGAGTGGTTTTCTTTGGAGCAAGAAGTTTACAACTGGGTAATGGTGCAGCTGCCTCCCTTTCTTAAACTGAGCGACTGCCTGTTTATCTTATTTTGATACCTTATTTAGGTAATCCACCTTCACCCGCATGTGTGAAATACTCCACCCTCCTGGGAAGGGACATGGAAGAGGCAGAGTCAGCCAGAGCAGCAGCTGGAGAGGACACGCACTGCGGCAGGAACTGCAGAGTCAAGAGCGCATGGGGGCCGTGTTCCACCACAGAGGATGAGGGGCCAAGCCAAGGCCCAGGGGATGTGGGGGAAGTCAGGAACCAGGGAAGCCACGCCTGGAAGCATTATGCAGTGACAAGACAGGGACACAGCCAGAGGCCAAGGAGCACCAACCTTCTGGAAGAAAGATGAGCCCTTAAAACTGAGGCTGTGCAGAAAGGTGAGGCAGCAGGGACCCCAAAGCCCGGGGGGGGGCCTGGCCGGCTGGGTCACACACTATAGACAGGGCGGCAGCCCCAGCGTTCTGCCGTCGGGCCGTGAGGACTTTGCCCAGAGCCACCGAGGGGAAGGAGGGAAAGAGACTCCCAGGAGGGGAAAGGCAGGCAGGAGCCAGCCAAACTGCAGAAGTTAGCGGGGGCGGAGCAAGGGTGAGCAGCTGGGAGAGGTGGAGTCAAGGAAGAAATTTCCTGAACTTCCCAAGGCGTCTTTGAAACTCCCCAAGCTGGTTTAGTCCTACAGAGGCAGAAGGGGAGCCTCGGGCCTCCATCATTCTGACAGACGCAAACACAGCAACTGTCCCTTGGGGTGAAGCACGGGATGGTGGCATTTCAAGGGGGCGGGGATGGGAGCTGTCTGCCGGGTAGGAGGGCCGATCCCGACATGGTCTAGAATTGCTGCTGTATGGGAGGAAGGGAAAGCACACAGACACATGGTCATTCTCATTGTCAACAGATGATACACCTTTACTGTCTGTTCCAGCGACGCCTCCCGCCCTGTGCTGCATCCTTCCTTCCCAGCTGACTGTGTGGGGTCCCTTCCTACTCTCTCCGAGTCTCAGCATCCTTGTTAGTGAGGCTCCTTCCGCCCTGGTAGGGCTGTTGGGAGCATGAAATGAGGTCACAAGGACGCCCCCAAGGCCTAGCACTTCCTAAGTGTCCTTTTGAATCAGGTACCAGAGAAGACGGTGACTGGTACGGCCACCTGCTCTGTGGTTGGGCGAGGACTGGTGGCAAATCCCCTGGCTGGTCACAGTGGATGACCATCCACAAAGCCTCCCCCAGCCCCGGAGGACAGGCTTCCCAGAGGTGGCCACTGCTGTCTGAGCCCAGGCTGCCCCCAGCAAGCTCCCAGAGCGGCTGTGTCTGTCTCCACCTGTACAGTGCCTGCGGGGTCCCCAAGGAAACACCACAGTCTGGCCACAGGGGGCAGTTGTCATGGGGATGCCAGGGCCTGCTGAGCTGCCTACCTTAGCAACGGGACTCCTAGGCCTGTTACCATGGAAACAGCCTGGACAAGTAGTGATGGGGAATGGCTGGCGGGTTCCCTGCCCTTTTCTGAGGACTTTCCCCTCCCTGGAGGAGGGCGGGAGATGGTACTTCTGACACTGCAAGGGGCCTAAGGACTCCATTCCCCAGCCCCAGACAACTGCCCCACCCAGCAAGCTCCCAGGACCTGCTGAGATCCTCTGAAGCCAGGGGTAGCAGAAAGGGACCCTGGGGGACCAGACCCAGCAACGCCCTCCCTAACACCATGATGCGGAGGCAAAGAGATGCCTGCTCCCACTCCTGCCCTCAAACTACCAAACCACACGGACATGCAGTGGCTGTGCCCCATCCTCAGCCACCCCCATGAGGCCCTGCCCCAACCCAGCCACCTTGTATCCCCAGCTACCTTCTCTGCTGCTGCTCTGAGCACTAGGATGGCCAGACAAGCGCAAAGGTGCTCACCGCCGTCCTCCTCCGGCAGAGGGTGGCTCTGGAGCCTTGGTGGCTGGGGACGCTGGTGGCAGGAGTGCTGAGTCAAGGTCTCAGAGCTCCCCCAGGAGTGAAGGACACACACTTTCTCTCACCCTCCTCCTGAATGGCGCCCCCAACCTGTAAGCAGGTGCACAGCTGTGTGCCCATCATAGCACCCAGAACGCAACTGCAAGCTTGGTGCCCATCTGCACACGAGCGCACACACACGCTGGGGCCAGACGTCCCTCCACTCACCACGCTCAGGTTTCCGAGACTCTGGATTTTCCCACTAACTTATCCCCCACCCTGCCCGCTGGAAGAAAGCAGCATCTGCTGGAAGTTTTTTATTTAAATAAAATATACAATACGGCATATTTACCGTGATCTCTTTTAAAAGTGGAAGATTTGAAAATTGCTCATGGGAGACTGGGGACAGGAGCGCCCACTGGCTGGACCCAGCTGCCCCACAGTCTCAAAGGAGTGTCCCGGCTAGGTCAGAGCTTTTATAAAATGCGTGCAAGTAGAGAAGAGGGTGACGAGACCAGGCCCTGATGGCAAGGGGCTCCTTATTCCTTATGCCCCTAGACTCTCCATCTCCACTTCTGCCACCTTCAGGGCTAGACTGGTTTGAATCAAATCCTGCTGTTGTCTCTGAGCTGCCTTCCTTAGGGGTGAGGAAATGGGGCACAGAGAACTCAGGTTGTGGCTGTTTAAATCCTAGCAGGTCTGAAGGATCCCTGGGCCTGCAGAGCTTCTCCAGTCCAGGAGGAACTAGGGCCAGGTGGCTTCTAGTCTTTCCCTAGGATCACAGACCTTCACCCCTTGTCTCCTGGGTTACTGCCTGCAGCCCTCCGCAGCCAGTCACAGAGAGACCAGCCTGCCTCAAGTTGCAGCACAGTACGGGACCAAACCTGACCAGGCCAACACCCTGGCTTGGAGCCTGAGCGCTCTGCATGGACAAGGTAGGACCAGCCCTCTGCATTATTTCAGCCCTGCAGCCAGAACCACCTCTGCCTGACCTTGGCTCTGCCAGCATCCTGCTGAGGACTACTGAGCCCCAGCAGGCATCTGAGCTACTTTTACATGGGAACCCACCTTCAGAACCAAGCACAACTCACCCGCTTGGTGTGGCATCCAAGGCCCGCCCTCCTCCCTCCAGCCTATGGATCTGCTCCCAAAGCAGGTTCCAAACCCTAGGTCTACCCCAGCAACCTCCTACTGTGCACTCCCGCCCCCAACCCCCTCCCTTCCTGCCTGCCCTCCTCCCTCCAGTTCTTCTACATCTCAAGGCCTGGCCCCAGCCCTCCCTCCCCGAGCCATGTACCTTTCTTGGGCCCTTAAGGAGGCCCAGCTACCTCCTGAGTCCTGAGATTTTAAGTCTTGGAGCCCTCATCCAAAGCTCCCTGGGTTTTTACCATAGCTCACAGGAGTAATGGGCTGGGCACATGAAGAGGGGCAGAAGAAATGTGATTTATTGAGCACCTACTATGCTGTGTGCCAGGCGCTGGGCTGGGCATTTCACATTCTTTTTCTTCTCTGGTCCTCATAGATTTTTGTGAGGCAGTAGCATAATTATTCTCATTTTACAAATGAGGTAAGAGACTCAGAAAGGTCAGAAAACTTGCCCAAGGTCACACAGCTAAGAATTGGCTAGGGTTAGAATTTGAACCCAAGCCTAACTGCTGCTAAACTTGGGTCTCTTCCCTCCACACCATACTTGGGGACCATCAAACACAGTTTTCTGATGGACAGACCATAGGCCTTGGCCTCAGTCAGGCAGGATGGAGTCAAAGCCCTAATCACTCTCAGCTCTCCCACTGCTACTTCTGTGATTCTGGGAAAACTACCCCAACTCAATTTCCTCACCTGTGAAATGGGGAGAATCAAAGTATCTACCTCACAGTCTTTGTGAAACTGAAGAAATTAATGTGTAAAGTGCAAAACCAATGCTTGGCACAAAGCAGACTCAATAAATAGAAGTCCCCTTCCCGTCCCCCGTATAGCTGGAAAACCGAGGGCCACAGAGGAGATGGAGTGTGCTTGGGACCTTGGGAAGAAAGGCTCGGCCAGGAGTCTTCCACTTCCATATTATGGTGACAGGTTGGGCTGGGGCTGGACTTGGGCCCAGAGGTGGGGAAGGGGGCCTGCTGGAGGTCCTGGGGGGTCCTTTACCCTGAAGGCTGGAGAGAGAATGTCCCCCGGAGCCTGCAGCGCCCAGCCTATGGGCCACAACTGACTGCTGGATGTAAGGTGACCTGGGTGTCCTGGCGACGGGGTAAAACTGGGTTGCACACGCATGTATGCACACGTGAGTTACTATCTACATGGCTCTACAGAGCGCTACATAGCTATACATATACACATCTTACATACATATACATATTCATATACATATCTTGCTACGGTTACAGTAGAAAAAAAACGCAAAGCCCTCTGGGCCCTGGCCCTAGTTAGTCCCTTGTGCCAAGGACTCAAGAGTCTGGGGCTCCCCAGAAAAACACCCAAGGCAATCCCTTCCTGGGGAGCAAGGTGACCTCCAGCAAAGTAGGGCTCCCAGTTCACAGCCAAGGAACCAGTGGGAGCTTTGGCTCTAAGGTGAGTACAATGATAGGTCCGCTCTAGGAACCCCAAACACAGGTCACCTCCACCCACCCCACGCCCCAGTCCCCTCCTGCCTTCCTCTGGCTTCTGCCTCTGGGCCTTGCCTGCGTCCCCCTCCCTCCCTCCCTCCCTCCCTCTAGTGCTGAGTATTAAAATAGTCTATAAAAGCAAGTGACCAAAAATCTATAGCTCTAAGAATACCTGGTTATTTTCTGCTGTCTTTTGTTTTTTTCTGGGGTGTGTGTGGGTTGTTTTTAATGATAATTATTATTGTTATTGGTATATCTCCTAATCACAGTTAAACCTGAAAGAAGGGAGGAAACAAAGAGAGGGCAGGGAGAGAGGGTCCCGCTCAGAGATTGGACGGCAGTTTGGAACGCACTGGCTCAGACCTGGCCCCAGGTTCCCTCTGGGGTACAGCAGTCAGAGGGGGCCCCCCAGAAGAGGTGGCTCTTGCCCCAAACAAAGAAAGAGGGGGTGGCAGAGAACCTGAGGATGTCTTCCGAGGCAGAGTGACATGCTGGCTGGGGACGGCACCAGGGGGCCTCCCGGGGGGACCAAGGCCCCCGCTGCCCCCGCTGCCCCCGCCAGCCCTGGGGAGAAGCGGGAAGGCAGCCACACTCTCCCCCGAGGAGTGTGGGGAGGCTCTGCGGAGAGTCTGTGCCCCGTCCTGGGGCAGGGCTGGCTGAGAGGCTGAGATGAGCTTGAGGTCCTGGGTGAGGCGGCCGGGGGTGAGGGGAGGCGTGCCGCGGCGCTGTGGGACCTGGGGTGCTGGGGGGCTAGATGCGGGTGGCAGGAGCAAGGAGCCATGGGAGCCAGAGGCTCGGGGTGGGGCACTTGGGAAAGTTCTTGGAGGGCCTGGGCTGTGGCCAGGGGGGGTGAGGCCTCCTCGGGGGGTGAAGGCTACTGGGGAAGCCCCTCCAGAGGCCCCCACCAAGAAGGTTGGTTGCTCAGGCTGCTGTGGGGGGGTTTCTGGTGTACTTGGGGGGCCAGTGGCCAGACCTGGGGACAACTCCCCAGGAGGCTGGCCCAGCTGCCCAAGGCTGGACGATGGGGACCTGGATGAGGGTGGGGGTGGCAGGAAGTGCTCCAGGAGTCCCAAGCCTCCCCGGGCACCTGGCAGCGGGGGTGCTGGCTGGGCAGCCTGTGGGGAGCGGGCACCTGGCTGCAGTGGGGTAAGCAGGG
>PVLD010001743.1:0-189293 GCA_004027595.1 Dinomys branickii | reverse complement strand
CCTAGAGTCTGACCCTAAGACCTACATTCCTGCAGATTCACGAACTTAATTCTTCCCACAATTCTAGTTGCAAACTGAGTTGGATGAGAACCAGATCAAATTCCCCCATAATGCCAACATTGAGCCTAACCATTGATTTGATTTGGCTTTTACCTCATTTGGTTTGTGACCAGAATGGTGGAAAGAATTAAATTCATGAACTGAGGTACCACTTATTGTCCCCTGTATGGTTCCATCAGAAATATATATTGTATTCTGGGCTTTTGCTTACTGGTAATAATATTTTTGTGCACCAACAGAACCTCCTATCTCACGTGGGTAAACTGGAATCAATCTCTCTCAAAAGTAGATCTCTGAATTTATATTCTGTCCTCTTTCCATTTGGGGGTGAAAATAATGGGGATAAAAATAGCACCTGTGCTTCAGATGATTATTTTAAGAAGAAAATAAGTACAATGCTTAGAACAGTGTCTAGCATCTTGCAGATACTTACTTAACAGTAGCTGTGGTTCCCGTGATTAACCAGGGAGGGTTGTCTTACAGCAGCAGCCTCAGCTCTGTCCCCTGGCATTTTGCAGCTTTCTTCATCCAGACAGATCAGTTTCAGCCCTCAGCCAATTTTAACAAATGCTTCCAAGGGGACATATGGGTCAGAGGCAGCCATTAATGGAACAAGACTCCAGATGCCATGTGCTGCAGTTTTCCTGGCATGGCCTTGACAACCTAATAGGCAATTTGCTAAGATTTGGATGAATGAATGCACATATACATTAGTGACTGTCTCCAAAATGCTGGCAGGAAGTATGCAAAATGCTTTTCTTTTTATGTTCTGAGTCCTATTGCTACTTTAAAAGATTACAATTCACTGTACAGCTTGCTCAGTGCCAGTCCAGAAGTCTGATTGGTGCACCTTGAACATCAACTGTATAATGGCAGAGGAGGCACCGCGCCTCTGTAGGCCACCTCTACATTCTAACCTGTTCTAGACAGCGGGAAACTCCATCCTCCAGAAAAACCACCACAGACTGCATACCTTGAGTAGTCATCTCAGTTTGGTAGATCAAACATAGTCAGAGAGTCAGAGACATGGGAACCAACTTCCTCTGCCTGGTGCAGAAACAGTGTCTCTCTCTCTCTCTCTCTCTCTCTCTCTCTCTCTCTCTCTCTCTCTCTCTCTCTCTCTCTTTCCTTCTCTTCCTTGCCTACATTTTCATTCTTCTTGCTCCTGTCCTCTTTCCCTCTGACAATGAACCTAATCCACATTTGAAACAGAAGCTTGTTAGCACTCTGCTTTCTTCTGAGCCTGTTTACCCCTCCCCCACCATCTCCATGGGCAAGTACCACAACCACCTTGTAGTGAGGGGACTCAAGGACCCATCAGTCTCAGGGCTTCCTGCAACCCCCAGTCTCAGCAAGAGATAGTGTTAAGGGCTACACTTATACCAGAGCTGTCTGTGCAATGCCTCCCTTACCTAAATCTGGCACTCAGAGTGACCCCCTTGTAGGAGAATTTTTGTTTTGTGAACAACAAATCCCATTTGTCAAGTGTGTACATGTGTTAGGTGTTATGCTAAGCACGTTATGTTCAAGTTTTCATGTAATTACCCTTAAATCCTGTGATAGTACCCTCACTGAATAGATGAGCACAAAACGTGGAGGCAGGGAGAAGCTGCCCCTTCTCCGTCTGAGTGATTGAGCTTAAACAGAAGTCTGTTTTGCCCTCAAAGTGGGAGCTTCACCACTGGCTCCCTTGGTTATCAGGCCTCTTACTCACACCACTAACTTTTCTCAGTCTCCAGACTGCAGACTGGGTATTGTAGAACTTCTCAGCCTATGTAATGTGTGAGCTAATGCCTCATAATAAATCTGTGATGATAGAGATATTCTTCCCTCACCACTCATTTCCATAGCCACTAGTCCCAAGAAGCTACTAAGCTCTTGAGATGTGGCCATTGTAACCAAGGGACTGAGGTTTTACTTTCAAATAGCCACAAGTGGCCTGCGGCTGCCATATTAGACAGCACAGAATTGCAGGTGGTGGTAGATCTTCGCGCCATCTGGTTAGTGCTTGGAACTCCACGTGCAGCCCCATCACAGTCCACCCTGTGATCGCCCAGAGAGAAGCACTGACCATCCTGCACCAACAGTGACCATTATCCCTGTAGCAAGAGCTACTTCTGGTGGAATCTATCACTGGAAATGATTTGCCTTGCACCAAAGTGGGTTCTTCAGAAAAGGGAAAGGTGAGAAAGTGGAGATATGACTGTAGGGCAGATTGGGAAGATATCCATCAGGAATAGATAACAGAAGGTAACAGAAGTGACTGTGCAAGCAGCCAATGGCCACTGAGCCAAAGAGCAGTGATGCCAGTGTATCAAAGCTCCTTATATTGTCACCTGTCCCAGCCTGCACTCTGGCCACTGTGATAGCAGGGAGCTAACTAGGCTCCCTAGTGTTCCCTTGTCCAAGACCAGGGCAGCGCGGGACACTCAAGAGCAGCCTTCAAAGAGATAGCAAGGCGATGCCGATGCTGTCACCTCGGGAATGACACCTGCAGGGAGGACTTGAGGACGGTGGTTCCTATGGTATCACTTCAGAGACATGATTTGCTAAGATACCAGGGATTCTTGTATTCCGTGAGCTTCTGACATACCTGGTATAACAGAGATCACCCCCAACTTTGCCTGAAGAAAGGGCCCCACAACCCAGAGCTAGGCTACTAATTTTACTTAGTTTGACGAATGCTGCTGGATTCTGTATTATTCAAGTTTCTCCAGAGACACAAAAACAACAATACATATCATATCATATATATGTATATATTTGTTATCAGTAATTTATGTGTGTATACTGATACTTTGTCCTATTGTATATATCCTACCATATATTGATATGCTTATTTATATACATCAAATCCTTGACTTACAAACACATTCTATTCTGGGAGAACATTTGTAATACAGATCTGTTCAGGGCTGGGGATATAGCTCAGTGGAATAAGCGCTTGCCTAGCAAGCACAGGGTCCTGAGTTCGATCCCCAGTACCACAAAAAACAAAAACAAACAAACAAACAAAAAATACAGATCTGTTCATATGCCCAACAAAGTGAGTCTTATATACCTTTGACACAAATATACAATATAAAACACTGAACTACAAACACATGCACAAAATGCTGTACACTATTGCACCGAACAGCATGCACACAGCAGCACAACTGTGACAATGTCTGGCAGACACATGAGCCACTTCCGCGATGTGTTCACATCCACCAGTGTTTCTGATGCGAGGTCTGTTCACACCTGTGAAAGTTTGAAATTGAATGTGCTTCAGCAGGGACTAACTGTGTATTATACAAGTATGAGCTATGCATATTTTACAAGTATGTTTTATGTATTGTATAAGTATCTATTTGGTTTTATATATGTGCATAGATTCTGTATTGATACACTTATTGGAAGGATGTACTAGGAGAATCGGCTCGTACAGTTGTGGAGGCCAAGTCCCACCATACTGTTTGAAACTGAAACTCAGGAAAACCTATGGTGTGAGGTAGGGGCCTGAGACAGTGGCAGGGGGGAGGGGTCACTATAGTTCCCAGTCTGAGGACAGGAAAAGTCTCATGTCTCACCTTAATCAGGCAGGCAGAGAAGGGGCAAATTCTCCCTTCCTCCACCCTTTGGTTATTCAGGCCCTCAGTGGATTTAGTGATGCCTGCCTGCTCAGGCATCTGCTCTGCAAAGTCCGTCGATCTAAATGTTAATCTCATTCCCAGAGGCCCTCACAGACACACCCAGAAATAATATTTACCAGGTAACTCCCTGGGGGCCAGTTAAATTGACAAACCATTATTCATCACCGCTTCCTTCTGTACACATGGGTGTTTGGGAGTCCTCAAAAGCCCAGTCCATCTCGCAGAATCAGAAAACATGATAGCTGAGAAGACTCTCACTGGAGGCATGGCCAGAGGGGTAGAGAGAGCTGTGTGGGGGCAGACGTTCTAATTCCTGTGTAGCCTGGAACACATCGCTCAAGGTCTCTGAACCTCCTTGCTTGCCCTAGCTGGGCCTCAGAATCACCAGTGGAGCCCTGGCAATCCTGAACCTGACCTCTGACTGATTCAAAGTTGTGGAAGGCAGGGTTCTGCAGCCTTCATGTCTGTGGAGCTGCCAGGTGATTCTGAGTCAGGATCAGGTGTTCAGCCTGAATACCTAGGAGCTTATCACACGGACTTTCCCACTGCCCTGGTATGCCCAGGGGACCTGCCCAGGGGACCTGCCCGGGGCCAGAGCATTTCCATCTCTCAGCCACACTTACCTATAGTTCTCTATGGGCCTTGTCTCAGGAAATCAGCCTGACTGATTAAAGTGCTTCTGGGCATCCTCTCCAGCCATCCCTTTCTTCTTCCCTCTTTTTGGGTGGTTTATCTCAGCTCTGAAGCTCAGGGTGGGGAAGGCATAGGTGCCCTGCGCCACCTTTGCTACAAAAGATTCCAGTGTCTCCCTGTACACTTGATATTGACAAACCTGATTTCAGGTTTGAAATGGTTGCCCTTTAATCTTCATCACATTAAAATAATAATTCTGTTCTTAATTAGCAGATTTTTTTGTTATTTAATGATAACTTCTATTATTTTGGCAAACCATAGAAAGTTGATGTGTATTTATCAAATGCCTTTGTAGTATATATTGAAAGGACATCAACCTTCCCCTTTTCTAATAATATGAAATATTACTAGATGTCCTGATATGAAACCATCTCTGCATTCTGCAATCCTACAGCAAATCCTACTTGATGCTAGTGAAAATAGACTGGTGTGTGTGTGTGTGTGTGGCCATCAAGGCTACGCTAGCTTCTTAAATGGCAGCACAATTCTTTTTTCTTTACACTAAAACGTAAATTACATAGAAATTGCCCATTCATGGAAAGTCTGTGAGAACTCAGCAGGAAAACTGCACATATTGTACCTGGAAATCTTCACAGGTTCTTAGGGTAATATTCTTTGATGGCCTAAAAATACTAGCCCAAGGTGATTAACCCTTTAGGTTATTTACTAGTTGAGGCTATTTTTTATCATGTTAACTTCTGTCAGAAAATCATTAGTATTTTAAGCTTGAACAACAGAGACTCTTCCTTTTTATTTTTATACCTCTAAAGCCCCTTTTTATTTCTGATTTTATTGGTTTTTCTCCACCATTTTACCATTTTATTGGGGTTTCTTTGTCAAAGGGTGGGTCTTAGTAAAACCCCCATCCCAAGTAGAACAATTTCTTTTCTTCATTAATCTTGCTGCTTTTCTTAGTTGTTTTATAATTCATAGACTGTTCCCTTTATCATTTTCTGCCTCTTATTTTTGTGAGGATTTTGTCCTTTTTCTTTTTAATATCCATGAATTGACAGCTTAATTTGTGTTTTTATTCTATCTTGTTTAATAATGAATGCGTCTAAGACTATGGGTTTATCCATGAGCATAGCCTTTTTAATTTTGCAGATTACAGGAGGAGGGAATCAATATTTATTGAACATGTACCCAGTCAGATGCTGTGCTAAGTATTTCACATCCTTTCTCCTTTGCAGAATGGAAGGGCTTATCTTGTTTTCAGGGCTGTTGGGAGCCTGCAGCGAATGATCTGGGATGTAGCAGTGAATGCTGGGTAGTGGTTGCCTAAGTGGCAGCTTCCCAACTCGCCTTACCTTTTGTTCCCATTTTACACACGGGGAAACTGAGTCTCAGCAAAGAAAAAGAATGTGATCCATGACTTTAGTCACTGAGGAGAAAGGTCATGACAGGGCTGGCTCCACAGCAGTTCATCAAGGCATTGTCCTGGGTGGGTCACAGGGGGGAAATCAGCAGAACAGCAGCAGAAGAGCTGGGGGTGGGTCAGGAGGGTTCTTGCCTTTGTCCTTGCTCCAAAAACCACAGGACCTCCACCATCTGCTTTAATTCCTGAGAGTAAAAAATCAGACATATCCCCTCTCCTAATAGCAGATTCCCTTTGAGACATGGGGTTCCTTCTTTCCAATCGAAGAAAGGGGACAACTTGCTGTTATTAAAGTGCACCCAGGTGATTTTGAAACCAAGCATACTGCCAAAGCTCTACGGCATATTCTTCCTGCTTGCTCGGGCTAGGGGAGAGTCAGGTTCAGCCTGGCCTGGCTTTGGCAGCGTCCCTTCTCCCTCTCCTGGGAGAGCTAATGTGTGCCTCTCCTGGTACAGTATCTCATGTGGTCACTTAGTTGTTGCAGCCAGAAGAGGGTGAGTGAGAGGACAACCCCCTTAGACCGGGACAGTGTGTTTGCAGATGGATATACCTTGTTTGTGAAGGTTTGGCAGGCGCCGAAGGCACAGAACTCTGTGCTTTCATGGCTGTTGAGCAAATGAATCTGTTCCTCCTGTGCAGCCCTGCTCTCTGGGGACTTATTTGTTAATGAGAGAGAGAAAAGATAGAGGAACATTTACTAAATTATGCAAATGTACACAGTGGAAATCTGGAAGGGCTGCACAGAGAGGTCACTGAGGATAATCCTGTGGGGCCCTAGTAGGGGACAAAACTAGAGGGCTTGTGGGTGCTTGGGTAGGAGTTGGACCTTCAGCCTGCTGTACCTCCAAAGTGCCTGGCGGGCCCCCCAGGAACTTTCACATGCCTCTTTTCTGCTGCGAGTTCCCTAAATGCCCCCTCCCTGTAGAGTCCTTTGGTACCCTCTTTCTGTAGTGGGCAGGTGCATATGAATGGGAGACCGGGGAAGGACGGGAACATCCAGGCTCAGTCTGGAGTGAACCAGGGGGTGGACACAGATCTGAGTAATAGGCAGCTTGTGTTCTATGTGGCACAGGGCTGGACTTGACCCTAGAGCTCAGAATTCCCATGTAGTTTTCTGAGGGACATGATTTCATAAGAAAAGCTTTGTTATGAAAAACTATAGTAATTTAGTATGTTCAGAAAAGTCTCATCTAATAAAGGTATCCTATTCATTTTTGTCTGTTGGGACCAGAAGGGCTATTGGATAAAGGACCCTGCATCCTTATTTATGTTGTCTCCTCAGGTAGTTCGCTGATGCATTTATTGCCTGTCTTGTCAGTGACACTTGCATTGGAAAGAGCAGTAATGCCTGGAGAATGAAGGGAAATTTTCTAATTAAAACTTTAAGTATCTAGTTAAGACTTAACATCTATCCCTCAAAGAACAAGTGAATGATGTTGTTGGTACCCTATTGGGACACAAAGGAGTGAGAGACACAGGTTTTTTCCTTCTTTCCTTAGGATTTATCAAGGGGTCCACCTCACTTTATCCTGGAAGGTGCAAGTAGATTTGACATCCAACAAGGAAGAGCAGGTAGGAACACAACATCTTCCCTCTCAGCCCTTAGGCTTGGATTTCACCTGGGAGATCACACTGGTTTGGATCAACCTAACAGAAGCCACCCACCTGCTAGCCAGAAGCCATCCATTAGAGTTTCACCTGATTGGAGAAATGACCACTCTGGAGGTGTCTGTGACTTCTATAACAAACACAGTGCCTGACATGAAATAGCACTCAAAGAGTTAATGTGGAAGGGTAAGGAGGCAGACTCAGGGATGGAGATAAGCATATTCCAAAGGACTCACGGTGATATCCAAGGAGAAACTCAAAGCAACACATCTTACAGAGGAGAAAACCCGCGTGGTCTAGAGAGGCTGCCGCATGAATTTGGATGAACAATGAAAAGTGTGGTCTGTTTTTCATAACTATATCAAGTACCACTGCCACTTGTACAAAATTTGCTGTGGCTTTAGCTCTGGGCACCTCTGGCAAAAAGAGAACCAGAGAGGAAGTTGAACCCCCAACTCTGCCAAAGCCTGGCTGGGGCTCTGTCTTGGTTACTTTTCTCTTGTTGCTGAGACAAAATACCCAACGCCCAAACTGAAGGAAGGAAAGGTTTATTTAGCTTACAGTTTGTGGAGGTTTCAGTCCATATTTGGGTGGTTCTGAGGCAGAGTGGCACATGGCAGAGGGCAAACTGTTCAGAGCAGCAGAGCACACCAAAAACAACCAGCAAAAGGGAGGAATGGGCACAAGCAGCCTCCTTTCCTCCCCTACATTGTAGACAGCCTACCCCCACCCAGGGGCCATGAACCTCTCACACAATCTCCATGCCCTCCACTTCCACAGGCTCAGGATGTTTACAAAGGAAGCACCTCAGCTTCCTCCTGAGTCACTCAGCTAAACCTCTAGACTGCCCAAGTTGACAAAATGTATCAACCACAACATTCCACCCCTTGTCAACTTGGCAACCAGACACATTTCCTTAAACCAGTTTCCAGATACAAAGACATGCTTATATTAGAACCATAACAGGCTCCCATCTTCCCTCAGTACACTATCACCCACCACTACCACCACCTTTACTTTATTGTGCTGGGAACTGGCCATAGAGCATCTATTACCCCATTCTGCTCTCTCAGAAAGCAAAATTTCATTACAAGTCCTTAATCCAAAAAAAAAAAAATGCAAAACCTTCCAAAATCTGAAACATTTTGAGCACTAACATGACGCCACAAGTAGAAAATTCCACACCTGACCTCACATGACAAGTCATTGTCAAAACACAGGTGCACTAAAATATTGTTTAAAATTACCTTCACATTATGCAAATAAGGCATATATGAGACATGTGAATTTCATGTTTAGATTTAGAGTCCCATTCCCAAGGTAACTTAGTATGTATATACAAATATTCCAAAATCTGAAAAACTAAAAATTCAAAATCGGAAACTCGTCTGATCCCAAGTATTGCAGATAAAATATACTCAACCCATATTCAGAAGGAAGTGTCCTGATATTGGTGGCCAGGATGTGTGAGATCATGGGGTGGGATTTTCAGGGATGTCCAGTCAGTGTCTCATGGCTTTATTTCCTCCTAGGGAACTGCTGGTTCCTTGCAGCACTGGGCTCCTTGACCCAGAACCCTCAGTGTCTGCAGAAGATCCTGATGGACCAAAGTTTTTCACACCAGTATGCAGGGATTTTCCACTTTCGGGTATGTGATCTGTGATGGTGATCCTCATATGAGGGGGTCCTCTGTGAGTCCAGAGTCTTTTAATATTCTCATGATCCGGCAGCCTGCGATGAGAATGTCCTCATGTGTTAATTACCCTGCCTATGATCAAAATGGGATTTGGGTTTATGACCTGACCACCCATAGGGAAGCTGAGGGTTAAAATGTTTTCACTGAGATAAGAGAGGGTAGGAACAATTAACAAAAGAGAAAGTTATTGACCCAGAACCCTGCAACTGTCATTGAGTTTGGATCTGTATTTTTTCCTCTGCTAGGTCATGTTATTTTGATTACATGAGTGTTATAGGAAGTCACAACATCTGGGCGAATGAGTTTTTCTTCATTATTAGTTACTTGTTTCTCAGAAATCATCTTGATAATTCTTGTGCATTTATTCCTCCATGGGAATTTTAAAATGATTTTGTCTAATTAAAAAGAAAAGCCTCTGTGATGTAGAATGGAACTGCATTAAATTTATGTATTAATTTGGAAAAATTACATTTTTATTGTTTTAATTAGTCCTTTCCAGAAACATGGTATATCTTTGTATTTATTCAGAGCTGATTTTATGGCCTTCAATAAAATGTTACATTTATGTTTTCATATTGGTGCTATACCTTTCTTGGTAAATTTATTCTCAAATATTTCAGTTTCATAGCAATGTGAGTGAAGCGTTTGGGGTTTTTCTCATTTCCAGCTGTATGTTGCTGGAAATGAAAAAAGCTGTGGTGTGTTATATATGACACTGTGTTTGGCCACCTTACTAAATTTTTTTATTAGTTCTCATTTTTGTTCTTTAGTAGAATCTGAATTGTTTTAGTAATCTAACAATATCATCTGCAAGTAACAGTAATTTTGTCTCTCCTTTTAATATTTATAGAACTTACTTTGCTTTTTTGCCTTGTTCATTAGAAATTCACAATTTTAAAGCAGTGACAAGAGTCAAAATCTTGCCTTCTTGTGATTTTCATCATATACTTTCTTGATATGCTGTCAGATTCCATTTGCTAAAAATCTTATTAGAATTTTTGTGCCTATAGCATATGTAAAATTACTTTCTAGTTTGTTACTTTTATCACATTTGAGTTAGCTTTTTAAAGCAAACTGATTATAACCTACTTTTTCATTTGAAATAATTTGAATAAAATTTGCTAATCATTGATTATCTGTCCTTTGAAAGTAAAATAGATAAGATAGAAATAAAGTAACACAGACAATGGTTACAGTATATAGCCATGCCTCTTTTTTAAATGTGGTTTCTTTAACTCTTCAGTGCATTCAGTAGATATTAATTTGTTTGGGCCACTTATTTCTACTGAATCCTTGAAATGTATACACTACTAGAAAAAATCAGCTTTTTTTAATACCAAGTCATAGAGTTGCTCCAATGATTCTGTGAAAATTTCTTTAATTTCTAGTAATCTGTGGTTAAGTCTACTCTCTCAGTCTCATTGCCGTATTTTATTTTGCCAATTTTTCTTAATCTAGCTTTTCTCAATTCAAATAATCTGTTGTTTTTTTTTAACAAATCCATCTAGTTTTCATTATTCATTCTATTCTTTTTCCTTTAAGGTATTGTTTCCATATAATTGATTTAAATTTCATTTTTACTCTTTTTTAGTTTTTCTTGGCTTGTTTTCTTTTTTCTTTTGGGAAACTGCGGTTAAGATTGTTATTCATCTCTAATGACAAAAGCTTTTAAAGAGTATAAAGTTTCTTCTGTGCTCTTATCTTTATCTATGGGTTTTGACCGGAGGTGTCTTTTATTAATTTTAAATTTTAATTTTGATTTGTCCTTTCACATACATTTGGAGCTGTTTCTTTTAAAGTTTATTCAATTTTTGATGGTTAACTTTTCTTTTGGTGGTAATCTTTTGGTTGTTGGGTTATTTTATTAAATTATGACCAGAGACTGTAGTTTATAAAATGTCTACATTTGGGGAAGCTGTTAACATAGTTTTCTTTATGGTCAAGTGCATGACAGTTTTTACTAATGGTTCATGGACACATAAGAATAACACATATTATCCAATGGTCATGACTTTTACTTATTGAATTAGCAGATTGTATTATCTCTAATCATTTATTTTATCTTGGCTTAATTTGTCTGTTTGGTTTATAAAATACTAAAGCAATAATTGAAGTCCATTCTCACAGTCATATTTGGAAACATCTTGGGCTTTTGGATATTCTGCTTCTGCATATTTTCCTGTTACACTCTTTAGAGGCCAAAGGTTTATGATCTTGCTGACTTTTTGTTAAAATATAACTTGCATAATATCCTTATTTGTTATATTTAGTACCTTTGGCCTTGAATTTCTCTTTATCTGATATTCATATTGCTACTCCAACTTCCTGTTATTTACATTTCCCTCTTAGGCTTTTACTTATCACTTAACAATTTCAGTTTCACTGTTACAGATATTTTTCTTATAAAAAGAATGCTTAAACTCATTTCTCACTACTGCTTCTCTCTTTCACCCCTCCTGACTTCCTTGCTCTAATTTACCTTTTATTAGATAGAAGTAGTTCTTTGCATACTTTTCTCACATCACATGAGAGTTTTTCATTCACTCTCACAAATGACATTTTGGCTACAGGTAGGCTTCTTGGATCACATTTCTTTTCTCAAAACTCCCATTATCCCATTGTCTTGTGGCTTCCAAAGTTGCAGAACGGAGCTCCATTGTCAGTCTAGTGCTTTGCTTTTGTACGCAGCATGTACTGTCAAACTGCAGTCTCTGAGTTTTTCTCTCGCTGGAGCTCTTCAGTTTTCTCCAGAGCATGAACAGATGTGTGCCTTTTAGGAAAGAACCTTGCCTGGAATGCAGTGAGCCTTTACATCTGAAGACCAGCCTCCTTCTGTTTAGCTCAGTTGCTGGGCATTCTCCTGTACCCTGTGCTCACCTCCTGAAGTCCAGCTACATGCGTGCTAGGTTTTTCGACAGGCACCTCAGTGATCTTCCTGCTTCCCTTTTTACAGATCACCTCCTGATCTAAGGACCACACTGAGGACTGAACTAGAGAATCCAGTGAGCTATGCCAAGGTCCCTTCAGGGCTGCCAGCATTGGTAAAAGCAACTTAAGTGGCTATGACAACTGGCAGCCCAGACAGGACACGCTCTGACCTTCTGGGTAATAGAGAAAGTCACACAGTGCCTCAAAAGTAGCCACAGTGCTGACTTCTGTAGATCGCGTCTTATCACTGTGGGCTTGGGTAGTGCTCTGCAAAGCACCCAGCACTTGGGGCATCTTGAATGCTTTGCCCAAATGCTTCTGGTTTTCTTACTGCCACAGCCTCACCACTCCACATGTTATTCCTCACTGCAAGAACCCAAGTCCACAGCTGCAGTGCACTGGCTTTTTGTGAAGACACCTTCTTTTCTGCGTCTTTGCTGACGTCTCTGTCTGAGTCTTTTCTCTGAAAACATATCCTCAGCTGGCCATGACAGCCCAATGTCTGGGACATCCAGCTGTGGAAAAGAACATGTACCTAAGAGGTCATGCACCCAGCTTTAGCAGAGCCCACCTAGTGGAAATTTACCTTCATCGAGGCCTAGGCCTAAAGCCAGCAGCCCTGCCGCTGCTCCAGCACAGGGACTGACAGCAAAGAAACTCAAAAGGCTAGCCTTCGTAATGAATGTTCCTCATTTGGCAGTGTCCCCGGGTGAACCATTTAGAGTTGAATGCTAGAGATGAAAACAGTCTGTTTTGGAGAGGAACATCTGGCTCATTTGCACTCTTAGCGGTGGCCATGCCAGCCAATTTCACTGCTCTGCTGTAATGAGAGGGCCAGCATGACGTGAGGATAGGAGTGCCAGAGTGAGGCTGTCGCTGCCCAGTCCCCCTGAGCCATGTGGTCCCCACCATCTTGGTTGCCTTCCCTATGTCCTCCTCACCTGGCTAAATCCTGCCACCTCCCTCAAACCCTCAGCTCTGCTAGGCTGTCCACCCCTTTATAACCCACTGCTACTCATGGCTGTTCAGTGGCTTTTCCTCCTGCTTCCCTTTGTACAGGAGAACTACCTGGAGGGTCCAGAAAGGACGTGGCCAAAGTGAGTCAGTAGCAAAGTCAAACCCAAGTTTCCTTCCTCCACACCCGTATTTCCCTTGGCTCACTCAATTTCTCCATGTGTTTGTGCCATGGCTGGTAAACTAAGCTGGGATTTTGTTCTGGATCTAGTTTGTTGTTGTGTCAGAGGTCATGTTGCAACTGGGGAATCTTTGAGCTGAGGTTGGAGGCCTGCAGACGCTCCCTCCTGCCTCAACTCTACTAAGATCTGCCTGTCTCTCTTCCAGTTCTGGCAGTGTGGCCACTGGGTGGAAGTGGTGGTTGATGACCGCTTGCCTGTCATAGGCAAGGAATGCCTCTTTGTGCATCCTCGCAAAGGCAACCAAGAGTTCTGGCCCTGCCTGCTGGAGAAAGCCTATGCCAAGTAAGTCCAGCCTGCCTCTCTGCCCAGAGTTTCAGTGCTAGCTCTGCTCCCCCAGTGACTTGTCCTCCCAGATGCGCTCTGCCAACTGGCCCTGCAGCTCTTAGTAGCCCTCCTGAATGCAAGCATTGCCCCTGGAGCATAAGAGCCCTTGCCACCTGGCTAGGCATCCTCCTTGAATAATTGCTGTGTGCAAGGGTCAGTGTTAGGGCTGCCGTAGGGACCCTGAGGCACATAGCAAGGTGTGGGCTAGGCTGGGACCAGGGAAAGTTATGCACAGATGGTATTGTTTCTCTGCTAATGTAAGAGTCCAGCTGAAGTGCAATTGTCCTTTACATCTGAAGGAGAGTGTTTCTAGGACCTATCCAAGGATATTAAAATCTGCAGATACTCAAGATACTAATATAAAATTTCTTAGTATTTGCATATAACTTATACATATGCTTGAAATCATCTCTTTATTACATATAACACCTAATACAATGTAAATGCTATGCAAATGACTGTCATGCTGTATTTTTTAGGAAATAATGACAAGAAAAATTGTGCACATGCTCAGTACAAGCATAATTTTTCCAGTATTTTCCATCTGCAGCTGGTTGAATCATGGATGCAGAGCCTGCAGATATGGAAGGCCCACTGTGCAATATCTTAGTCAAAAAATGACCTCGGTTCCCTGTCCCTCAGAATCAGGCTGAGGCTGCAGGAAGAGGTGGCATCTGAGCAAGGCTTGAGAGATGGCTAAGATTCTACAGAGCAAGAGGTCCAACAGCAAAGGCCTTGGTGCGATGCTTCAAACTTAAGTCGAGGAGGTCAAGACTCTGGTATGACTGTAGTGAAGTTGCATTTGTATGTGAGTGCAGTACAGGATTTCCCTGTTCTTTTCTGGCCAACACACTGTGCTTAGGGACTACCTTCTGAGGCTGACAGATTTAAAGATTTGTAAGCATCCCAATTCGTATATTTTGCTTGGTCTTTGGGGCTGCTTCTACTCAACAAATGTTTATTGAGCATTTCACCTTGTGCCAGGCACTGTGCTTGGCACTGGGTCAGACACTCTGAGGCTGGCTCAGCTGGATGCATGCAAGGGTGTGCACACATATGTGTGCAGGGAAGAGGGCCCTGTTGTAAAGACCTTCACAGGTGATGAAGAGTTGCTCAGATTTTCCATAGCCAGAAAAGTGTAAATACAGTAATAAGACATCCTTCTATTCCTATCTGACTATAAAAGTGAAGAAATTGATAATGTCAAGTATTTGCCAGAAAATGGGGTTCCGAGAATCCTCAAACAATCCTAAGGGAGGATGTCCTGGGCAGTCTCGTGAAGGGCCATATGATATCAGTTAGAGTAGTTACACGTGCATCACACACCTGGTAAGGACACTACCAGAAGGGCCCTAAGGACAGAGCCTGAGGCTGGTCCTGACGGTGGGGTGTTGGCATGCATAGCTACCATGGGGCGTGCACAGCCACCACAGCAGCCCAGTGGAGAGCCACACAATGGTTAGAAACCACAGATTTGATCTCCACGTGGCAACCTGGGTTGTCCTCAGAATCCTGGTGCTAAGCAAATGGAAATGGAAGCTCTGCGAATGCAACATCCACTTTATAAGAACATATAGGGATAAAAGGACATATATTACATACCCTGAAATGGGTGGACAGGGAAGAGAATGAGGATAAAAGTACAGGGATGGGGATGAGGGTGGGAGAGAGGAAAAGGAAGGAGAAAGATAATTAAATGAAATGACAGAAAAATAAAGCAAACAAGAGCAAGACCTTGCAGTGATCATATTATGGAGGAGAAAACTGGTGATGAAATCTTGCAGAGTCCAAGGGTGGGGTCCCGACATGGTCTTGACCTCAGGACCAGGAAAAGCCATACAAGTGGGGCACCTTCTCTGGGTCACCTCTGCCACTGCCCAGCAGCCTGCCCTGGCCCCATCCCATCTCTGCAAACTCCTGCTAACTTCACCTTCCTCAGGGCCCTCACTGTTTCTTGTGACTCCTCTTAAGCAGCTTGGCCTCAGCTCTCTCTCTGCATCCTTTGCCTCTGGCTTCTGGTGCTTCTGTTCCATCCACCTCTCCTTATCTGAATCCACTTCCAATAAACAAAACTCTGACTGATCAAGCACTGGTCTGGTCCCTGCTGGCTCATTAACCCATGGCCAGCAAAAATGACCATAAAGCCCTGGTGAGCAGGAGCTGTGGAAGGAACAGTTTCCTTAAGAAGGAACTGAGGCAAGAGGTAGTAAATGACCCTACAGAGAGAGAAGGGAGGGGCTCCCTTTGAGTCAACCTTCTAGGATAGACCCACCTTCTTGAGTTTGACTTTGCCTCAGGTCCAGGGTATCCAGGTCTATATACAATTAGAGAAAGTAACCAGGCAGCTCACCCCATACAAAATAAGTCTTGGGCATTTGCTCAGTGGTCTTCATCAAGCTTTGGCCAACTCCAGCCTAATTACCGTGTCTTGAGTATGCAGTTTTAACGTGTACTTGCTGGGCTTTGGGCACCATGACAGTTCTTCCAAGACCCCAGAAAAGATCAAAATCTCCAAGGCCCAATGAGGATGCAGTGATCTGCTCATTAGTAATGGCAAAATCTCAGGAAAACCCCACAATCCTACCCCAAACCCTACTGCTTGAAACCATCAGCAGCAAACCCCCTCTGATCATGAGTTTGTCTTGCTGGCCCCTCCCAGTCTGTGGAGTGTACTCACTTCCAATAATCTTTGATCTTGCTGCTCCTTTTAGTGGATCTAAATCAGTCATTCAGCTTGGAAATAAATGGGTGTCCTCTTCTTTTCTGTATTCAGGATACAGTACCATTAAGAACCCAGACAAGCTGGGTGTGGTGGTGCGTACCTGTCATCCTAGCACTTGGAAAGTTGAGGCAGGGTAGCTGCAAGTTTGAGTCCAGCCTGGACTACATAGAGAGTTCAAAGCCAGCCTGAACTACATATTGAGACCCTGTCTCAAAACACACACACACACAACCTGAGCAAAATTGTGTGGGAGGAGATAGTGAGGGACACACCAGAGTGAGGAGTTGTGGCTTACAGACCACATCCTAGGGAAGAATGTGCTGGAGGAAGGGTCAGAAAGTTCCAAGAACATCCTAACCAGACCCTTATTTCACAAATGGGAAGCTGAGCTTCCCTCCAAGCAGTGAGGAGATGACAGGCGCCAGCACAGAGACACCCCCATACCATCAGAAGCCCCTTCCCTTGTCTTCCTGAACATGCCCAGTCCCTGCTCACCGGACCAGGGGATCCTGTTACGCAGGACTAGACTGGGCCCTATAGGATGGAAACCACAGTCTACCTTCTTCCTGTCATTCTGCAAGCTACAAGCTAAAAACACATGGCTTCAAGATCTCTTCATGTGCATTCTTTCTTTTGAGGCAACTTGTAAACCATGAAATTTGTTACCAGGTTCCGGTGTCAGAAAGAGCTATTCATTAGCATTGGAGAACAGAGCCTGGGTGATAACCAGGGTTGTTGAACCTGTGCACATGTCTAGGGAGGTTAATTCACTCCTGAGCTACTTACACAAACACTGCCATTATCTCCCCCATCTGGATCCCGCCCTCATCAGGGCAGGGCCTGGTTTGCTCCTTATGTAAAAGGGGGTACCATGGACGTGCACTGAGAGAATTAGAAAGCTTGTAGAATGAAATGATGACTTTGACCCCATTTTGTTAACAGCTGACCTAAACCAGTCATTCAGCTTGAAAAGAAATGGGAAAGTAGACCCAGAATCCACATTCTGCCGCCTAAAGAAATTGAGCAGAGGATAAAATGTTTCCAACTATTAAAGCTGTTTAAATGCTTTGCCCCCACCCATCTAAAGAAAGAAGTTACAGAATACGGAAGCAAATTAAGTAGAATGACAGCATCTCAGAGCCGGAAGGGACCTGTGTGAACATTAATCTCTGCCTTTGTCTGTGAAAGACGAGGAGACTGAGCTCAGGGAGGGGGCACAATGATATACTGAAGGCCAGTCCAGGGTGGAGACTGTTCTCCCTAGTTGTGTACTGTTCCACCAACTCTCAACACTGTCGGTCCTGAGAGAGAGATCTGTTCTCTTCCTCTTTTGGAACTTGGTGGATGAGACAAGTGTGGAAACTTCATCCATCCACACAAAGGATCTCTTTCTTCCAAGGGTCTGGGGGGCAGCTGAGTTTATAGGCAAATTTTGGATTTTCATTTATCCTCGCAGCTGGGGAGTCTGGAAATGAATTGGTCAAATCAGTCAATAGTAGGGGGAAGAAAATTATATGTAGGGATTGTCCCCCTAGCTACTCTAAAATAGAAGGGAGATTGGGGATAAGATCTTGTAGGCTGCAGATCATCCTTTGTAGAGTCTCTGCAGGGAAGAACTGCAGTATTTGACCACCCTCTCTGGCCCAGATTTAGACATCTGCATTCTCCCTCTTTCGTGTCACTGCAGGAAGATAGGCATTTCCCCAGAAGGGGGCTGAAGCTGAGGGATGAGGACAGGCTCTCTCAGAATTCCTGGGTGCAGGTGACAAGGTGTAGTGGCAGCTGCGGGGAACACACCTCCCTCTTTTCTCCTCTCTATTTCCTGTCAGCAAAGGGGACTGAGAAGAGCTGCTCTGTTCCTGAAGCACCCATGGGTCTGTGAGCTCATGTTTGCAAAGGAAAAAGATAGCTGTGTGTCAAGCACCCAGCTGCTGCTGGAATCAGCTTTGGAGCATTGTGGATAGGCAATGAGAGAAGGTTCAGGAAGACAAGGGAAGGGGCTTCTGGTGGTATGGGGGTGTCTCTGTGCTGACTGCAGAATGGTGTGGGTGCAAGACCTCAAAGGAGACCCAGAGCTACTGAGATAGTCTGAGAGAGGAGACAGAGCGCCCAGCTGCCTTCCTGGAATGACTCTAGCTGTGTTTGAAGCTCTGAGGGCCCCTGAGAGTATCAGGGAGGGGGTTGCGATGGTAAAATACCAGGGGGGTTTGGACTGGGTTCTGTACCGTTGGTCTTTGTGAACCTCCAATATTTTCAGTAAGGCCCTAATTTAGAAGCAGGAGCCAGAAGACACGTGTGACATCAGGAGCAAAGCGTTCAGACCACACTGAGCAAAGCCATGGTCAAAGGCAGACTTTACGGATGACTAAGCAAACACCAGAGTCACAGAGAGGGAATGCAGAGGCTAAGGTCAGAAACCAGTTTCAAAGTGAGGTTTATTTTTATATTTATTTACTTATTTTGAGACAGGGTCTCACTATGTAGCTCAGGCTGGTCTTGAACTCACTATGTAGCCCAGCCTGGTCTTTAATTCATGGCAATCCTCCTGCTTCAGTTTCCCAGATGTTGGGATTATAGGCATGGACAACCACATCTAGCACAAAATCAGTTTCAGAAAGAGTTAGATAAACCTGACATGTGCTAATGACTGCAGAATTGCCCTTTATTCTAGCATCCTCACTGATTGATTCCTTTCTCGCTTTTTTCTTTTGTTTTTCTTTTGGGTGCCGGGAATCGAACTCAGGACCTTGTGCTTGCCAGGCAGGCGCTGTGCCACTGAGCCGTATACTCAGTCTTTTGGTCTTTCTTTCTCTTTCTCTTTCTCTTTTTTCTTTCTTTCTCTTTCTTTTCCTCCTTCCTTCTTTCTTTTCTTTTTTGGTGATACTGGGGATTGAACCCAAGACCTTTTCTCAGACCTACATACCCAGCCAGGCATTTTTATTTTTTATTTTAAGACAGGATTTCACTAAGTCACTAAGTTTCCCAACTGAGGGATTGAATTTTTGACCCTCCTGCCTCAGCCTCCCAGAGCACTGGGTTACAGGCATGCTCCATCACACCTGCCCTAGCTTTCTTTAATAACAGACTTTCTAGGCCATCTGTTGCCTTCATGCATGGTACAATGTCCTTCTAAAGTTGGCTGCTTGATATGTATTTGCTGAAGTGAGTTTACTAGGACCTGAGTGGTCCTTCAAGGACAGAATCAGTGAAATAGGAGCAGGAAGAGAAAGAACTGTCCAAGGGCTCCAGAGTGATCCAGTCTTCCCATTTCCAGATGAAATGCAAAGGACAGGGCAGAAAACGTTCTGCCCATGGCCAAGACCCATTTAGAGGCTGCAGTTAGGGTGAGTCCAGGCCTGTGACTCCTATCTGATTTTGCAGCACCAGAAAAAGCCATGGCGAGGGGTCACAACACTGCCCACCCCTGTGAAAGTCTTGCCCCTGCTGCCCCTCAGAGACAGGAATGCACAAGGCTCCAGTGAGAAGGCTGGGTGGCAGATGCACAGGCGAGGGCAGCTGTGAGCCTGCGGGCAGCACAAGGGTCTGCTGCCCATTGGGCCTCCAGTCCTTGTTCTTCCTGGCCGGCCCTGGCTGTAGTGTAGGATCCCGCAGGAAGCCACAGCTCACCCCACTGACAGAACTAGAGCTCCCCAGGCCATTCTGCCCTCATCTGGCCCTGGCTCCCTGGTATCATTGTAACTGATGGAGCCTCCCACCACCCAGGGGAGTGGAGGCCACTCTCAGGCCCATTGTCAGCCTACACCACCGTGCTTCTCCAGCTCCAGGAGCTCCTAGTTTGATTCTTCTCTCTAGAACACCTGAGCCACTCTCCTTACTTACTTACTAAACAGGGACTCAGAATTTGCCCTATCAGAAACCTCCCCTGGCCTCCAGATGCCTTGGCCTATCCCCTCCATTCCATAGTGACCTACTTATTCCCATAGCAGATAGACTCCCAAGGGGGTAAAGACACTTGACAGTTTGCCATTTATAACCCTTTCCAGGGAGAATTTTCGCTGGTGCCCAAGGGCTGTGGTGGAAGGTGGACAAGTCGGGGTAGAAGGACAGGAAGTATGACCTGCTGCTCCTCAGAAGGACAGCAGCAAGCTGTGTCTTCTGTGTAAAGCACACATACTCATGAACCACAGTGCAGCCCAGTGAGGTAAGGGCAGCTTTCTTGCTCCTCAGAGGAGCAAAGGGAACTGAGGACATTCAGTCTCTTGTCCAGGGAAAGAGGTCACATTGGAGGAGGCCAGGAGCTGGACTCAGATAGTCTGTGATGGTAAGGTGTATTAGACAGCTTTGCCTCTCTGGGATTCTATACCCAACACCCACAACTTAAAGGAGGAAAGGATTGATTTGGCTCATGTTTTAAGGGGCTTCAGTCCATGGTTGACTGGCTCCAGGAGTAATATCATGGCATCAGGGCAAGATGGAGCAAAACTGCTTGCTTCATGACAGCTCGGAAGCAGAGGAAGGAAACAGTACCAGAGAGGAAGGAACCAGACATAGACCCCAGGACCACCCCCTCTGTGACCCATCCAGACACAGGCAAAGATGTATTTTATTAATCCTCTGGGCCATGGCCCAGAGTGGATCAAGAAGTCCTTTACCTGGGAAGAAGCAGAGGGTCAGTGGGTAGTCACCCTTCCCAGAGAGCCTCCCCACAGGCACCCCAGGGTTAATCTGGACTCTTCCTTCCCAGGCTGCGGGGATCCTATTCTCACCTGCACTATGGCTACCTCCCCGACGCCCTGGTGGACCTCACAGGAGGGGTGGTTACCACTGCCAACCTGTATTCATCTCCTTCCAACCTGCTGATGATGGTGAAGATGGCAGCCGAGACCGGCTCCCTGATGACCTGTGCCACCCCAGAGGGAGTGAGTGGACCAGGAGCCCTCTGCACCGTTTTGCTCACCCCAAAGTGGCCAGCCAGGGGCAGGTAGCTAGGGAGAGAAATGCAAGTGACCACCCTGGAGCACCTATGGTGGGTTTGGCTGAGGTCACTGCATGGAATTTTACAACAGCCCTCCGTTTGACATGGAGGTGCAGAATTTACTTCCCAGGGGAAGCAATGGGCTCAGAGAGGCTCAGTGATATCTCCCCACCCCACAGCCAAAAAGTGCTGAGCAGGACTTGAATCTGCTAACTCCAAAGCCCTTATTTCCTTTTCTATGACAAGGAGCCACCAGGCCCACAGTTACCAAGGGAGTGAATCAAAGGCTGCAGGAGATGGCAGTTGCTTCTGCAAGGTTTGGAGCTGCTTTGTGCTTTGCCCTGGTTCTGGAAAGATCCTCAATTCTTGTGGACCCTAAAGGCAGCACAAGGGCAGCTTGCTCCCTTTGGAAAGCTTGCATGACCCTCCAACTACGTAAGTCTGTGCTCAGACAGCTGGCCCTGTATTCCTGAGATGTTTCCTGAATATTTTTAATTCTTTTTTGGGGTAAGGGAGGTTGATTTGAGACAGGGTCTTGCTATGTAGTTCAGGTTGGCTTTGAACTCAGTATGTTGCTCAAGCTGGGCTGGAACCCACAGTGATCCTCCTGCCTCAGCCTCCTGAGTATTGGGATTGCAGGCATGTGCCCCATGCCCAAGTCACTCAACTCTTTAAATGCGTGGGTTTCGAGTGTCATCTCCCTGATTTGAAATGTCACCAGAATCCACTGATGCATTTCAGAACCCCGTTCCTCATGGCAGGGGCTTTAGAGTATCCTGAAAACCACCTGGCAGACAGGTTTTGTGCTGTGCCTGGCTAATGACAAGTGGCTGGTAGAAGGAGCAGCCCAGGTACTCAGGATCTACTGGGCTTCATCAGCCATATAGTGGCCTCCTGGGCATGAAATACCCAGAGCCTCATCTGGTGGCTGCCTACCTCTGTCTTTCTAGAAGGGCGTTCAAAGGCATATACCCTCCAGAGGACCAGGGCCCCGCTGTTCAGCTGCTTTCTGAATTGTGCTTCTCCGCCCTACCCAGAGTCTATGAGTGCTGTGCTGAGTACTCAGTCTGCTTTTCTCCTTTGCAGCCAACAGATGGATCGGAAGTGATGGAGAATGGGCTGGTGAGTCAACACGCCTATACAGTGACTGCCGCGGAGCAGGTGAGGCTGGCTCCCGGCCGGGAGTCTCTCTCCTGGGTTCTGCCTCATGTTTTTGCTCCTCTAAACAGGATCTAGAAGCACATTCCTCCAGCAAGTGCCAGAAAGCTGACACTAGTGATTACCACCTTCATTCCCCCTGAGGCATCCTCTGAGGGCAGCCTCAGCTGCCTCTATTCACCCAGAAGTTTCTGGATGAACTTACTGCCCAGGGACCTTCTAGAGTCCTTTCTCTCCATCCTTGGTGTCAGTGTCTAGCTACATGGAGAGATTTACCCCAGAAGGAGGCAGAATGGAGTATCCAGCTGACTCTGGGGTGAGGTTTTGCCCTGAAACAGGTTTCATTTGTGATGTACAATCTAACCTGACAGAATAAAGAGACTCCCCAAAGCAGGCACTTACAACAGAGTTCCTTTCTGTCTCAGGTAGGCAGGTGGTCCAAGATTGGTAGGTGGCTCTGCCATCCTCAATCGGGTGCTTCGACCTGTGAGGCCAGGACAGCCGCTTCAGTTCCCCTCATTTCCCAGCCAAAGGTCATCCGTGTATCTGCAGAAGAGCAGACTTGGAAAAGGAGGCATTGCTTTTTCCCGCATCCCCTCAGCCTCAACTTAGACCTGCAGGCACACCGAGGCCCGAGCAGGCTGGGACATGCACTATGCAGCTGGCTGTTACAGGGCAGAGAAAATTTCATTCCCACTGGGGAGGGGAGGCAGGCCTCTGACAACAGTCTTTCTTCCCATGCCACAACCAGCTGTGGGTAGACGAGATGTAAATGCTCACCATGCGGCAAGATATGTGCAGAAAACACTGCTGGGGTGCAGCTTCCTCTGCTCAGAAGTGCTCATAAAGGAGGAAGATGAGGCCTCATGGGAGAAATGTCTTTCACAAGGTCACAAAGACACCTTCTTGTAACATGGCCACCTGGGCATCCCATCTCTCTAATTCCCATTTGTGATGACCTCACAGCTGTGCAGTAACAACACTCCTGGCTTCGTGGGGGTTTCCTGCCAATGTTCCCCATCTCTATGCGTTCCACAACTCTTGAGGTCACAAAATATCTTCTATGTGCTGAGACAGAGTCCCAGACTCCAGGGCTCATTTCTCACAGATGCTTGTGGACCTGGTAGTGCAGAACGTCAGCTGTTGTCTCAAACTTGCCCCGCCCTCTCTCTATCAATCTTCTGTCCATTGACCTGAGGCCAATTGTTCCCTTAGTTCATGTTTTGGTGAGCGCCCGGTTCACAGCACAGGGACAGTATCTCCTGTCTCCTGCCTGCCTCCTTAAAGTAAATCAGCAACAAAATATTTTTTCTGCAATAAATGCTTGTTGGATCAATGGGTGTGAGTGCACTTGCATGAGTCAATGAATGGATTTGTTCTTGGCCAGTGAAGATGACATTGCTGATCCCCCATCGCAGAACACATGGGAGGAGCCTGGAAGACTTTTCCCATGAGCAAGGGAGAGCTTGGGCCAGAAGAGTTCTAATCGTGATGGTTCTAGGATGGTTTACTTCTTCTCAACTATGGTCTGGCACCTCTGGTCTATCCTCCCAGGCCCTTCCCTGAATCCTCAGTGGGGATAGCCGATGCCACTGTCATACTTGTGGGCTTGGGGACAGACAGGTCTGGTCTCATGGGCCAGCTTTGATCACAGGCTGTACTGTCTGGATTCTTGTGTTGATAAGACATTGGTGCTGCTTCCAGGTTTGGGGAAAGAGCCATGTTTGATTCATGATATCTGTGCTAACAGGGATGAGAGAGTGGTCTGAACAGAGCACCTTACCCGGGCTGACAGGTGATCAAGGCCACATGTCCTGCAGGGCCCATCCCTCTCTGCTTTAGGAGCAGCTGACATTTCACAGAATGTGGCCTCATGAGCACTAACCTGGGAGACCTATGTGAAAATGGTCTTCCAAATTCATTTTGAAAATATAACTCATCATTTCCCCTTCCTGGAGACTCACGGTATATATTAATAGTTATAGGCTCTGAGAAGGTCTGTATTTTAAAGTAGTGCTTGGTTTTAATCTACCATTTGTCATGAAACCATTTTGTTCTAGATGTAACTACTAAAGGCCAACGGAACTAGCGTGTAGGCGTGCACATCTGAGGAACCGTCATTCTAGGGTGAATCACCAGGGCCACCTCCTGCCAGTGGCACCTGTTGGGAGTATGGGCAACAGTCAAGTGGTGAAGAACCTGACCTTGAATGTGACCCCTGTGCTCCTGACCAAGCCCCCTGTGATCACCAGTACAACGTTGTCATTACAGTCACAGTTATACAAGGGCTCACGAACTTGGCTAAAGATTTCTCCTCCAGAGAGAGTGGGTTGGTTCTAACTCTGAGCCACAAGTGCTAAGATTAAACCAGCCCATAAATGCAGTATGCTTTTTAATCTGCTCATCCTCCCTCCAGGCGGGACACAGACAGAAAGATAAATGAAATTGGCATTTTTTATTATGCACCTAGCTCCAGCAGTGACTCCCCTGGGCAAGGGGTGAGTGTTTATCTGCATGCCTCATTTAGCTCTGCCCTCGACCCCTTTGAATCAGCGGCCGCTTTTCCTCCCTGGGCCCAACTGGGCCTCTGACTATCCGTTGGGCACTGAAGGTGGCTCATTAAGCTCTGTGGGGCACCAGGCAACCGTTTCTCATGTCCCTGCTCCATGGGCTCTACCAGGTGCCGGCAGCTAATGATAAACGGCGTGCAAGGCTTGGGGGTGGGGCAGAGGGCACGGAGCCCTGTGGGGGGCACAGGAAGCTGGAGCACCTTGGGTATTTCTGGGCCCTCGAGTGACGCTGTTGTTCTTTCCAGGCAACGCTCTGTTGGTGATCACACGGGCCTCAGCCAAGTACTCAAGTGTTGAGTCTGAGGCCGAGGTCACAGCCACATCCAAGAAGGGGCCTTTATCTATGTTAGCCCCAGACTTCAGAGCCTGAGATTGGGAAAGTAACAGTGGCTAGGATCAGGATCCTGCCTCTCTTGCCTACTTGGGGGGCTTTGGAAAGTTGCTTACCCTCTCTGGTGCTGTTTCCTCCTCTGAAAGTCCAGGTCACGATGAACGTCTACCCCAGGGAACTGCGGGGGGGTGGGGCAAGCTTGCTGGGTGCCTGGCTCTGAGCTCTGCCTCCACACTGTGCTCTTCCCTCCCCACACCTCCATCTCCCGCACAGAATCAGCACAGATCAGCAGCACAGCTGCAACTCAGTCACATTATAATCCCCTCTCCAGACTGAGGGCTCCAGGCCTCCGGAAATGGAGGTTTAAGGGTTGGCTGTTGTTTGTTGTAACTTTCCCACAGTCCTGCCCTCTGGCTTCAGGGCGGTGGAGGAGCAAAGGTGCCAACTTCAATATCTGAAGTGAGTGATGCCTGAGGGGGAAAGAGGAAGTGAGGAAGGGAGGGAGGAAGGGAGGGAAAACCCAGGACACAGCAGGTCAGCTACTCCAATGCGGAGGCGTCTGCGTGAGACGCAGGGTGAGGTGGGCTAGCCTTGGCAAATGCGGTGCCTGGGCTGTCCTGGTCTGGCCCACGTCAGCCTCCTCAGCCCTGCGCGCTCGCAACAGTGCCGTCAGGACAGCACCACGCTCCTAGCCGGCCGCTGGCAGGGAAGCAGGCTGTCTGTGGGACAGAGATGCTGTCTGCGGCAGGGCTTGGACCCGGGGACCTGTAAAACTCTCTCCTCTGCAACACGAAGCAGCAGCCCTGCTGTTTATCTGCTGTTAAATCTGAGCTTGCCCGGGTTCTCCGGTGCGGCCGCCCAGCCTGATGAACTTGCACCTCCTGCGAGGGGCTGAGCAGAAGAAAGGGCCATTTTCTCCTCTGTCTCATTCCAACTCCATGCAGGCAGCAAGAGAGTCATCGATTTTTTTTTTTTTTATCCTTTCAAATTTTTTTTTTCTGGCTGCAGCCAAATGAGGTCAGAAGTTAAATTAGTCCTTGGAGGGAGAAAGCGGCCGCATTCATATTCCCTCTTTCTGCTGACTTGAGCCAGAGAGCCCTGATGATTTCCTTTCGCTCTTTATTGCAGATTCAGTACAGGACAGGCTGGGAAGAGATCATCCGCCTGTGGAATCCCTGGGGCAACACGGAGTGGAGAGGGCCCTGGAGAGATGGGTATGGCTGATGGGGGGCAGCCCTCCGGGGAAGAAACTGAGAACCTCTGCAGACTGGAGCACCCTGTCCCTGAGGCAGCATATGTCCCACCTGCCTCAGGTCTCACTGTCAGCCTGTCCTGTTTACTGGTGGGTGTGGCCATGGGTCCACTTCATGCTCCCATGGATGCCATTCTGCCGGCATCTAGCAGGCATCTGTTGTGTACATTCTACATGAAGTGTGTGAGGTTGGTGCCCAGAGGAATATATGGATGACAAAACCTAGTGTCTCTCCCCCAGGAGGCTAGTCTAGAGCTGTGAACCCATGTCCCCAGCACTGGTAAAGAGAGCGGGGGGCAGGCCAGCAGCCAAGTCTCCATTTGGCCAGAGAGGTGAAGAGTAGGAGCCTCAAGCCTGGGAGGAATCTTGTGGATCCTAATACCCCTCATCCCATGGGACCAAGATGGAAAAGATTTATGTCTGGGGTAATTAGGGAAACTGAGGCAAAGATCCAGATGATCAGCTCAGCTCAGACTGTTAGGCCTACCCCCTGATCCGGACACCCACATATCCAGTGACACCTCACTCGTGGTGAGGCTGAGTGGGGTAAGTGGGTCTCCGACACCCTGGGAGCATGTCCTGGCAGGGCCTGGCTGTGGGGCTGGTGGTTTCCCACAGGGGTGTGCTAGCATTTCCCAGCTGGCACAGGACCCAAGCCCCGGCACCCTGCGCCTTGCTGACTAAGAGTGGAAAGCTGGCCCTGAGAACTCTCAAGGGCAGTGACATGTTACCTGCTTCTCTCAGGGCCCGTGAGGCTAGCCCTGTGACATTCCTCTGAGTATCTGTGCAGGTCCATACAAAGTGTCACGACAGAGTGGCCACAGCATTGTCACCAGAAGGTGGGGGGGTAGGGAGGAAGATGATGGGAAAGGAAAAGCAATTTGTTCAGACGAACAGGAGCACAAGGCCCACCAGGCAGTAGAAATCAATACAGTGAACACAGTGCTTTTGGGAAGGCAGATGCAGCCAGCCATACTCAGCCCTGACATCCATCGGGCTGCCAGACTGTGGCCTGGTGCACCTGCGGGTTGTGGCAGGACCACTCAGCTTCTCCACAACTTCCAGTGGCTGGTGTGTGCCTGGCATACATGGGCACTCAGCCAGTGTATGTGAACAGGGCAGCTGAATCTCCTCCACAGAGGGAAAGGAACTGACAAAACCACGAACCAGTTGGGCCTGGACAATATCTACCTTACTGTCGTCCTTTTCCTTTTTCTCTTGCCCCTGATCTCTCTTCCTTCCAGGGGTACCCTTACCATTTCCAATGTAAATTCTGATAACCCTGGCCAGAATCCATGACTTTCAGTTGACTATTCAGGGTAGAACCAGAGGGAAGGCCAATAGCTGTGAGAGAGTCCCTAGAGTAAGAAAACAGATAATGAACTCACAAGACTTGATATTTTTCCAGGTGTGGTGGTACACACTCCCAGCACTCGGGAGGCTCAGGGGGGAGGATCGTTGCAGGTTCAAGACCTGCCTGGGCTACAAAGTGAGCTTAAGACCAGCCTAAACTGCATGTCCCAAAAAGTCAAAAATAAAAAAAGAAGAGTTGATGTATCACCCATTCTGCTATGCTAAGCATCAGATGATTGGTAATGGCAAAAAGAGACACCAGAGATCAGGGGAGGAAAGTGTTCCTTGGGTGGACACGTTCAGCCACAGTGACACGGAAGAGATCGATGCTTTGGGGGAGGGATTGTGACACCCTTCAGAAGAGACACTAGGTAGGAGGGGAAGCATGGGCCATGATCCCTCGCCAGTAACAGGCCTATCCTGTTCGGGGCCACCAAGCTGGCATTGGACAGAGGAGTTGGAAAGAGAGGGTGGTGGTGCTGAGGGTCACCCACTTCCACCCACCTCCTTCTCAGGCTGGAAGGAAGTGGCGTGAACTGCACAATCACTGTCTCCATGCAGGTGGTCGATTTCATCCCTACTTTTTAGGAGTGGAGATGAATGGAGAAAGCTGGATGGTCAAATCTCAGCCATAATTGAAATTTCAGGCGCACACACTTAAAGGCAAACTTGCATGAATCAATAGCATATTGATTTACACTACATTTATTTTCCCTTACATACTGCAGAAAATGTAATTATCACTTAATTATAAAATTGCCATTTTACAGTAACACATTTGACTGCCTCAGCCTGAAGCCAGAAGCCTGAACGGTGGTCTCTGCCTTGCTGTCCTAGCACAGAGGTGACCAGGCTCTCAATTCGAGCTCCTCTGTGGAAAAATCTCATTAAACTTTTGTGCCTCTGGGGTCCATTGCCTTGACAGCGTGCCTGCATTTTAAAGAGCAGGCTGAGGGAGAGGCCTCCTCGTGGACTCTAGGATGAGCTTCTGGAACACATCAACCCAGTGAAATGGATAGCATTCATTAATAGACTAGCAGAAAGTCTTCATGGGCCAGCTCTGTGCTAAGACATGTGTTGATCGTCTTGATGATATAATGGAGAGCAATGCTCCTCAGCTCAGTTGGCACTTGGGAGCCCAGAGAGGGATAGCAACAAACAGGCAATAGCTACACGGGTTGCTGAGTGCTGAGACAGAAGTGTCCAGGGAGCTCTGGGTGCTCTGAGGAGCACCAGATGTGGGGCAGGTGCATGTGGGAGGCCAAGCAAAGGTTCCCACAGGAAGTACTCTTTAGGAGGAAAGAGGAGTAAGAGTTAGTGAGTGAAAGAACTCAGGCGAACACAAGTGTTCTAGATGGAGGGGACATCAGAATGACAGCCAAGAGGTGGCACGTGGGCATCTTTAAGGAAGTAAAGACCTTCAGGATGGCTGGAGCATGGAGTTCAATGAGAAGGGTTGGGTGGGAAAGTGCCCAGGTCAGGCTGGAGAAGTAGGCAGAGGCCTAACTTTTCTTTAAGGAGTTTCAACTTCACTCCCTCTTGAGAGTAAGAAAACCATGGAGGTGTTTTAAGCAGAGAAATGACATAATCCAGTTTTATGTCACAGAGATCACTTTGATGGCAGTGTAGAGAATGCCTGGGAAAGCGGATGGGATGGGCTGGGTTTAGGGTAACCAGCTGGGGTCCAAGAGGGAGAAGAGGGCAGCTGGCACTAGCATAGCAGAAGTAGCGATGGGAACGAGTGGAGGCTGTGGGAGTGACTTACGGGGGGTCGGGAGTGGAAGTTCTTGATGACTGGGTGGAGGTGGTACAACGAGAGGGACTTCTTATCTTCTCTCCAGGCTATGGGAGCAGGTAGAAGATAGGTAATTTCAGGTCACTTCGGGACTGGAGTGGAGATGTGGGATGGACTGTGGGTCTGTCTTGAGTTTGGGAAAGAGGAGCCTAGCTAGGGAAAGGTGTTTGGAAGCCATCAACATGACTGAGGCAGAGGGCTTTCATGACTTGAGCCCTGTCCCCAAGTACAGTGATACTCTTTTTGTCCCCAGGCACTAGTAGTGGCCATACGAAGAACCCCTCCTGGAGCACATGTGGTTGAGCTGAGACTCTCGGGGATGAGCCACCCTATGCTTTGTTTCTCCGTGTGCAGGTCCTGGGAATGGCAAGAAACCCAAGACCCACGGAAAAGGCAGTTGTACCACAACAAGGAAGATGGCGAATTTTGGTATTTGCCCTTTAAAAATAATGATGCTTTGAATCTTTATTGTCCAAGCTTTCAATCCCTACTCCTTTTCCTAAACTTTTATGCAGAAGAAACCCAAGACCCACGGAAAAGGCAGTTGTACCACAACAAGGAAGATGGCGAATTTTGGTATTTGCCCTTTAAAAATAATGATGCTTTGAATCTTTATTGTCCAAGCTTTCAATCCCTACTCCTTTTCCTAAACTTTTATGCAGATGGAAATCAGCATTGCAGAGACCTCCATAGAGAGATATTATTCTCTCTAACAAGATAGACTTTGGATGGAAAATTGTGCCCCCTTTGGGTGAAAGAGTTCTCTTGGATTTTCCCAGATATCTTGATGATAAAAGGGAATGCTAGCATCAAAGGTTTGAGAGAAAACAGCTTTTTGGAAACCAGGGGACATGGGTGTCATGCTCATATCTTCCATGCCGTCTTGACGGGACCCTGGCTCTGCCATCTCCTCTGGTGTGAATCTACAAAAGTGGCAACTGGAAGCTCAGCTTCCAGCCTGACTCTGGAGTTCTGGGCGGGGCATTACTTTCATCACTCAGCTGTCATTCAAGAGTAGATGACTAACTGTTTTAAAAAGGGAAGTTCTTGGGCCAAGGGTACAGCTCAGCAGCACAGTGCTTGCCTGGCAAGCATGAGGTCATGAGTTAAATTCCAGTATCAAAAAAATAAAAATAAAGGAAGAAATGCTCATGTGTATACATGCACGTTAGAGGAGGAGATAGACATTTCTCTGTAGAGTCATCTGATTTACTTACTGTCATGTTTAAGTGATATTAAAATATGTGTGAAGCAGATCCTGGGTCTAACTTATTAAGAATTAGAGAAATAAATGTAAATTAGAAAGAAAAATATTTCCAGTATCTCTACTTTCATCACAGTAGGAGGTAGGGGTTTAATTGTGGAATACACTTTGCTTTTATAAAGATCTCAACAACAGATTTGGAAAATGGGGTTAGAGAAGGGCCAGCATAATGGCAGCACGAGGACTGAGAGAGAGGCTGGCTACAGCCCACAGACCAGGCGAGGGCTCACAGATTACCGGCTCAGGAACGCGGATGATGATCAAGCCCCTGCCAGGTGACACGAAGAACTCAAAACTTGACTCTGCCATTGTCCTTTCAACCACCGAAAAGAGAAAGACTGAGAAAGTAGAGGGTTGCTTGATGCTAAGCGAGCCAAAGTCATGCTCTGATCTTTGGAAGGTCAGTCAGTGAGAAGTTAGCTGACTCTGAAAAGGTACCATGAAGTGATGGGAGCCCACCCCCACCCCCGACACAATCAGTGGTCATTTAGTGACTTGTTTCTGTGTTATCTGTCTCTTACAGGATGTCATGTCAAGATTTCCAAGAGAACTTCTCCTCCCTCTTCATATGTAACCAAATCCCCATCACTTTGGACCATGGACTTAGGCCCCATGAACGATGGTACCAAATGATATTTAAGAACCAAGTGATTCTAGGAAACAGTGCGGGTAGGTGTAACGCTGGTGACCCTTCTGCCAGACCAGAGGCTGTCATCAGGCTCCTTGCTCTTTAGTAAATATCCATGGCGGTGGGAAGCCTGTGGAAAGAACACTGGGCAAAGATCAGCACCTACCTTACACCACTGTCTTTGTCGCACCCTAGTTTTGTGACTCTGGGGTGTAGTTGTCTCTCTGTTTTCATCTTCCCAAGTTGTGGAATTAATAATCCCTGTCTGCCCCCTTGAACTCACATCTAGATTGTCCACCTAGATGCCAAGGACAATCATCTCGCCCTGTGCTGGCGGGGAGGCAGCAGCGTAGGCACGTCTGAGCCTGTCACAGGCCTCCTTGGAATGAATCTAGTTGACTGTGTCCTCTGAAGAGTCGCCTTCCTTCAGTGTACCTCCTGCATGCTGCTTGTGATGTTGACAAGTGAAACTGCTCCCTATGGAGTTGAACCTGAGTGTGCTAATACATCCTTGACAAAAGAGGCCATAAAAACATTCTTGTGTGTGCAAGTGCATACATATGTACATTTGCACCTAGATATATACTTTCCTTTCCCCAACCATCTGCCTGTTGAGAATGGTTTGTCGAATGACTCCCAGACCTCAGGGTGTCCCTCTTTTCCACCTGCAGACTCTCATGATTCCTCTGCTACTGAGACAGTCTGGTTACCAGGAAGCCACAGGCAGGCACAGGAACTGTCAAATCACTCTAAATTACGTATCTCCTGAGCTGTGTCTGTCTGACTATATAGCCTAGACATAATGCATATCGATGAACTAACAAAAATTACACACCGGGGTTAATGTATACTACCGTACAAGGAAGAGAGGAACAGAGGCCAGCAAGTGAGCACCTGCTAAGTGCATTTTAATGCATGGTCTTCTCCAATCTTCACAGAAAGCCCATCATTGTGACAGTCCTCTATGTCTCCTCAAGCCCTTTCGGAGAGTCCCACTGTGATTCGAACTTTCTGGTGTGCATCCAATTTATCTCTATCCTGATTTATTCCTTCGTGGATTTAAATCTAACAGTTCCCACATGAGTTCTTTGTCTCTTTCTCTGGCTTTAACCAGTAGCCTGAGGGTTGAGGAGCATTGCACATGGCCGACTCTCTGCCTATATCTTCACTGGTCCTTGGGCAACTGATGCCACTCAAGCCTCTGATGCTTACCACAAGGGCATTGGCCATGTACACCTGGGGACCCTGGAACTCCAATTGTTATTAAAATAGCCCTTGACTTTATAGATAGTCATGGCATAGAGCTCAAATGCTCCCAGAAGTCCCCTGTGTCTGGAGTGTGATTGGGTCATGGGGGCACGGTACTCCTCAGTGGATTTGTCCACTGATGCCTTCAGTAGCTGAGGTGCTGTGAGAAGATGGAGCCTGATTGGTGATGGGCCACTGGGGCCGTGGCCTAGGAAAGTGAATTCGTATTCCTAGCTCCTCCTTTCTTTCTGTGTTCTGCCTGCCGCAGATTAAGCACCCTTTCCTCCTCTGCCATCTTGTTTCTGCTTTGGAGCCAGCCAACTAGGGACTAAAACCATAACCCCGAATAAACCTCTTCTCCTTCAAGCTATGGTGTCAGACGTTGCATAGCAGCCACAGGAAAATACCTAAAACAGCTATTAAAAGACATTTTCATCAAGCAGGGATTATACTCCTCTTCCTGCTTTTAAGAGGGAGAGACCAGGGCTTAGAAAGTAAAGAAAGTTGTACCATAACTAGTAACTGCAAGGTGGGCACCCAGGCCTTCGGTCTCCCAATACAGAGGCAATAACCTAGCCCCACAGGGCTTTCCAAACTAGACGTGAGCCCAGTGATGGCCTTTTCTCATATAGGAGAACCCGGGAGGAGTGCTCAGTACCTCTTCAGTGTGCGAGAGTCCCAGGGAGGTGACAATGTTGTTGTGTCCTTCACTGTCATGCCACAGGGCTTGAAGGCAGAAGAGGAAGGATTTCCCTTGAGCTTCCAGGTGTTTAAGGTAAGGCCGCCTGCCTTGGGCTCATTGTTTACAGACCCTTGTGCACACCTTGGGCTAGACAGAACTGTCAGGCAGGCAGGAACATTTGAGCATCCGAGAGCTTGGAGACAAAGCCCAAAGGGTCCATAGTGTTCATCTGTCCGACTCTAAATGTGTAAGAAAACCTAAACTGAGAGAGGAGGTTAGACTTGACCATGTCAACAATGAGGCACATCTTCTGCCTCTGTCACTTGTCAGCTTTTCCAGGAATGTTGCACAATCTAATACCTGTACCTTAAAACATGACCTGGTCCAAGACCGGGTGTTTTAACTAGGTAGATTCTTGGGCCTGTCTAAGTCAGAATCTGCAAGGACAGAACCTAAGTCTGCATTTTACCAAGCTCCCCGGGGGCTGCTTATGCATGCTTGAGAATAATTGGTTAAACTTTGGGGAAGTATTTAGATTTTTTTAAAAAGCCAACAGGTATAAATCTGAGAGCTGTGCTGAAACAGCTACTCTGTCCCACCCCAAAAATGAATGGGTCAAGCACCAGACATCTCCATTAAGAATATCTCAGCCAACTCTTCTTTTTCCTGATGTGAGGGAGAGAACCCCTGGGAAGGTCTGGGGACACATGGCTCCTGGGGAAACTGTTCACATCTTTGTCCTTTAGCTGGGGTCTCTGAGCGGGCAACACAACAGAATGTGTTAACTGATTTGCCCTGAGCCTTAACAGTTCACAAGTCCTAGGATTGTAATTGTACCCATTTTAGAAATGCCACCAAGCCCAGTTCTCTCCTTTTCACTAGAGATGCAGGATTCCTCAGCTACCCGTATACTACAGAATGTTTAGACCCAAGATCTCCTCAGGGTCCCTGCAGGTCCCAGCAAATCTTACAGGATTCTTATTGAGCTAAACATCAAAGAACTGACTTTGACAACTCAAAAGTCACATGGGCTCTTTTTGCCGTTCAGCTGAGAAAGAGGCTCTGGCTGTACCAGCAGCCAGGCTCTTGTGAGTCCTTGGGGCTCTGTGTACAGTGCTCACCCAGCTGAAATGGGGTCCCAACCCTAGCCCCATGGAGCACTGCTCTGCCTTCCTGCAAACCAAATCCTGGTTGTGTGTGAGCAGGTAGGGAGAGGTTGGGACAATTCATGAAGTCTGTCCATGTGGTGGGCCCAGTAGAAAAGAATTAAATCCCACATCAGCTGAGGAAGGCAGTGCCTGATGATGAGGGGAAGCAACACAGCTTGTCCTGTTCCCCATTCTGCTTCCTGAACTGCTGAGCCTCTGTTTCCACGCTCACAAAACATGATGTCTGCTTGCAGAAGCAGCATGACTATCCGGCACTGTACATGCAAGTGCTTCGCAAAGAGGAGAGGGGTTTAAAAATGAAACTGCGTCCTCTGTGCACTTTAAACCAGATGGGAAAGTGGAATATAGCTATTTCCTCATTCATCTGCACACATATGTTCTTGCAAGCTCCAGGGGACCTCGAACAAACCCCCAGCATAAGGACAGTCTGAGGGAACCGCTCAAGGTCTCAACACAGGAAATTTACACTGGACTGAGGTTCTGTCTTCTCTCCAGCCCCTGTCATGTCTCCCCTTCCCTTCCAGTGTTACTCTCATTGCTATGGACTGGAAGCCCAGGTTGCTGTGGGACAAATGGGGCACCTCCCCTCTTGCACACCTTTCCTCCTCCTTGTCACAATTCTGCCCTGGGAATGAGTACTTCCTGTGCCAGGAAACAGGGATGACCACATAAGAGGAAGGGTCGTGAGGTCCCAAGCCAGGCTGACAGCACTGCTCCTCTCTCTGCTGTGGTCTTGACCCAACTTTCTTCTGCCCCACAGGTTGACGCTCAGGTACGGCTCACCACCTTTTCCTGCCTCTGGTGCTGCCTCTTGGTATAATGTCAAGACTCTTCCAATACCGGGAGCTGCACGTACTCCAGGCTGCAGACTCAGTCTTGCTAGGTCTTCTGTCAGACACAGGCTTAGCATCTCAAGCAGGTCAACAAAGCAAGAAAGCATTTAATTGGCCTGGTCTAAGGTTAGACCCCTGGGGACCCCTCCTGTTTCACATTCAAAGGGGGCTTCGGTCCTCAAGCATTTGGTCCCTGACAGAGAAGACTGGCAGAACTGGTTTCTGTATATGTAAGATGAGAGTAGCACTCAGGGGCACCTAGGAGGACCTGCAGCTTCCGGAGTTAGTCAGCCTTCAAATCCACACTCAGCTTCAAGGCACATCCTCTGGATCCGCTGGCAAGCAAATCACCACTGCTCCTAAATTGATAACTTGACCCAGTATTGCTGAAACTTAAATCTATGGGGAGGAATAGAGAAAGACATGAAATTCAGAAAACCTGACCTCACAGGCACTCACCTGCCATGGCTGTGGGAGTTCCGCCCTATTCCTACTCCCTAGAGAGGCCTCCACCACAGGAGGGAGAGGGGAGAGGGAAGCAGAGTGTGACCACAGCCAGCAGATGGTGACCATAGCCCTTCCAAGGGGCCTCTTAGGTAGGCCATGGCCAGGAAAGGACTCTTAGAGCAGGAATGACTATGAAGTCCGTGCAGAGGTGGTAGAAAAGTGACCATAGGTATGGGACTTCAGGAAGGCCTTCATGGGAAGTGATCAGGTGCAAGAACTGGGCTGGTGCTCCAGTTCCCAGAGCAGGATAACAGGTTGGGGGCTTGACCCAGGAAAAGGCACAAGCCCCATTCCCTAGAATGACAGTCAGCTCTGTGCCCAGCCAGCCCTGTTTATCTTTAAAGGAAGCTCCTCTGAGTGCTGGACCAAGACATTTTACCACTAACACACACACACACACACACACACAAACTTCTCACTGCCACTGAGCAAGCATGTTCTGAAGGATCAGGAGCTTGGGCAGGGCAGTGAGGGTTTCACAGAGGGAGGAGAGCAGGGAAACAAGGCTGTTCTCAATCCTAGGTTGTAAGAGACCTGCTGTCCACACACTGGTGCATGCAGAGTCATAGCTTGAGCCACAGGACACAGCTGAGTCTCTGAGTGAGAGCTGGTCCCATTACAGCTTCTGTCAGAAGGACTCTAACACATACAGCTCCCAAACCCATGGGCCTGCTATTATCAGCAGAACAGCTTTGCAGGTTCCAGCTAGGTCTCCACTATACACCTTGGCCTATGACCTATGCCCTGACTCATCCAGGAGCCCAGCCCCATCACTACCCTCTAGAAAAAATACTCCCCTTCCCTATTTTTCCCCCAAGGCAGAGCTCATACATAATCATTTTATGCTATGTAGCCATTCTAAATGGAATCCCCATGCCCAACTGTAGCAAGGGAAAATTTGTTTAGTAAGGAGTTTTTATTATGTAATATATATGTGACATCTCGTAATAAGAACTGCATTATATTTATTGTTTTATCTCTAAAAAAATATTGAAATAAAAGGAAAATGATCAGGGGCTATTATTTTGCAATGAGAAAGAATCTCAGGGCTGTTGGAGAGCAGAAACAGGGCGAGTGGGAAGAATTCAACACTGCAGTGCTGTGGCAGCCCAGAGTACTGCACAGGTGTAGAAGGGGCTTTGGGGGACCGAAAGGAAAGTCAGTGTTGGAGCAAGGTCACTTGTTCCCATGGAGATCTTAACATAGAAGCAGAGATAGAGGAAAAAAAGCATAAACCCGGGATGCTGTTAGATTTAATAAGGTAGAATTGCTTGTCATATTTCTTTGCATTCTAAGGTCTAGGTGAATTCATTCTAAATTCTGCTGGGTTTTGTGAGAGTTCAGGAAAGCGCTGCAACCCTTTCCAGGGCTTGCCATGCTGTTCTGTTGTAAAGCTGGGTCTGGAAGTTGGTGGGTCTTTCCTGGTGGCTGGGGCCCTGCGCGGAGGGGGCTTTCCCACAATAATCATGTTCCTTCCAGTTCCAGCAATTCCAGGAGAGACTGCCGCCCACGTTCTTCTCTCCATTTAGAAATGCTGCCCAGGGCCTAGAGTATAAAACCAAGTGCAACTTCACAAAGTTTTTCCAGCTCAACCCTGGGACCTATGTCGTGGTCCCCTCGGCATGTAGAGAAGAAGCTAAATTCTTACTTCGAATCTTCCTGAGAATGCCAGACAACGACAGGTACAGAATCTTCAAGATGCTGCCTGTTTCATCCTACTTAATTTTGGAAACAGCACTGTGTTGCTGTGCGCAGTATTCTGTGCACATTATATGTAGCCTGTACTGTGTGGTGAGGGGGCACAGTATGGTCTCTGATCTTGAGAATGCTCCCAAAAAGTGACCAAAAAAAATCTATGAACCAGTACCTGGATGCAAATAGATGTGGCCATTGCTAGATGCAAAGCTGCCTGGGAGGAAGAGTAGGGAGATCCGTTCCTGGCCGGAGGGTCTGAGGAAGTCTTCTTAAAGAAAATGGCACTTGAGTAGGTCCTTAAAGGAAAACAGAAATTAATGGCATAAAGAGAAAGTCCGTGCAACTGGAAGAAAAAAGCCTTTGCAGAAACTCAGGGAAGTGGGTGAGCATAGGCCTTGTGGAAGAGTAAGTGATGCTGACCATAGGCACAGACTGCTGGCCTACAACATGCGTGCCAACTTGTGTGCAATGTGGCCACAGTGTGGGAGGAATTGGGGAACCATGAAAAAGCGGGCCTGAAAGATGCAGTGTGTGCGTTCAGTCCTGAAGGATCTTGATGCCTAGTCAATAGACGAGTCTGAGCACTCACTGGGCATCTGGTCCCCTCTGGGGCTAAGGTAGACATTCCTCTACCCATAGTGAACTCTCCAGTAAGTGTGCAGGAGGCCTTCTCTGCCCAGCAGGCTAGGTAGCCATTGCCACCAATGCAAGATGGAATATAAAGCAATACTCATCATCCTGGCAATGGGGATTGTTGTATGCGTGCTTCTCATTAGGAAGGTGGCTAGTTACTACACAGAAGAGCAGACCAAGAGGCTGGTCTGTCTGCAGACTGTGCACTTCATGTCCTCTGATGCTGAGGGTTCTCTACTCTTATCCTTGTCAGAAATGTCAGGTGCCTCGTGGGTGCACCCTGCATGTATAGTCTCTTCCCAATAATGAGGAGGTCATCTTTGACACAATGTCTCCCTGGTTTTCTAGGAACACAGACAGCAATTTCAACCTCAGAGCACTGAAGGTAGGTATGGAGGAAGGCGTGGTTCATAGGTGTGAAGGAGGCTTTGGGCTGGCCAGCCACCTTGACTACATCCTATCCCCATCAGCTTCCCCTGGCCTCACCGCTGGTCAATGGAAATGGAGAGACTGGAATGGACTCAAAGGGTGGGAGTGGGGTGGAAAAGAGATCACAAGGTCTCCACGGTCAGGTTGGACCCAGATACCATTTTGTCACAAACTTTGGTTTCCTAATTCTCTGAGTTTTTTCCAACTGCCAGGTGAAACCTTTGTCTCAGATTTAGGTAGATATTATTGGACCCTTGCTGTACTGGACAGAGGGATTTTTCTGCAGACGTTTAATGTTGACTATTTTCCCTTTGACCCAGGGAAGTCTTTCAGAAAACTCTGAACAAAGCATTTTCTACAGATATGCGCTAAAGGTATCGTACCAAGCACCGTACTATAGGGGCTCCGCACGGCAGGAAGTGGAGGGACTTCAGGGAAGGAGAGCTCTCCAGGGCCTTGTCAGGTTGCAGAGAGGAAAAGCCAATTGATGGGTCATTTTTATCAGCTTCTCCTTTTCCCTGGACCACTCCGGCACGTCTCTGGCTGCCAAACTCTGGAGAGAAGTGGCGCCCCCGCTGGTTGACATCCCAGCGGAACAAAGAGCTTAGGAAGAGGATAATTACAGGGAGTATGCAGGGGGTATGTTGCCTTTCACATCTTTAAACAAGCAGTTGGCAGTATCCTTTGAAATCTTTCCCTCTCCAGCTCTGCCACCTCCCCCCACCCAGCCTGGCATCGTTCCTTCCAGGAGCTGGCCAGCTTTAGAAAGCACGACAGCACACTTCCTGCCAAGCCCCCTATGTGCATTCGGGATGTTCCTAATGGTTTAATAAACTGTTATAAAGAACTCCTTGACTTGTCAGGATAAAATAGCTGCCAAGGGCTCTGCATGGAAGGCCTTTTGCCATTAATAATCACGTTGGTGTGGCGAGCTGAAAGTGAGACAGATGATCCTGTGAACCACACCAGCCTGGGCCAGGCAGAGGCCAAGGACAGGAAGGACGCCAGGCCCTGCCTCTGTATTCAAAGGATGAATGGGGTGGCAGTATCCTAGAGGAGTTCTGGGTTCAGAGAGAAAGACAAAAGAAGAAATACAGAACGTGGCTAGAGTAAGGGGTTCATTTGGCAAAAAACAGTTGGCTACAGACCTCCCTGGAATTGGCACTGGCTGAGGAGTCAGGCCACCCCCAGGCTAACTCTGAAGCTTCACTCGCTGCCTGACAAAGCTGGCCAGGATGATTGCTGTTCCCAGTGTGTGAGTTCCCTCAGGTAGGGGAAACACTGTGAGCATTCCTTGCTCCCAGGACAGATCACTGTCCTTGGCCCAGGGTAGGTTCTCAATCATTTGACAAATAGAATTAAGACAGGTTAGCTGCCCAGAACAGATGCCCAAACTAAGGTTAGCTAGCCAGAGGTGGTTAGCAGGGTCTCATTAGAATGCCTTAAATCAAGCTTCTTCAGGGTCCATGCACTTGTACCTCAAAACTAAAAATGTAATTTGTCCAATGTTAAGAAGTACAGATTCACACCAGGACTTCCCCAAACAACAGCCAAATTCTTCCTCATATAGGAGGGTCATGCTGGGCCTTGATGGGAATTAGAATAAGCCACAGACACAGCATTATTCCAAGGTCACCTCTAGACCGGATACCCTTGAACAGGACCCAGCTGGTCTCATTCTGTATAATCTGCAGGCAATCCTCAGAGGCTGTGTCTTCCAAAGAAACTTTAAAGTAAAATAGGATTCCATGCACTCACTGTGTCCTCTCTCCTGATCTGTTATATCAGTTTAGCTTTGCACTAGTACAGTGACTTGCTACTACCACTCTTTACTTCCATTAGCCTTGGTTGTGGTGATAGTACTACATCAGGATCTGCCTTTGGGCAGTGAAGAATACACTTGAGCTCTAGACTGGGTCAAACCATCCACTACCCATTGTTCATTCAGTTGGCAAGCATCTCCCCAGCATCTACAACATTGCATGTATCACACTAAGCTCTGGGAAAGCCAAAATGCTAGTTCTTCGGTCTCTCACACCACAGAAGCAGAGACGAACATGCAATTCTTTGAGTCTTTGTTTAAGTAGCCACCGTCTCCATTCCTGCCTTTATCTCCTCACACACTTTTGGCTGGTTATGGAGGATGGTTCCAGGTCAGAGTGTGTTCTAGGCAGGGAATGAAGAAAAAGCAGCAGAAATGTTCCATGGCCCATGCTATGGTAGCCACGTGGGCAATTCCAGATAAGTTGGAATTTCTCATTAGCGTGTCAACTGCTGGTCAAAGGAAGTTGTCAGGATTCCTTGGCAGAGAAATTCAGGAGAGGCTGGGCACACAAGCCAGCTTTCCTGATGTACACAAACTGGGAGATGTTGGAAGGGTGTCCCAAGGAGCAATTTCAGACACTGGCAGGACATCTTCTTGGGGCATCCTGAGGATCTGTGCTTCTAGCTGAAGGACCCATTAGGACAGGCTGAGCGGCTGCATTTGCTCTCAGTGAGGGTGGGGAGGATAACCTGGGGAGATGGAATAGGGAGTGTGTCTGCCCTCTGGGAGATGCCGGTCCTCAGAAGATCCACAGGAAATACCTTCTTCCACTCGACCAGGCGTCACTCTACAAAGCCACCTGCAGATAAACTTCACTCCAGAGCCAGTTCTCCAGGAAAACCCTTCCCCAGAGGAGAACAGCTCTGCTTCTCAGTAAGATTGTCACCAAGACACTGCCAGTCATGCTCTTCAGTGCCCTAGTTAAAAAAAAAAAAATCTAATGAGGTTAACTTTTCCACAGTACAGTCCTCATTGCCCTCAACCTCAACTGCTTCCTGCTTTTCATCCAAGGAAACCCATGACATCTCCCTGTTCACTTCAGTGCCTGGGAAGATTAATACTAAGTAATGTGCTCAATTGTAGCAGCTTCTCTTAGCCTAGATTTAGGATATTTTTAACTCCTATTATCACACATGTGTGCGCACACACAGGTACATACACTCAGTTATATTTTCTCTTAGTCTCTTTCTGGAAATAAATGGAAAACACACCTTCCAGGGTGCACTGATTCACGCAGCAGTACTACCTAAGAGGCCTCTAGTGCCAGGAATGGTGGAGAGGAAGCAGCTCTTTTCCATCCAGTAATGAAGGAAAAGGAAATGCAAAGGGGCCCACAGAGGCAGCAACTGTCATGACCAATGGGCACTGTAGATGCTCAGGGAAAGAGTCTTTCCCATGGCCTGGAACAGCCAGGTCAGGCTCAGGGCCAAGGTGATGCAAGATGGACAAAAGATGGTTGGAAATCAGAGCTGTTCGAGAGTTGGGCAGTTGTCCCTTTCCAGGCTTGGCCCATCTGATGCCCACGTTCTCCTTTGTTTGGATCAGGGGCTGGACATTGATGCCACCCAGCTTCAGAGACTTCTCAACCAGGAGTTCCTGACAGGTACAGTCAGCCCGAGCCTACCAGTCCCAGCCTTATCTCCCTCACCCCTATCCACCCTACCGACAACTCGGCCCTTCCTGCTCTCCCTCCTCAGGACCTCCGGGGGACACTTTCTCTTTGGACGAGTGCCGCAGTATTGTGGCCCTGATGGATGTATCCTTTCCGCTGACCCTTTTACCCAGCCCCAGGATCCCATCCACCTTGTGGGCTTCCCAGGGTCACCAGAGGCCTGGGATACTGTTTATTCCCCACACAGGAGAACTCTCCCGATGAATCCACAGTGGTAGCAAGACTGATCATCAATTTACAAGCATTTACAAATTGTACTGGTGAATATTTAGATTTTCCTTATAATTTTTTTGCAACAATCTGGTTAATATAAGTAGTATCCAACTCTATAGTGGAAGAGCAGGGATTTGGGGAGCTTCAGTAAATGACTCAAATTACACAGCTAGGCAGGACTTGTGCCCAGATTTGAAGAAGGAATTTCACCGCCAGTCTATGTTCTAACATTATTGCACACCTCCTCCTTTGAGCACCAATGAGTACCACTTCCCTTCCCTATTTCCCTCACCACTGAGGAAGTCTTCCCTACTTAAATTCCTTACTCCCTGAGCCCCATTTTAATAGAGATAACCACCCAAACATGCAGAAGCCTCCTTGGTCTGCACAGCAGCTGAATCCATTGCTGCCAACATATGTTTGCAGACATGGACACTGCAGTTCAGTGACAGCAAGTAGCAAAATCAAGAATCAAATCTCAGCCTCCTAACTTCCATCCTTTCTTCCATTCTCCCCGGAGCGGTTTCTGCCCTGCGTGTACCATCTCCCTACAGGAAGGACAGGCTCCAGCATACAGGCAGGCCCTCCCCCAACAGTGGCTGTCTCCCGGAGAGACAGATCACCCCACTCCCACACGGTTAACAAGGCTCGATTGAGAATGTGAGGCTGGCCATTGTAGAACAAGAGAGCTCCTTGATGAAATCATAAATCAGGCCCTGTCTCTGCTAGCTGAGGTTTGCAGTCAGACAAAGAGGAAGCCAAGTGGCCCTCACAGCCCCAGGCTGGGGCACATAGCCCAGGGCAGGTCAATCACACAGAACCCTATAAAGTACACCAGGGTCTTCCTCTCTTCCACCTTGCTCCCCTATGGCATCCTTCTAGTTGTTAAAGGCCAATGCTTTCCCCTTCCCTAGTCATTAACGTCCCCATCCTGTGGGGTGACCAGGGCTGGCATCAACACACAGAAAGCACTCCTCGCACATGTGTGTGTCCCGGTTGGCACATTCCCCTAGCACCACTGCATCCAGAGCTGCAGGACGTTCACGCTCATCCACATCCTTCTTGCCAGTGTCCTACCCAGTTGGTGGAGGCCGTGTCAGAGTCACCCTGTCCTCTAGATGCAGGTGGAAGCAGCCTCCCTCTCCCAGGGCCTCTTCCTCCCTGTCTGTTTTCCTCTGTAAAACAAATCTAAATCAGGTCACCTTCAGATACTGTGGGAGTGAGCTGGCACGGGGCCATGTGGAGGTGACAGCAGGCTGCTTTGGAGACACCGGACAAACTGTTTAGTGGCTAATGGATAGAGCTACTCTGGCTCTGTTGGCGAGACCAGGAGCCACTGCTCAGGGTACCCCAGACCAGTTAACTCTTAACTCCTCATCTAGCTGAAGGTGAATGGGCGGCTTGACCATGAGGAGTTTGCCAGACTATGGATGCGTCTTGTCCACTGCCAGGTAGGGGCCTGTTCTCTCCAGGTAACCTTCTTATTTTATCCAGTTTTGCAAGTATTTATGGTGTGTTCAACCCTGCATGGGGATTGAGGGCTATAAAAGGAGGGGAAGCCTCACCCTGCTCCCAGAGGTCATACTGGCTGGGGAGATGTGCTCGCAACAGGAAAGGGCCAAGAATCTGGGAGTCTGGAGGAGAGATGGAAGTCACCATAGCTAGAACCGTCAGCCGGCAGGGTGCTCCTTGTTTCTCCCCACACTCAGTCTGTGAGGCCGCCACCCCATTCTTGTCCAGTGCCTCTGCCAGAGCACCTGCCGAATCACAGACAGCTGGCTGTGGCCTGAGTGTGGTCTCCTCATTGTCCTCAGGACAAAGTCTAAGCTCATCAGAGCAGCACACAAGACCCTCTGCTTTGGGCCCCTACTTTTGAGCCATGGAGAAGCCCTTTTTACTCACCCACCTTCCTCTGAGCCCAGCGACAAGACACCTTCCCATTCCCTGTAAATGCTATGCCCTTGCGCCTATGGCCTGCCCTTCCTTCTCCCCTGCACCCTGAGCCTTGCCAGTGCACACGCACATTTAGTCCAACCTCAAACACCGCCTGCGGAGCCCTCCTTGCTGGCCTCTCTGACATGACTAGTGCCCCTCTGGCTCCTAACACGTGGACCTACATCTGCCAGCACAAGCCACACTCTGCAGTCTTACAGCTTTGTACTTAAAAATAACTTTTCCTTGCTATAAAAGCAACTCCTGTTCATAGGAGCAAGTACAGATGAACAAAAATAAGTTTAAAAATAACACATTATCTTACCCAAAGAAAACTATGAACACCTATCCTAGTGAATATTTCTAATAATTTCTCCTGTAATACATACACATACACTAAAGCATAACATGCTTTTAAAAAATAAGAGCTGGGTGTGGTGGCACATGCCTGTAATCCCAGCACTTGGGAGGCAGAGACAGGAGGATCGTTGCAAGTTCAAGACCAACCTGAGCTCCAAAGCAAACTCAAAGCCAGCCTAAACTGCATAGTGAGACCTTGTCTCAAAAAGACAAACAGTTAATTAATTAATTTAAAAAATAAGAAAGCACTAACATACTGGAAGTCTAACCATGTCAGTAAAAATCTATGGAATATTTAAAGGCTGAGGAAAGAGTGCCTGTGTGGCTCTGCCAGGATGCATCACATAGGTCAGGGACCCTGGTCTCTGGCAGGGCACTGGAGTTGGTGGCACTTTCATTCCCAGCTTAAATTTTAGTGTCCTCCAGGGCAGGGCTTCCCCATATCCATTTGTCCCCAGTGCCCTCCACAGGGTGTATAATATAGCAGCGTTAAAAAATGCTGACTACATGACCAAACCAGTGAGTTACCAAACGAATGAGAGAACACCCGATGGAGAACACTTGAAGTCTGACCTTAGCTCACCAAAAGCCATGCACGGTCAAGGAACACTCTTCAGCTGCTGTCGCACATTGTCTTCCACAGTCAGCCTCGCCTGCTGTGGGAGTGTTTGTTTTGGAAAACCCCTAAGGGGCAGCTCTGCAAAGACCAAAAGTGGCCTGGCAGCGGCTGCACCCTGAGCCCAAGGCCAGGTCTCTTCCTGCCTGAGCATCAGCTTCCTCATGTGGGAAGCGTGATGATGAGCAGGAGTACAGTGAGGATGAGCCACAGGTGGGAAAGTGATGCGTGAGTTACTACTTCCTGCAGCTGTGCTCAGATCAAGGACCCCCCCCATCAAGGTCTAACCTGCTCACAATACCTTCTACAGTGTTTACTCCTGTTCAAGGTACACTTCTAACAACTTCAAAATATTTGCCAGGAGAGATGAAGTAACACCTAAGATTTGTCACACAGTAAATAGTTAGGCCAGGTTTTATACCCTGGACACTTGCTCATCAAGTCTGTACTGTTGCCCACTACCCTTTGCAGACTATACAGCTAGCCCTGTGCTTCTGTAAAGACAGCAAACTGTACTAGGTGTGGGATCCCACTCAGGTGGAAAGAGGGAAGGAAAGCAGATTGGAAGAGGGGAACCTACAGGCCCCTACAGTGGTCACTCCTGCCTGTACCACCCTCTCTCCTGCCTGACAGCCCACCTGTGGGCTGGGTCCACCGAGGCCTTAGTGAGGCAAACTCCAGGCATGGAAGAGGAATTTCCAAGTCTTTCCCAGCCACACCCTGCAGGTCTTCACAATGGCTTCTTTCTTCTTTTCCCCCTTTTCCCATGCCAGCACGTTTACCAGAACATCCAGAACAGCTCGAGAATTTTCCTGAGCTCAGACTTGGGCAAGGCCGTAGAGAATACAGGTAAGGCAGGGGCTCTTGGAGCTGCGTGTCCTGGGGCCCGTGTGGGGAGAGGGTGCCCTCACCCCCAGCGTGCTGTAGGACACTGGCACCACAAGGCTGGGCAGTCAGGCGAGAAAGCAGCTTCAGCTCCCACATCCTCCCCTGCTCTACCATGGCCTTGCTGGGTCTCCAGGGCTCCAGGCTCGGGCATCACGCCCCTGACGGAGCTCTCCTGTGCCAGTCAACTTTTGCAGCTGCTTTTTCTCCCTAGCACAGCTCTAATCATGAGAAAATAAGCCCCTGTGATAAATACCCCAGTAGGAATGGAGCTCAGCTTCCAGAAACTTCCAGTTCAGTGTCTGGGCCATCAGAGCTAAATACCCACAGACAGGCTGATGGTTTCTCCTCCCTCTCTTCATGAAGAGAGTGGGGTTAAACGGGATCAAATGGCACCCGCCTACTTCAAGGAGATAAAATCATTCTGCCCTGGGCTAATGATAACAATACCTTTGAGGGTATCTGGGCTATGTAGCTCCCTAAGATCTCCTGTCTAGGTCATGTCGAATGATTATCTTGTCTACCCTGAGACCCCAGGAGGGCAGGAATCATTGCCTCCATTGTACTGCTGGGGAAAAGGGATCACGAAAAGGTTAATGAAATGGCCACTTTCCTCAATAAACTGTAAAATCACACTCCTCCAGTTTAACTCCATAATTCCCCCTCCCATGACTCCTGGTCTGGATGGAGGCAGAAACACAGAGCTCGGCTCTCCACTGGAGCATAGATGCTCTCGTTAGTTCTCCAGAACATGAGGCTGCAGACCTCAAAACTGAGGGGTATCAGAGTCCCCCCACTCACGGCTTGTGAAAGCACAGAAGGATTTCCCTTTGTTACTACCCAGAGGTCCAGCTGGGGCTGGAGATCTTTCTTCAACAAGCACCCTGTCTGTGGCACACCCCAGAACCACTGAAGACCAGTTAAAGACAAAATCATTAAAGAGACCTCACTAAAGAGTTCAGAATAATAAAAAGAGAGAAAAAAAAAGATAAAGAATAGTTTAAATTCAACCAAAAAGACCTCAGGGCCAGGCAGGCAACGTAACCATAAGTGAATGAGCTATTGGAGAAGTGGTGGGCAGAGATGGCATGGCCTCTCTGAAGGTATTCTAAGATTGGGAGGGAATATGTCTCTGGCTGCAGGGGGCCCACAGGCCACCTAGCTTGTCTCTTGATAGATGGCTCAGCTTGCAAGTTTTTGCTGCTCACCAGAGTTTGCAGGCCCAACTGTGAGCCAGTCCACATTGTCATCTGTGGCTGGCACCTCCTTGGCACTTACAACTATACTGCAAAGTGACAAGGCCAAAGAGGGCAAGGTGACTTCTGTCCAGCTGAGGCCCCCCTCTGAGTGCTGCTCTCCCCTCTGAGAACCAGCCTTTTCCCTGGGGGCCAACACAGAACTGAACCTCACTCCCAAGGAAACCACACCTGTCCACCCTAGCAGCATCCATGCAGAATGACAACACAGAGAATCCTGGTGTCAAGGAGGAATGCGGTTTTATAAAATCATCCACAGAGAGAGGGCCAGTAGACCCAGGGCTAGATGCAGCCCCAAGGCCTGCCAGCCCCCCATGATACACAGGATTATCCAATTGGGAAGGCTGACACATCTCCAGAACACTCTGTCTTGTCTCTTGAGCTGGTCTCTGGCCAAGCTCCTGCACTGTGTCATTGGGCCCAGCCAGAGAAGATGGGAAGATCCAAGAGGTCCTGAATAGCCACCAAGTCTGGCTGAACAGGAGTGGTGATGGGAGGCCACTGAGCACTCTGAACAAATTTTTGAAGTCTTGAGAGATAGAGGGGCATCCAACCTTCCCCATCCCCACCTCCTCCCTGTTTACCAGCTCACTCTGTGGCCAGACTTCCTTACAGGTATCTCCATCAGCAGTGAGCTGCTGGATCTCATGACCCTTCGGTACAGTGACAGCACTGGTCGGGTCAGCTTCCCCAGCATGGTCTGCTTTCTGATGCGGCTGGAAGCCATGGCAAGTAAGTGTCTGTGGGGGAAGGCCCTGCTGATCCAGGCCAGGCCAGGCCTAGGGAATGGATGGGCTGGTGTCCTGCCTGAGGAGTCCCTGTTATAAGAGCACAGTATCAACAGAGGCTGAGAAATAATAGTGTGGTCACTAAAATAAATAGCACCCTGGCCTCTCTTCTGCACCCACCCCAACACCCCCCACCCTTGGTCCTTGCTTCCTCTTCACCCTGCCTACCTCATGTCTTAGGAACAAGGTTAATTTAAATCACCCTGCCCCTCTCTAGGTTGTGTGTATAACTGAAACCTGCTTTTTAGTCTTGTAGGGGAGGATGTGGCTTCTGTGGAAGGAAGCGCACACACACATGAATGAGCAGGTGGGACAGGAGAGCTTTCCTTGAGCTTTAAAATCCCAGCAATGGAGGCCAGAGTATTTGACCCTTTTAAGCAACATAGCCTTTGCTTAAATGAAATCGTATGTGAAATCTCAGGACACAGTATTGCTCAAAATGGACCTATTGAGAGTGTGATAGTGTGGGTGCCAGAAACACCTCTGAATTCTGGCCCCAGCCCTGTCATCCCCTTCTGTAAGGGATGGGAGGGATTAATAAAACCAGAGAAGAGAGCCCTGGGATGGTCAAAGCCAAGCCTGACACACAAGCTTTGCCCCCAGGGTGTTCTCAGGAGCAGTAGGCAGGTCCCCAAATTGTGCCTGTGAAGGAAAGACAAACCCACACATTTCTTAGCTGAGTGCAGACAGATGCAAAGGGCAAGGAATCTGGAAGGGAAAGGGCCAGAGCAGCCACAGAGGGCTATTTTGAGGACTTGAGCCCACAGGTGACCCACCATATAGCGCTTCCCAGAAAGAGGAAGATGGAGGAAGGGCTCAGTCTGTGGACTCAGAATCCCCACAGCACTTCCCTCTCCCAGGCCCTGACCTTCCCTGATCCCCTTCTCCTCAGTCAGTGGAAACCTTTCCTTCTTTATCCTAGAGACATTCCATAATCTCTCCAAGGATGGAAAAGGACTCTACCTGACAGAAATGGAGGTGAGGTCCTTCCCAAGCCAGGCACAGTCCCAGGGCTGCCTTCCCTGATCTACTTCCAGGGGGCATTTTTCTCCCTGAAGATATTGAACAGTCCGTCAAAGGCCAGCCAAGTTGCTGGCCCCCCTGCCTTCAATTACTGCTTTTATATATTGCTGCCTGCCAGGCTGCTTTAGGATCTTGGCAGACAGATTTTATTTTTTTCCAATAGCTTAATAAAGCAGAGGATTATGTGGGAGTCATAAATCCAGGAGGGAACTGAAGAACAGCCCGCTGAGCTCACTGTACATTAAACTTGCTCCCACAATTTTAGAGCCTCCCAACCGGCCAGCTAGTCGACCTTAGATATACTTCTCACTGCCTGGCTTTTGAGGGAACAGCAGAAGATACGTTGTAACAGGGGGCTTAGATCTTGTACTTGGGTTAGAATTACCTGAAAGGGGGTGATGAGACCAAACCAAGATATACCAAGGGAGGAGGGTAGGACTTGCACCTCCCTATATGAAGTGAACAAGCTTAAAGCATTGTCGTGCTTATTTCTCAGTGGATGAATCTGGTCATGTACAACTGAGGCAAGGAGCGTAGCAGGCCCCATGGACAAGGTAGGATATGGTGGTTTGGAATTCTGTCTTCCTGTGAGCATTTCCTGTTTCCTTCAGGAATTATACATCAAATTCCCTGGGAAACCTCCTCAAGGGTTGCAGAGACCTCAAGGCTCAGCTCCTTAGGAGCCCTGAGTTTCAAGGCCAGTGCCGCAGATTTCATCTAAGTCATGTGAACCAGGGCACTTTCATGAAAAAATGTGGCCTAAAAGTCATGAACGAAGGATTTAGAATTCTTCACTGAAATCTCAAAAAGGAAACCACTAATCACAGACAAAGACATAGAAATGGTGGAAAGAGAATGGCGTGGAGCAATAGCACAGGCACATTTGGGGAGAGAGGAGTTGGGTCCCGCCCCTGCTCTCCCATTGCCTCCCTGTGCAGCTTTGGGCTGATCAGGGATACTTGTAGCTAGCATGAGTGTGCTGAGGAACAAACACCCATGTCACATTTCCTCTAAATGTATTGTCATGGAGCAGACCCTAGGTGCCATAGGTGGCAAACTTATGGCACATGTGTTGTTTTACAAAACAAAAGATGTTAATGTATGAGTTGTTTTTTCTAAACTAAAACATCAGTGTTCACATTTAATTGCAGTGTTGGTGCTTCGCAATAAATAAGTGGGTTTGGGGGTTGCAGTTTGGGCATTCGTCTCTAAAAGGTTCGCCATCACTGCCTTAGAGTTACGTAGTCTACACCCCACCTTGTTGTAGCAGAAGCCCCAGCAGAGTTTCTAGAATCCTCCAAGACTGAGGATTGAGAAGCTCAATCCTCCAAGACTGAGGAGCTCAAGCATTCCTCGCTAATGGACATCTCCAGGTGTTAGGGATTCTTTATCTGGGGGCAGCCACCTAGCTCCCTGGAACTTTTTACCCCTGCTTCTGGTTCTACTCCTTGGACTACTGTTCCAAAAACAAACAAAGAAAAGGACTGGGCACGCCAGGCCTTGAGGTGCTTGAGGATACCTTTGCGGTCACTGTTTTAGTCATTTCCGTCAATTCTCATCTAACACTCCCTGTCGTCCATTTTCTGTGTGCCAGTGCCCCTTTGAAAAATAGTTATCTGTACAGCAGTCCTGTGATCAAGGCCCTCTGAAACTGTTGTTTTTGTAAATAGTGTTTATTTCATCTACCAATCACATATCTTGAAATTACAAGCAAGACTTTGTGTCCATAAAGAAGTAACACCTTAGCGTAGATATTTCCTCATGAACACCGCTGTTTCCCAATGATCACAAATACCCAACTTGGAAAGGTCATAGTTCATTTGACTCGACTAGATTCTCTTGAATTCCCCTTTCACTCCTTTAAAAAAAGATCATTTCCAGTTCCGTCTTGCCTGTGTCAACCTGCATAATTTTTAATATCAAAAATGATTCTTCAATTGTATCTTTAAGTTAATTTGGCTAATTTGGCTTCAACTTTTAAAGTAACTAAATGCTTCCTCACTATCTTTTCTTCATTTACAGATCCCAATTCTCTCTTAACTAATTTTACTACTCCTTCTGTTTTGATGCTAATCCAAGAAGGAAGTAGACAATGTGTGGTTAGTATGTTTCAGTCTCTCATTAGTGTCTATCATCAACTCTAATAATGCCCCCTGGCTCCATAAATTAATCACAGCCTCTGACATCATATTATTAAAGCATATCTATCCACTCTTGTCCCATGAGCTGATTTGCAGAACTGGAGGAAGGAGAATGAAGAATTTCCTCCTCCAAGCCTACAAATCCACCTTCAGCAGCAGCCATCTCCTCCCTTCCTCCTGTTACGTTAACAAGCATGTCCCTCTGAGGGGGTTCTCTGTCTCATTACCACCCACCTTTGCAAGGACTTGATTGAATGAGCTCTCTCCTCTGTCTTCTGAACACTAAGCCTGTCTCTCTTTGGAGCTCTCCGATTCCCATTCAAGCATGTCTCAGATTTCTTCTATCTCCTATTCCCCTCCAGCTATAGTTGCATCCCATCCTCTATTACAGCCAGACTTCCTAGGAGAGCTCATTGTCTCCACATCCTCCCGCCCACTCTCCCCTCAGACGCCATTAATTTAGATTTCTTAGGGCATCATCCTTCTTCCTGACTTTCATATTGTTTCCAATCTAATTTTTTTGCATCTATTCATATCCCTCAAACCAATTACCTGCAAACCGAATAAGTCTTTAAAAATTTAGGTGCGCCCACTGCTTTCCCTGGGTTAAAACCCTTCAGCGACATCTGAGTGCTGTACAGGACAAGTCTGGAGACATTAAAATGGACCCCAAGAGTCTGCTTCTCTGGCCCCTGCCCACCCACCTAACCGCACCTTATTCCTGCCTCTACCCCCACCGCACCTGCATGCGCTGTTTCTTTCGATTGTCTGTGTTTTTCTCAGCTTCAGGTCTTTTCCTTTATGGACTGCTCTCCTTGGAGTGTTAGTCACCGGACTCTTGATCCTCCGTGTCTTCACACAGTGGGGTCTCTCAATGACTCGCCGATACACTCCCCTCCCCCGGCAAGGCCCTCAGCACCCTTCATTTTGTCGCCTAGTCCTTCCATTTATTAGAGATTTATCGAGATATGTTTAGCACCCATCATTTACACAGTTTACCTATTTAGATTAGAGAGTTTGGGTTTTTAGGGTAGTCACAGTAACCATCACAATATAATTTTAGAACACTTTTCATCTGTACAAGGAGAAATCCTATGGCCATTTCACATTAGTAGTTGCATCCCATCTTTAGTCCTAGACAACCATTACTCTGCCGTCTATATCTGTGGATTTTCCAATTTCTAGGCATTACATACAAATGGAATCATGAAATGTGTTGTCCATTGTGACCGGTTTCTTTCACTGTGCATTATGTTTTCAGGATCCGTCCATGTAGTGATATGTTTTTTTTCAGGGTTATGTTAATATATCATTCCTTTTTAGTGCCAAATAATATTTTGTTGCTATACCATTATTTTATTCACCTATTCATCAGTTGGTAGATGTTTAGGTTGCTTTTTCTTTTAGACTGTTGTTAATATTATTGCTATAAATATTCATATGCAAGTTTGGGGGTGGATATGTGCTTTCATTTTACTTGGTTGTATACCTAGGAATGAAAACACATGATCATACAGTAATTCTATGTGTAACATTTTGAAGACCTGCTCTTTCAAAGCACCATACTATATTCCCACTGGCAGTGAATCAAGGTTCCAACACCCTACATCCTCACCAAAAGTTTTTGTTGTTATTGTTCCTAGAGGGTGTGAAGTGATATTTCATTATGGTTTTGATTTGAATTTCTGTGATGACAAATAATGTTGATCATCTTGCCTGTGCTTAAAGACCTCTTGTGTATCATTCAGTAACTGTTTCTGTGAAGAAAAATTTATTCAGATCCTCTGCCCATCTTAAATTGGGTTATTTATCCTGTTGCTACTCTAGTTACTATTTCCTTATTTTATATGTAATTTAAATTTTTTTCTCCCATTCTGCAGGTTGTCTTTTCAGTTTTTTGATGGTATCATTTGCAGTACATGAGTTTTTAATTTTGATGAAGTCCAATGTATCTACTTCTTTTATCACTTACTCTTTTGTGGGGTATCGGAAGAATTGTTTCCTAAGCCAAGATCACAAATTTTTAACATCTGTTTTTCTTCTAAAAATTCCATAGTGTATCTATTGTGAGGTCATTTTTAAAAATATGTTTGAAGCAGGAGTGTAATTTCATTCTTTTGCATATGGGGATTCAGTTTTCCCATCACCACTTGTTAAGACAACCATTCTTTCTTCCATCATATTGTCTTAGCACCCTTTATGAAAGTCAGCTTATCACAGTGTAAGGATTTATAACTAGGTTTTCAATACTATTCCATACATTTGTGTGTCCGTTCTTAGGCTGGTACCACACTCTGTTGATTACTGTGGTTCTATAGTAAAGTTTGAAATTAGGAAACATGGGCCTTTTAACCATATTGTTGAAGATTATTTTGGCTATTCTGAGTTCCTCGAATTTGCACATAAATTTAGGGTTAACTTGTCAGTTTATCAGGGGAAAGGAAGAGAAAGGCAAGCAGTATGCATTTAGGTATGCATTTTAGGGTCTGCTTGTCAATTTATAGGGAAGAAGGAAGGGGCAGTTAGAATTTTGATAGAGAACATTAAATCTACAGATCAATTTGGGAAATACTATTATCTTCACAATATGAAGTTTCTGATGAATGAATATGTCTCTCAACTTTTTAATCTCTTCTTTAATTTCTCATTAAAATATTCTCCTGTTTTGAGTGTACAGGTCCTACATTTTCTTTGTTAAATTTATTCGTAGGTGTTATGTCATTTTAGATGCCCTTGTAAGTGAAAGTATTTTATTAATTTCATTTTCAGATTGTTCACTGTTAGTGTATAGAAATAAATTTATTTTAGTATACTGATCTTATACCCTGCAACCTTCCTAGATTTGTTTATTCATCTAACCATCTTTTAAGGGGTTCCTTAGGATTTTACGTTACACAAAATCATGTCATCTGAAAATGGAGGAGTTTTATTTTCTCCTCTCTAATTTTGTGCCACTTATTTCTTTTTATTGCTTAATCATCCTGGTTAGAATGTCTAGTATAATACTGAATGAGAATGAAGAGAGCGGGCATCCTTGTATTCTTGATCTTGGCAGAAAATAGTCTTTCACCATTAAATATGATGTTAACTTAGGGGTTTTAATAGATACCATTTGCCAGGGTTTCAATAGATGTCATTTGTCAGATGAGGAACTTTGCCTCGGTAGTTGTCTGAGTTAACATATATTTTTAATTACTCACTTCATATCTGTATTTACTGCTAGACTGTAAGCCTAGGTATGTCTCCTTTGTTGCTATCCCCTCAGTATAAAGCAAAACACCTGGCAAAGAGAAATCATTCAGTAGCCATTTCCCAAATGACTGGAAGAAATTGTTCTTTCAGGCTTATGTCTCCCTCTGTTTTGTCCCCATCTCTACGTTTAGAAATATTACCTGACACCCAAAGTTCCTGTCATTTCATTGACTACTTTTTTCTTCCCCATAGAGGTACATGACCTTGTCATTATCTCTAATAGCTCATGATCCGTGTTCTCTTATGAAAGCTATTATCTGACTTATTTGTTTCTCATCATTTTGAAATCTGCTTTCCTGTGTCCAGACTATGTCTCCACTCTGCCCAACAGTCCCTTCCTCTGCTACTTCAAAGCCAAGATTACTTTCCTCCAGGATTCCTACCACTCTCAAGTCAGTAAAGAAGCTGAGAGTGTTCACCAGCACTCAGTCCAGAAAAGAATTCCATTTTCCCATTCGTTTGGTCCTCCATGCAAAAAAGTACCACCGAACTAAGCGAAGGTTGTTCCATATGTGCTAAGTGAGTGGAGGGATATTGGAATCCTGTCACCAGTCTCCTTGGCTTCTGGGTCATTTTCTACAAACTATGTACAAGAAGCCCTCCCTTCCCCCATATATTCACTGGCAAACTGTGTTCTGCCACTGCTGTGAGAATACTTGTGTCCTCTCTCTTTCCGCCTTATCTTCAACTCATCTGCTCTTCCTTGACTTAGTAGCTTAGGCTAAAGGTGAGTGTGACCAAGCCAAATGCCTCCTCCCCAACCATAGTATCTATTTCTTTTGAACAAAGAATATGCCTCCATTGCCACATTGGAGTTAATGCTTGTGTTAAAATACCAAGTTTATCCTTTAAAAATGCTAATACTACACTGGATATGTTCCTTGGAAATTTGAGGCTAGATTGATCTTAATTGATTTCAGAGTCCAGAAGTTTAATATATTGTAAATTATATCCTTCTGAGAGTCTGTTTAACTGATGTCATCTATATCCATGTTGATCTACTGCCAATATGGGAGTAAAGTGCCTTATTTTAACAAAAATAGAATTTGCAAAAATTTCCCACTGCCCAGAAATATGTCTTCAGGAAATGCTACCTTCAAATATGTACTAAAGTGAAAATGGCCAGTGGTGGCCTTGATCTCACTGATTACCCTGAATAAATTTCTCCAGAGTTGATCTGCTTCCATCCCAATCAGTCCATCTCTTCCATCCTTGAGACCAGAGACATTCTGTTTAAGACACTTGGCTGGAGTTTGAGCTGAAGATTGTGCCATGAGGCAGACGAGATGCTCAGAAGTTGGCATCCAGCTCTCACACGCAGGTTGAGTGGAGGGCTGAGAATCTGAAGTTGCCTCCAGCAATGTGGGAAACTGAAGACCCCCCCACTAGTAAACAAATCTTTGGTGACCAGGCACCTTATGAGGCCAAAGTGTCTGATCTATGGATGTTTGCTTTTGAAGAGAATGTACCCAATTAGGAAACCAACATGGATACTCTCAGGGCATAAAACAAGAGGAAGGAAGAGTTGGAATCTGGCAAATGGGAGAGCCAAAACTACACGGAGGCAGGAAAGTCCAAACGCCAGAGCTGTATAGCCGAGCAGGAGAGCACACAGTTGTGAGAGGAACAGGAGTGGGCTGGGGCAGGCATGGAACCAGTAGTTTGTCAGATTGCTTATTCATGGACAAGATAATATTCAGAGGGATTTTCAGTTCTGCTGGAGAGGTTTTAAAAGAATTATTAGGATAATGGCAGGCTACACAGATGAAAAAAATGAGGTAATTATGAACTCCTGGAAGAACAAAGAGTTATAGAAGAAAATGTAATCCAAGAGTATTTTTTCACTCAGCGGTGAACAATACATATGTAATTGTCATAAAATAAAAATTGAAAATTGATTTAACAAAACTGTGATATAAATGTATTAGAAGAATGGAGGGAGAGAAGATATCAACATGAAAGTGGGTCAGAAGCACCCGCCCCACATCTTCCACCCTAAAAAGTGAATTGGCATTTAAAGTTAACAAACCCAAGAAGAAGGGTACTATTTAGAAATGTGGAGAAAAGCTCCTGAAGAAAGAGTCTGGGGACAGGAATTGAGGAGAGGCATAGGAGGGGAAATTGTTCTCTTTATTTCACCACTGTGATACTATGTGAAATTTTAAATTATGGACATTGAACTGAATATTTTATTTAAAAATAAGCAAATTAGCCAATAGGCTGAGAAACAAATAGTTTAATTACACAAGAGGGGAAATACAGGCAAGAGCTGAGACTTCGTTGCCCGACAGACAGGGCAGTGGTCCCATTACAGTTGCAGAAGAGATACCTACGCATGAATGTCACTGACCCAGGACACATGCAGCTGGGAAGCCCCACGGCCTTGCAGAAGCGCACAGCTAGCAGACTGGAGAATGGAGTTGCTGTTATTGCTGCTCCTGGCCTCTGCCTTTCCCATTTGCCAGAGGTGAGGGGCACATCTGCTGCCCAAGATGCTGTCTGTGCTGCCGTAAGGTGCTCACAGTGCTAGGTGGGTTGTGGATTGGACTCAAGCTGTCGGCAGGCCAGAGCAGATGGAAGCTGTCCTCAGATTTTGAAGCACTGAGGAGCATTCCTATCCATTGGGGTCCTTGGTGAGATGGAGCTCGTCAGTCTTGCAGTGGGAGGTTTTGAAGTTCAAGTGGTCCAGAACAGCAGCTGCAGGAATAAGAGGGTGACTCAAAAGCAGGAAAAGTGTCTTTATTCTCCCTGGACCTTTGGCATGTGAGTTTCTTTGTCTTCTCCCTAAGACAAGGTCCCAGTGATCACTGTAGAAGCTGCCTCATTCCAAGGGACTCTGCTACCCCCTGTGTCCTACTCTGTATGAAACTGAGTCTAAGCTACCTTCCAGGAGTCTGGGCCGGGACCCTGGCTGGGTTGCACCCAGGTGGCTGGGTTGCACCCAGGTAGCTGGTCCTGTGAGCTCTTCGTGACACCAACTTGGACTCCAGGAAAGTGAACAGGACATGTTCCATTGTGCAAAAGGCAGGGAAAAGCCACCTCTGGCCCACCTGGCACCATTTGGATCCACTTCTTGAAAGAGCCAGAATGACCCACTTACCCACCCTGGGGATGTGCTGTATGGCCCGGGATTGGCTCATTCTGGGTTGCTTGCCAAGTAATTGTATTCTCCGATGTCTGAGTCCTTGTTGTTTCACTGCTAAATGGCAAAATAAAACATATTTTCTGTAACAGTCTCTGCTCAGTAAAAGAAGAATCCTAGCTCTGTCTCAAAAATACATTTTAGGGAATGGAAACTCCACCCAGCAAAGCAGTCCTCGAGTGTCTCAAAAAGACCATGGCTCACAAGTGTCCAGGGGGGTTTCCAGAGAATGACTGGGCTAGAGTGCACTTAGGAGAATTTCAGAGTTCATCTCTGGAAATATCTCTGCAGTTGGGGAGTAATGTGCAAAAGGCTAGGAAGGTGAGAACCTTCCTGAGTGTGACTTCCTGAGCAGACGCCATCAGAAGGTGAGATGCTGAGGCAGGGCTGCTCTGTCACACACACTGGTGCCAGGATCAAGGTCAGCATTAGGAAGTGAAAGCACCTTTGATAAGTAACAGACACATCCAGTTTGTCTGCGATTGCAGAGTATTCAGTTATTTTGGGTGGTATGGCGCTACCCCTGAAGAGTGGATTCCTTTTTCCAGCTTCAATTTTCAAATGGCCAGAGGGGCAAACACAGCAATGCTTGAAGCTGGTCGTTTTCCTCCTACCTGCTGCTTGGTAAGCCAGATGGTTATAGCTAAGAACACACTATTCAAAATAAGACGGAGCTAATATGTGAAGGTCTGGTGTCTTGATTGCCAGGCTGCCCTGTTACATAAGGTCTTCTACATGCAAACATCTCAGAGAAGCAGGTCTATGGAGGCTCTGCTCAAAGGGAAATTTCAGAAGAGTGAATGCACCATTTGCTGGAGGACTCGGGGATGATCTCCGCTTGCAGTCCATGTAGAAATCTCAGCACACCCGCACACTTTGCTGCCTTAAGCCATGTCACCCAAACTCCTGCTGGGCCTGCTTGAGTCCTGGAAGAGAAGAAAGGACAGACCATTTTACAGGCCTGTGATCAACCATGAGGAGCCCCAGAGACGGGCCATACCTCTCTGCACTGGCGGAATTGCTGTCCAGAGTGAGGCAGAGCAGCTTCCTCCTTCATGGGCCTTTGCTTAGGAGCCAAGATTTAAACTAAAGGATGTAAGCAGGGAGGTTACTCAGTGGACTGCCTAAGGAACTGACTCTCAGGGCCACCCTGGAGCTCCAGAGATCTCAAGGAGCTTCTGATGGCTGTGGCAGAAAGGGTCTGGCTTCTCTGCTTAGAAGTGGAAGGTACTAATCTTTGCCTACCAGAGAAAGAAAGTACCTTTGTCCTTAGACTCTAGTACAGGGCAGTGTGTCCCTGGGCTGCACCTTCTCAGGGTCCCTCACCCCCTCAGCCAAGGTCAGAAAGGCCCCAAAGTAAGACGGCCATGACCAGCTCAGGACCTCAGGCACTGCAGATTCTTACCTGTGAGTCCTGGAAATATCGCGGTGTCTCTGTGGGCTGAGGGGGTGGGCAAGGACCACTGTGGCGCCCAGACAGTGGAAGGGGAGATGTGGGAAGTCCATAAGAAACAAGTAATAAGGCTCAGACTCCCCAGGGTTTCAACAGTTACAGCCAGGTGGGGAGGGAATCAGGGTACCAAGCTCCTCTTGTCCAGGGTCCCACAGAACAGCTCTGTTTGCCTTCCTAGTGTTCGTGGGGAGGGTCGGGGGCAGCTTTGCTTCTCCTCAAAATGGAAATGAGCCCCATTCACCCCACTTGGTGCTCAGAACCTCTGGAAGACTGAGTAGAAAATCACGGGAGACTTGACACAATTGTGCTCTCCTGCCTCCTGTCAGCTCGTTGCTCTATCAGGGGCCCTGACCCCCTGAGATAGGGTCTGTGGAGAGCTTCAGATACAGGCAACTACATTTACTGAGGTTTTTTTTCCCAACTTAAAATGTTTGGACCGGGGATGTAGCTCAGTGGCACAGTGCCTGCCTGGTTAGTACAAGGTCCTGAGTTCAATTTCTGATACCAAAAAACAAACAAACAAACAAATGTTCAACCTACCCTCTTAACCAAGACACTATAATGTATGCAAAATTAAGCATCTAAAAATTTCTGTTCTTTTTAATAACTAATTAGGAAGCTAGGGGTGGTAGCACATGCCTGTAATCCTAGCACTCAGGATGCTGAGGCAGGAGAATGGCTGTGAGTTCGAGGCCAGCCTGGGCTACACAGTGGGTTCAAGACCAGCCTGACTTACAATATTAGATCCTGCCTCAAAAAAAAAAAAAAAAAAGGAGGAGAGGGTGGGAAGAAGAAAGAGGAAAAGTGTGGAATAGTGGAGGAGAGAACTGAGAGTATTCTGACAGGGTATAGTCAGAAAAACAGGAACCACTTGAGCTTTCAAGAAGGAAGGGGTTTCATACAAGATGGAGGGCTGACTGGGGATGCAAAGGCCAGAAAGATCGCTACCAACTCTCCTGTTCACTAGCTTTCAGACAACCAGGATGCTATGAAATCCATACCCAGTGGAAAGGTGAACCTCCCCAGGGTTGGAGTTGTTTAATTCTTCTACACTCAAACCCCTGAGGCCATGATTCTTACACATTTGTGCAGAGGCGTTACCTCAAATAACTTGTGAAAAGATCTTCAGAGATTCTGTTCCACAAGATCTAGAAATAGGCCGGGGAATCTGTTATGTGTGTGGTCCTTGGGTGACGTTTCAGTATCACTGCTCTTCAACTCCACTGAATGAGGCAGTTCTCTGAGTTGCAGCAACCACGAACTACCCACTGAATTCGAGAACAAGTCCTGCTCCCGTGAGAGGCCCTGTCTCCAACCCGCTTCAGGTACATTCTGCGGCAGGAAGAGTTCCAATAGTCCTCTGCCTACTTCTCCCCTCCCTTCTGCCTCCCAGAGAGCTGATGTCCTGGTTGATTTTCCCCTCTAAACAAGCTAATTAAGCAATAATCCTAGAAGAATTCATCACTCTGACAAGGTTGTTGATTAACTGTCCCCAAGCCAAGCCCAAAGTGCTTAATATCCCAGCGGAATGGTCAATAATGAGTGTAGCAGCGGCACGAGGCTGCGGCGAGGCAGGCGCTGCCTGTGTCCGAGAAGACAGATGCAGAATGGGTGATGGGGCCCAATCCTGCAGCCAGGAAAAGCACAGAGGAGGGAAAGATGGACTGGCTTGGGGATGCCCAGACTGAAGTACCTCCTACAGGATTCTAGACCGTTATTTCTGAGAGCAACAAATGCCCGCAGAGTGCTTCGAAAGCTCTGAACAGCTCTGGAACATAGCAGAAGGCCCGTGTGCTAAGCACATAGACATGTCCTTCTCCAGTTTCACAGCTGTGCCCACTGTCCAGCTGCTGGACTAAATAGAGAGCTGGGCAGAAGAATAAGGTGACTGCTCTTGAGAGGTAAATTTCAAGTCCAGACTGGCATATGTATCTTCCTTCTACATTTAGAATATTATTTCACACACTTCTCTCATCCCTAAAAAGATTCACTTTCTTCAGTGCGTGGAGAATGAGCTCAGTGACCAAGCAGAGTACAGTGAAACACTGCCCCTTCGTGGCTGCAGTTGTAGCTTCCAAAGGCTCCTGGTCATGCAGGCGGCCAGTGGGGCCTCAGCGTGGTCTCCAGCCAGCTCAGGTTGGGCATTCCCCACCTGAGCTGCCACGGCTATGGAACTGTCCCACTGCCTTTGTCTGAATTCTCATCATGTCAGCCACTGTCTATGGAAAGAGCGGATGTTGTTGGCCAGCATATTGGACCAAGAGGCAGGAAACTGACCCCCAGCTGTGTTGCCCAGTCCCTCTGATCTGGTCCCTGACACGCTGCGGCATCTTAAGTGTACAATTCTGTTCAGCCACAGAGAAAAGGAAAGAGCATACGGTATGTGCTCAGTCACTGTTAGGAGCAGGAATGGTGAGCACACAGGGATCTTGCGGAGACGGGTGCACGGAGCCCTGGGCAAGACTCTTGGCCTCAGGTTCAGGTCCTGCTTCTTTCTCCACTAGCTTTGTGTCCTTGAAAAATGACCTTCTCTTTCCAGATCTCCTCATCCAAACAGGAAAGGGCTGGACTTGAGATCTCTAGGGTCCCTTCTGGGTCACCAACTTGGGGGACCCGTTCCTAACACATTCTAACCAGCAGTATCTTTGAGCATAGCGATAAATAGTTGGAAAAAAAGCGACTCTAGCATCCTGAGACCCACGCTCAGTGGGCAATGAATCGAACACTATTCTCTCCCTTTCCCTCTGAAGAATGATGTTCTCCTTAGGGTGTTTGTGACATGAGAAATTTTAAAACTTCCTCCACCACCTGGTTGGTTGTTAGCCCGCGCTGACATTGCACTGGGCAGATAATGATGAGACAGTGCCATCTAGTGGCCATCTCTGTTAATCCCGGCCCAGCCTGATTTCAGCCTTAGGAGTTTACCAGAAATCCAGCTCTACTGTGGCTAAATTGATGGCATTAGTCCACAGGGAGTGCTGCATGGTAAGGGGATGTCATCTCAGCTTTCCACGTGCCTCTGATCTTAGTCTGTTTGTCCAACTAGGGCTTTCGCTGAGCCCCTTAATCCTTCCCTTGCACCTCCCTTGCTAAGTTTCTGCCATGTTTATAATTCAGTCAAGATCGCAACTGGTAGGAGCAGCCCAGGGTTGAGCACAAGCACCCTGGATTCCACCCAGGGGATCATGCACATGCCTGTCCACACACCCAGCACCGTGTCACTATGAGGCAGGACCACACAGTGGTCACAAGTAAACTGAGAACAAAGTTTATTCTCATCCCAGAAGAGCAGGCCTCCTGCCTCCTGAGTCCTGTTTCCTGTCTCCAGTTTTTGCCCCGGGTTTAGAAGCCTTTCGGGAAACGTAATCTTTCACATCCTCTACAGATCTTGGTGCGCTCTAGCGAGCCACTCTCAGATATGCTGGGTGAGACTGTTCCTTTCCTCACGTTACCCTGCAGGCCTTTCCCAGACTGTCGCCAAGATGAACACAGCAGTAACACTTCCTTAAAGAAGGAAGTCATTTGTTTGGGTTGGAGATGCAAATTTTGGAGTTGCCGTACTTTCCAGTGTTGTGTGGTTACTTTCCTTATCATTAAATGATATGTGCAATCATCCTTTTTGAGGTGTGAGCAGGTACACTACTAGTTTAAAACATCTAATAGATATTAGAGTCCTGGCAGGAGACAGAAATGTTAGAGTCCTGTCAGGACCCCGCAACTTGAATAAGGAGAGTGTAACATAAAGTATGATAAACTAGTAAAAGGTACTTAACTCCTGCAAAGGGCACAGAGAGCCACAAGACAGCAAGCGCAGGATGCAAAGCCCCCACAAGGCTGAGGGAAATTTCCCAAGGAAGGCACTGAGAACCGTATCAGACTGTGGTTTTCAGGTTGCCCAGGGACTGGAATTGGAGCCCAGGAGAACCCCTGCTGGGTACCAGGGACAACGGCCTCCCACAGCCACCGGTCAATCACTGTAGGAAGAACACAGGCACCTCCAGCCAGGAGGAGGGGCTCGTCGTACTTAGGGCTTGCAGTGTCCCTCTAGCACCCTCTACTGACAAAGATGAACATTGCATCAGTGGGCAAAGTACAAATTTTACAGGGGCGAGCTAGACCCTCCCCTTATGGTAAAGTTGGAGTTGGCAACATGCACACTTACTCTATGCCAGGACCTGTGTTGTGTGTATCCATGAACCTCTTATGATTTTATACTTCTAAGTCTTTGAACGAGATATTAACATTTATTAAGGGCAGTATGAATTATAATATGGAAGGATTAAAGATGATAAGATTCTCTTCTTCCCCTCCAGCCCCTCCTTCGCTGTTAAACGACCTAATCCTTCCCAGGTCTGATTCTTGGATCCTCTTCCCTGAGAGACAGACTGTGAGGCACATGTCCTCTGAGGCTTTAAGGCTGTGACTCACAAACTAGAGAAAAGTATCCACATGCCTCAGAAGATCCCTGTTTAGCAGATTTGGGGGAGGAGCAGGGAACCTGAAATCTGCATTTAATAAACTCCCCAGAAGTCTTGGATGTATTGTAGGAAAACAGCATCACTCTCCACTGGTCCGGAAGTGGGCCATGGGGAGCTGCGTGGCCGAGGACAGGAGAAAGAGACGCCAGGCTAACAAGCTCCTCTCCACCCTGGATCCCCATGAGAAAGTCACTATTGATACTAGGTTTCCAAAACGAAAATCAGATAAGGCGCATGGATCTGCTTCATGGGTGATGAGTTTTAATGGCTCAAAAGAGGAGAAATTGATTCCTATTTGTCAGACTGGGAAATTGGAGCAACAGATCCCTTGGCTTCTTGCCTGGCTGCCTCTTCAGGCATATTTTCTAGACAAGAACTATGCCAGAGCTGGGGCATGCTCGGGGTCCTCTCGTCTGACTCAGAAGGAAAAGACCACCAACTTCCGAGCACCCATTATGTGACAGGAGTTACACTACATTCTCAAGTCCTTAAACCCTCTTCAGGGTTTAACACCACAGTGTTCATATTCGGACACTGAGGTCGCCACACCCAGGCAGGTACAAGGGCAGAGTGCATGTCAGTCACACTCCCAAGCCAAGCTCTTTCTACTATCCATGCGGCCTTGAAAAAAACAAAGAGCTTCTGGCCCAGGCCCCCCTCCCAGGGGCAACCAGGCCCCTCCGGAAGGCTGGTAGCCAGCTAGACTAGAGAAACGCAGGGCAGTGCAGCCTTGTAGGAGGCCAGAACCTGACCAGGAAGCCCAGAGTAGCCTGCTGGGGAGAAGGGGACGCTGGCCCCAGCCCTGCGCATACCCAGGTACCTGGAGTTGAGGGTGAGGGAGACCAAGGGGAAGGCTGCGTGGTGCGTTCCTAAGGTAGTGATGCATTTTGATAGTAACTGTCACTCCATGGATGTTACAGTATTGTCCTGAGTCACTGTAGGAATGTCTCCAGTGCCAGCCTGTTCCACCCTATACACTCTGCCAGTCTGCCCCTAACCAGTGCAACAGGCAGGAAGCCTAGTGAGGGCTGGCTGCTGTGTTGGGAGGTGGCATGACACAGATACAAAACACACTTAGGACTGTGAGCTCCGAGACAGCAGCTCTGCCCAGTTTAATTCCATCTCCAATGGCAACTGTGCCTGTCTAAAGGTGAGCCCTCAGGAGGAAGCTGTGTGGCCCAGTGTACAGTCACACAGATCCACCCTTGGGTCCCTGCCACGTGCTGCTATGTGACCTTTTCCTCACTTCAAGGCCTAGCTGCTTCCCCTGTAAAATGGTCACTTGAAAACCCTGCCTCTTCTCCTAACCCATGGAGTGTCTGTTGTAGTCAGATTTCATAAGGGAAAAGATTTAATACAAGACACATAATCTTAGGATTATTTCATAATATTTATCCTAAAGCGTGAAATGTAAAAGAGTGCAAGAGATCTGTCCGTGCACTACTAGAGACCCAAAGAATCCAGCTGAGGGCCTGGATCCCATGGCAATGCCCTGCACAAATCCAGCTGAAGATCTAGAGCCCGTGGCTATGTCCTCCATGAGTCCAGCTGGAGGCCTAGAGCCCATGACAATGTCTCGGGCAAGTCTGTATCAAGGATCTGCCCTGGGAAGGCCCAAAGGCCAAGGATGGAAACTAGAAAGTCTGTACCAGTGGGATAAAGGATCTGTGCCAGCAGGCTGAAGGATCTGACTGGAACCAGGAAGCGGTGCTTAAGGTCAGGACCAGAGCTCCCCCAAGGAGAACCACAGCAACAGCGAGGACCCAAGCTCCTCTGATGATGAGAAGGGTTGAGTTCCTATCAGTAAAGCCAATGTGACAAGCTTTTCCAGGAGGATCAACAGCACCATCTTCCGTTCTCTTTATGCTGCTGTCAACAATCCCCAGGTGAGCCTCCCACACCCAGCACCACGCTGATTCAGTTCAGCTGGGGATTACAAGCGGACAGTTCATCCACTACAGTGTACAGCACCCAGAGTGACCTGAAGCATAACTGTGAATGCTGAGGATGCTGTAGTGATACAGGTCCATCCATGCATGTGATGGGCACTGCTGATGGTGGAGAGGCTGCCCAGGGTGGGGCTGGGGGTATGTGGGAACTTTCTGCTCAGTTCTGCTATGAGTGTAAACCTGCTCTGCAAGGGTTAAAGGGCAGGGAAAACACTTCCATCTAAAGTTGTTGTGAGAACTGAATAAGATAATGCTGTGGAAGGGCCCTGCGGCCCAGGGAGGGGCACCACCCTCCTATGCTAAGAGGCCCCTGACCGCAAGTAGGCTGCTCCGCTCGGTAGGCCTCATCTCCCCCAGGGTGGGGACAGGTGTGAGAACCAAGGACCAGGCTGAGCCAAACGCCCTTGTTGCTCAACAGGAGAGCGAATAGGGCCCAGGCCAGGATCTAATGCCAGGCCAGGCTTAGGGTTTGTAAGATTAGTTCTTCCTCCCCTTTGGCAGAAAAACCTACTTGGAACCAGTGGAAGGAGTGGGAAAGGACCAGGCTGCCTGGGGAAAGCGTAAACCTGGCAGGACCGAGGTCCTGCTCCAAAGTCCTCATTCGCTCTGCAGTGACTTCACCTGGCGCATGAGGCCTGCCCTTCACTCACTTGGCCCTGCGTTCAGTCTGAGGTCATTCAGTAGAGTGGAAAGACAATAGTCTGGTGTCTGGGCATCTAAGTTTTAGGTCCAACTCAGTTGCAAGTTGTGACTATGGGAGTATCTCTCACCCCTCTACGCCTCAGTTTCCCCAGGAGGGATTCTTCCCTTCCATCACTGAATATATTACTGAGTCAAAAATCTCTAAGGATCCTTCCTAGGGTGGTATTATTTTTTTAGACAATGCAGTTTTAAAACACTGGAAGAAACATAAAGTAATCACACAAAGCATACAAACGAAGATGAAGCATTTCCCTGACTCGAGTTGCCAGAGTTGGTGACTCCCTCCTGGGCTGCATTGTCTGGGCTCTAACTGTGAACGCTTGTTTGCAGAACGCTTGCGAAAATCTGAAGCCAGCAGAGCTATGGTCCTGCTCTCAGTGTCTGTCCACGCGTCCAGTCAATCTCTACTCTCTTTGCAAAGGGAAGTCAATGTGAAGCTAGGAAACAAATGAACATTTCTTGGATCATTGATCTTGATTTCCCTTGTGTCTCCTTCCACAATCAGACCTGTGCTCCACTGCCCCCTCGCAGGCACCTGCCCTGGCCCAGAACCCGTCAGAGAACTCAGAGCTGCAGCGGGTGCAGGAGGAACAAGCCCAAGCCACAGTTCTAATCCTAGATCTGCCATTTATTTGCTGTGTTACTTTTGGAAGTTGCTTAATATCTCTGAACTGTGTCCTGCTGTATCTATTTAATGAAGAGATTAACTCTTCCTGTACAGAATAAATAAAATGACCCAAGCAATGTTTCTGGCCACTTTGTTGAATGAGACATCGGGAATCTTATTCCCAAGAGAGATGAACAGTGTCGAGTGTTAGGCTGATGCCTAGCAAAGAGTTCTCCATGGAATAGTTCTTGTCACAGCACTATCATTTCCCATCGATAGTCGTTTCTCTTCCCTTTCGCTGAGACCTGCAGGTGGCAGCCTGGGGCTGTGGAACCAGTCTGTCTCCGGCTGTCACCTCCCAGGCCCTTGAGTGAGGAGATGCGCTGTTTCTTACCTTGAGTCCTGGGTCCTGCTGAGGGAGGCATGGGGAGGCCAGCGGCTCTCATGTGAGGGTGGAGCTCCCATGCCAAGCCTCGTCCTGATCCCTGACAGCCTGCTCAGTTCTAGGAGCCTCCCTGGCCCCAGGAGGGGAGGGACCAGCCCTATAGCCCCCAGTCAAGCCCACTGCACTGCAGGAAGCTCGGCCTAGGCTCTCTGGAGAGGTGCCAGGAACCCCAGGAAAGCTGGCCCTTCACATCTCCTGTCCCTCTGCCTCACCCAACAAGACCTCTCCTGGGCTGCAACTAATCTCTACCAAGAGAGCCAGAGGGTTTTGTGCAAACTTCCTCCAAATCCTCGGCTAATCCTCCTCTTGGCTGAACTCCCTTAGCAACTGCATTTGCAGCCTGGTGGCCTCTAATCCTCTCATCCCCAAACGTTCCTAGGGAGCCTCTGGGACAGCCACATGTGCAGACATGTGTCCCCGTGGGGCCAGCGGGCCAGACCGGAGCACACCTGTGACCTTCGCTTGTCCCACTCCACTTTTTCTTTTCTCCCCACGCCCCAGGAGCCTCATCGGAAAGCAGGCTGGGGAAAAGCCTGCGGTCTGGGCCCAGTGGTCTCTGAACAGAGCGCATGAGAGTAGAGCGGCCCCAACCCCCTGCCCCCTCTGCACTGATTGGCTTGCAGAGGGGTGCTTGTGTTTGAAGTGAGGGCTTCAGATTCCTCAGCTTTATATGGGGAGAACAACACTCTTACCTGGAAGGGATGCTATGAGGCTTTGCCGAGACTGTAAGCTTACCGAGCCTAAGCAGCACCCAGTATATAACAAGCAATCAGGGTCAGTTAGCCCTAGGCATCCTGCAACGACCACAGCGCTCTGCGTTCTCCCGCCCCTGGAGGTGTGGATGCTGAAGGGCCACAGATGCTCGGAGGCTGGGAACTGTACAGACAGGGGTGCGGCTCTGGGCAGCTCGAGCCTCTGAAGGCTCTGCAGACTCTGGGTGCTTTCTGCACATCTATAGTTCTTGCCAACAAGGCATCCAAGAACCTGTAGCTTGGATACTGAATAGAATAATTCAAAGCATAGCTGCCTTTGGGATTAGGGCTCCATCTCTTGAGGAATGTAGGGGTACAGGGCTGGAACAGCAGGCCCTGAGGAGGGGCTGCCTTTGTCCCTGTCAGGAATAAGCCTGTCACAGCCCCAGCTGGACAGAGAGAAAAGTCCTGGCCAGCGCCAAGGACCACAGTGGAGAGACAGAGGGTAGGGCTGGGCAACAGCAATCTAAATTCTTTCATCTTTGATGCACAGATAGAGAATTATTTGGGATCCAAAACTCTCTCACTTCCCCTAAGAATGAGATTAGATTGGCCAAAACTCCTTGTAGTGGGTGTTCAACTCGTCCCCTGAGGTTTATGCTTGGGCCTGATCTCCTCTGCTGAGCACCCTGTCTCTGTCGCAGCTCAGGCTCCACAGCAGTCCCCTGTGTCCTCCCAGATGTGCCCAATCACAGACTCCTGAGTCCTTTCTACATCCACACTGCACTGGAAGAAAAACTTGAAGATCTTCAGGATAGAGAGTCTCAGGCCATGTCCTGCTCAGCCCAAAGCACAGCCAGGCACAGGCATCTCCAGGCTGGGAAACGCGAGCTTGTCCTACCTGACACATGGTGGAGGTCGGCTTCCACTGTGCCACAGAGAGGCAAGCCGAGCTGCCTGTCCCTGACGCTCACCGGTTAGATACAGAAGGCTGTGCTTCAAACAGCTTGGGGGATGTCTTGGAGAGTTACTGAGGCCTTTCTCCTCTCTCAGCCTAGAAATCCCACCGCTACAGTCCCTTGACTTCTTCTAGGGAGCCTGATATCCGAGGGAGCAAGAAGTACACCAGGCCATTGAAAGTGAGCCAAACGCACATTGCATTTTCTAGCTTTTTAAATGTAACAGAAGCATTTATCTCACAATAAAACTCATGCCAGAGCCCTGGTGTATACAAAATAGTGAAAATGGAACTGTTTGGATCAGTTTGGAAGAGGTAGGGGCCTAATCCTGGGCTGGTCTCTACCCCACCCCTTTAAGCCCTCTCTGAGGGCAGGAGAACAGAAAAAGAAAGCAAAATTCCTTTAACCAATTAAGTGCATTCAGCTCAACTCTTACTAAGATAAACACAAATTAAAACTGCATTGAGATACTATTTCTGCCCCATCAGATTGGCGAATAACCAAAGGCTGGGGAGCGTTCTATTTGGCAGAGATGTAGAAAACAGGGATTTGTACAAGAGGGAATCTAAACTGGTCTGACAGCTGTAGAGGGCAGTTTGCAATGGCGAGGGCACAAATGCACATATACTTAGGCCCAGGACTTTCAGGAGCAGTGCTTTAGCGCTGTATCGTGTAGATAATCTCTGCACACAAAGAAATGACCTAACAGCACTGTTTGTCAACAATACCAAAAGCAGTAGTGGGCCAAATCCATCAGAGGAGGTGGTTAAGTAAGTAGTATGTAGTTAAGTAAGTGCCACACCCATATACAGTAGAATTCTCCATAGCTGTTAAATGAGAAACTTTATAGTTGATCAGGAAAAGTCTCCAAAATATATATTGTTGTTATTTTTTAAAAAGAAAGACAATAACTGTGTAGAATATGCTACCTGGTGTAAAAATAAGTGGGAAAATAATGCATAGATATTTTCTTACAATTGCACAAAATATTTCTGAAAGGATAACAAGAAATTAATAGCACTGGCTTCCAGCACAGAGAACTAGGCCACAGGGGCATAGGAATGGAAAGGACATTCTGATACTTGGGAAAGAAACTCCCAATCTGCTAGATATCTGGTACAAGTTCGTGTTCTCTAAAATCAAAGAATGAATTTTGGGAACAACGGACGTTAAGGGCAGAATGTATTTATTGGGGGAAAGTAAGCTTCTGTCTGAGAAAGACAGATGGTCCCAAATGGGCTGCTAAGGACCTTGCCTTTTCTAGGGATTTTTATAGAGCAAATCTACGAGGTGAGGTGGGTCCAAGGTAGAAAAAAATGGGAAATCACAAGGTGGGCATGAAGTGGGACAAAACTATGGTCAGCCAAGAAGATTACAAGTACAATTGTTTGGGTAAAATTAATTAAATTGGGATCAAATGTGGAAGTAAGTCATGTGGCAAATGGGCATGCATACAGAACAGGGGCTTCTTCCCATAGGAGGTTGAGTTAGTGGCTCTTCCTGGCTTCCTCAAGGTGATAGATACCTATTAAGAACATCAACCCCTGATGTTTATCCTGAGGAAGTATGTGGGTACATTTGCTTTATCTTTTGTCTTGAGGTCTGGCCCACAGCAGAGGTGCCAGTCTCTCCCACAGTTGCAAGGTGTCTCATATTCTGCACTGTCTCCTTCCAGGGCCTGGTCCTATCTGACTGCATATAATATTTTATCTAACTTTGTTGCCTACAATTCTTTTCAATTTTGAAATGTGATAGTATATCATTAAAAACTTAAATTTAAAAGTATGTAAGAACAAATAACAAATAGAAAGCTATAGCATGAGATAGAAACTAATGGTATAGGAGAAATACAACTTCCAACCTCATAGGTGTCAGATATGCCATATTCATGTCACCTGAAATCAAAGAATGAATTTCAAAGGACAAAGGAGGTTGAGAGTAGGAAAGGTTTATTGGGCAATAGGAATAGCTCTGAGAGACAGGAGTGGTCCCGAGTGTGTTGCCCCCAAGACCCTTTGTCAGGGGTAATTTATATAGCAAAGTGATGATGTGGGTACAATGTGTGTCAACCATCAACCTATAGGATTACAAATACAGCTACTTAGTTAATATTGATCCAATAGGCAATCAGGCATGAAGCAGGGGTATGGATGGGCTGACGTCATTAACCTTGGCTTATCTATGGCTTCTAACATAGGGAACATCTTGGAAAGAGAAGGGTCTAGGTGTTCTGGTTGTCCACCTGGGTGCTTAGTGCATATCTGGACTTAATGGACTGGGTGGTACCAATTACAGTATAGTCTCAAGTTTCCATTCATCCCGTAGGGAATATGCAAGTGTGGCTACTGTGACTTCATCCTGAGGCTTTCCCTTCTTCAGAAGCACCTCCGGCCACAATTCTGCTGTCTTTGTTTTTTACTGACTTCCTTAGGCCCAGTCCCTCTCAAACTGTATGTTAAGTTCTATTTAACTTAGCTGCCTGTAAGACTAAGATATAGTCTCCTACTTTATGTATTGACTGATTTGTACTCTCAAAGAATCCAAAAACAGAAATATAAATTCAATTTTTAAAGATTACTTAATATTTCTAAATAAAGTTTCTAGACTTTTAAATTCAAAAGACTGTGGGGCTTTTAGCTCCTGCTTAGTGTAGAGGAAGCCACAAAAGAACATTACCTTCACTCTTGCCAAAGAAATAGACTAATAATTGGCAAAATGAAACATTTTCATGAACTAATAAGAGAACTAGAGTTGCAGGCAAAAAGCTAATTCAAAATGCGACAAATAATAGGTATCTCCAAGGAAAGAGAGGACAGAGGTGGTTGCTTACCTATCAGACTCTATACAGAACAGAAAGAATTCAACCTAACTTTTCAACAGCTTCTGAAGGGCCGCCTGTCGGGCCTGCATGATTGAATGAGCCCCCTGAGAGCTGCAGACATGAGGGAAATGCGCTACCATTTGCAGGCTCCCCTCCATGGACCGTATTAAATACTCACAAGAAATAATGGTTCAGGGAGAGAACCACACAAACCCCTCTCCTGGTTCAGGTCTAAGGGAAAAGACCAGTGCTTTAAGAAAAGTACTAAGTTCTGAAAAGACCCTTCTCCCTAAATCCCTTTGGCGTGAAAGACCGATAGGAAATGGATAGCAAATCCTGTTGTCTTTTGGACATGCATGAAGACCTACCACAGCCTGGAAAAGGGAAAAGTAAAATCCCTCTGTCTCTGGGTGAGGACTGAAAGTGTGCACAGGCTGGTCGTCTTGTGTAGATGAGGGCAAGCGGGCACTACTGAAATATCTCCAGCCCCGAGACACAGGGACCACAGGGACAGAGCTTCTGCTGGAGAGTGAGACTGAAGCAGGCAACGAAAATGTCAGCCAGCCCTTCCCCAAGTCCCATTCCCAGGCCAAAAAAGTGTTGTGTAACTGCAATCAATTGCTGGGGAAGTTCAAAAACAGAATGGTTTTCCTTAAACTGTGGGCATACAAGGAAACCCTAACTCAGAGTGGAACAGATATGCAGAAAAACTCTCTGGCAAATCAGCTATGACCCTAAATACAAAGGTATATGAAAGAAATGTAAAGCCTGAGTTACCTAAAAGTGACCATAGCAACAACAAAATCCAAACATAGCTCAACCCCTGACTAAACTGCTTAACCCTCCATAACAAAAACCTGGTAAGAGATAAGGCTTGATCATTTCCAGCCATAAATACTATTTACCACAGTCTCCACCATTCTACACAAGGTCTCCATCTTTCCATAAAAAATTGCAAAGCGCACAAAGTAATAAAAAGAAAACAAAAAACAAAAAACAGCACTCTCTCAAGAGACAAGACAATCAATAGGACATGATTCAGGTATTGAAACTATCAGACAGGAAGCATAAAATAACTACAGTGACTATGTTGTTTTATGAAAAGGATAAAATGCATGGCCAAGAAGATAATTCCAACAAATGGGGAGAAAGAAGAAATGCTAGAAATGGAAAACAAATGTATAATATCATTCAAAAAACAGTGAACTTGAAGACAAATCACTAGAAGTCCCCAAACTGAGGCACAAAGAAACAAGTGAAATGCTGAATATAGGCTGCAGGACAGTGTCAAATGGCCTAATAGAGATGAAACTGAAATCCCAGGCAGCGAAGAGAAAGAACAAGACAGAAGCAGCATTTGAAAAGATACTGGCTGATAATTCATTTGAAAAGTAAGTAACACTGGCCCTGAATCAAGGCCAGCAGTTTTCTGAAGCTGTTGGTTTCAAGCAGGAGCCTAAAGTGGTATCTTTCTATGATCTGTTGGCCATTTCAGAACTTTAGAAATGTAATGATCAATTCATTAGAAAGAAACAAATAACTAGCTAACTAAATAAATGAATTTTACTCCACCCAGCCCCCAGGGCATGCCAGGCACTCCGACCCCTGGAGCTCCACCCGCCACCTGGGGCATGCCAGGTGCTCTGTCCCACCTCCTGGGCGTACCAGGCACTCTGCCCGACCCCTGGGATGGCCCTGAAGACTCGCCTGAGCCTATAGATGCAGACATGCTGACAGTCTGGTGGTTCACTGTGTAACCCTGCCTACCCAACCAGACACCCGACGGCCATGAGGGCTTGCCAAAGGGGGATTCTCCACTTCCTGCCATAGCAGTTTGTCTACACCCACGTATTATATAGCACATTTAGAAGCAGCCAAGTCTCTACCCAAAGTAAGAGCATGAGGGAGTAAATAAACCAAAAGTACAGTTACTACCAGTGGGAAGACCACTGACAGAGTGGTAGAACAACAGAGGTAAAGTGGGCAAAATTGAGTAATTGAATGAACCATCATCTGTATAACTGAGTGATGGGGCCAGGATGACATTATGTAATGCAATATCCAGCGGTGGCCCCCTACTATTTTCTCTGTAATTTGGTGTTTCCTTTGTTGTTTTTGTGTTAACAAATGCAAAGACAACACTATGTAATGCAGCATCCAGTGATGGTTCCCTGCTGTCTCCTCTGTAATTCGGTATTTCCTTTATTGATTTTGTTATAACAAATATGAAGATGACATTCTGTTATACAGCATCCAGTGCCAATTCCCTACTATTTTCTCTATAACTTGGTATTTACTGTATTGTTTCTGTGTTATTCTGGGTTCTTTTATCTTAAAAATAAAATTAAAAAAAATAAAAGTAAGTAACAGAGTGAGCTGGATGCTGTGTCACATGCTTTCAATTTCAGCTACTCAGGAGGCTGAGGCAAGATCATAAGATTGAAACAAGCTTGAGCAAACGTAGCAAAACCCTGTCTCAAAATAAAAAAGAGTGGAGATGTAAGTCAATGGTAGATTGCTTCCTTAGCATGCCTCAGGCCCTAGGTTCAATTCCAAGTATTGCAACACATACACACATACATATACACACATACATATATACACATACATACATACATACAAATACCAAAACACAGATCCGTCAATCAAAAATGCATACAGGACAAAAGAAAATAAAGAATATGAAGGATGAGGAGAAAGAAATCTAAATATATGCTATTCAAAGAGATGAGAAATGTTTGAAGGTAGCTACAGAGATCACTCTCTGCCAACCTCATCATGGTCCAGAGGACTCCACATTTGCAATCCTAGGGAAAAGTTATTAGATAACTCCAATCTACCACTTTCAGCGCAACCCACGGTGAGAATAAACAAACAAACGCTTATCTGTAGATATGAGGCGCCAAGGAGACCCTCCGTCCAGTTAGAACAATGGCTGACCAGAACAAAGGCCTCGACCCAGGACCAAACCTGAGTTTTGTGAATTCAGGATGAGGGGAGTGGCTGGGGGGGGTGTGACTGTGCGAATGGCAGGAAATGCGTTAGTGCTGTGAGCTGGGCTAGGTAGAAGGTGAGATAGCACTTCTGCAGTATGCGGAAAGAAAGAGGTATGCAGAAAGAGCAATCAGCATAACACAGTTTGAGGAAGTAACTTGTGTTTTGGAGTCAGTGCTTCAGCTTTGCTGTATAGTCTTCATGCCCTGAGATGTCACTCGGTCCAGCTCATACATACTGGTTGTAAGCTACAAGCGGGGCATTAACGACCTGTCACATTGCTTTACAGATTACACATCAGGACCTCACTAGACCATTCACATTGCTTCAGGCCAAAGCGAGGGGATAAGGAAATATCTTAGCCAGCTCTGTACGTACCAATACACGGAGTCAGGGCCAGGTTTAGCCCAAATGAAGACACGTTCCTCTTTCAGGGAGAGATGTCCCCATGGTCCTCCACAGGTAGCCAGAGAAAAAGGACACAGCACACAGAAGAACAAGGCGTACAGTGCTGCAGACTTCTTCAGAAACTGTGTGAGCCAGAAGACGACGGAATAACACCGTCCAAGCACTGAAGGGGTACAGGAGACTGTTCACTCAGAATTCTACTTCCCACCAAGACAGCTTTCAAATGTAAAAGCACAATAACATTTTTTTAAGAAAAAATAAAAACAGATTATGACCAGCAAACTGGTGTTCCAAGAAAGAATAGAAGAGTTCAAGATCTACAGAAAGAAATAAAGAGCATGAAAATACCATACAAGAACATACATTTTTGATTGTCTAAAAGATAACCGACTGACTGAAACAAAAGTAGCAATGTCTTAGGTGCTTACGGCACAAAGAGAAAGGAAGTGTAAGACCCCATGGCGCAAAGAATGGGAAGGAAGAATGAGGAATAAGTATACTGTAAGGTTCTTACAGTACAAATGAAGCAACAGGACAGTTTTGGAAGGTAAACTATAATTAACTTAATATTTATATTATAAACCTTATGGCAACTGCTAAAATAAATTTAATGTGAAATAAAAATAATAACCTTAAAAGTAGACCTAAAGTTGAAAAATATGAAATATTTAATATGAAAAAAGAAGAAAAATAGAAAACAGCTAGCAAGAGTATATATTTTAATCCAAATTCTTAGTAATTACATTCAATGTAAATTACCATATGTACTGTATAGACTCATTGATGTCCCTCTAAAATTCAAATGTTCAGTCCCTGACACCCAGTACCTATGTGACTGAGCTTGGATGAAGGGCCTGTAAAGAGGTAATTAAGGTTAAATGAGAGTCTAAGGATCAAGCCCTAATCCAGGATTACCGGCTCCTTATGAGAAGAAGAGGCAGCGAGCACACTCACATAGGAGCAAATGCCATTTGAGGACAGTGAGAGGCAACCATCTGCAAGCCAAGAGCAGAGGCCTCGGGAGAAAAACACGTGCTAAAACACTGGCCTTGGACTTTCACCCTCTAGAGCTATGAAAAAAAATTAATTACTATCGTGGAAGCCGCCCTGTCTGGAAAAATTCATTCTAGCACTCCTGGCAGACTAACACGTGCACCAAACAAAAGATACAATTGCCGATTTTTAAAGGCAAAATTATGTATCTGTATCTTTATCAGATCGGAAATCTCTACCTGCATAGAAAGGCAGGGGCAGGATAAAATTAAAACAATAGGAAATATATAGTATTAAGTGAACACTATTTAAAAGTCTGGAGTGACCACAATTCCTATCAGACAAAATAAACTTTGCAACAAAGCACACTACTGGTGACAGAAGAGGCCAGTATATGGTAACCATAGGGTAATTTATTACAAATATAATAATCCTAAGTATGTGTCCACCTAAAAGGAGAGCTTAAAAGTATGTGAATCAAAACCTGATATAATTGAAAGGTTAAGAGGAAAAGGCACATCTTCCTGGGCAGCTCAGACTTCCTCACATAATATCCCTTGCCAACCCCCCCTTTGCGAGCCCTAAAAAAAGCCCTGTTACTCTTTGTTCCCCATGGATAGTCTTTTCATTCTCTATCACCCTGCACCCGGGTATATTTTAAATCTTACACCTTGTGGCTTTCACAGAAGCCTGTGGGGTGGTCTCTGACTGTGTCATTCATTACACAGAGCAGGCACCTCTCAGTCAGAATAGACTCCAGCCCTGACAATGCACATAATCCTGCCAGAGCTCCAAGAGGTTCGCATTGTCACCCATTTTACAGATGGAGAGACCGAGAACAGGTCATTCATGACTTTTCAGGATCCCAGAGTTCGAAATGGCAGAACTGGGCTTTGTCTTCCAAGTGTCAGTGAGGGCTCCCCTTGTTCTGCAGCTATACCCCAGCAGGGTAAGAAGTCTTGCTCATATCCCAGCCCAGCCCGCTGCTAGCAGAAGACTCAGCCAACTATAGTCCCTGAAGGGCAGTCCTGGTCCCTAAGGGAAGTAAGCGCTTGAGCCTCTTATAAAGCCTCCAAGAGAAAGCAGGTGGGATCTTTCCCAGCCCTGAGCATTTCATCTTGGGCTGGGGGAGTTCCCTCCAGCACCTCAGGCCAGCTCAGCATCTGCGCCCCCAACTCAATACAGGACTGGGACACCACTCCCACTTGGCCAAACAGCATCACTTCTTGCTATGGTTCTCAGCTCTAACGAAATTCTTCTTAACTTCTGTATTCATCTGCTCGGCTGCCCTAACAAAACTCTATGCACTGGTGGCTTAAATAAGAGGAGTTGATTTCTGGCCATTCTGGAGGCTGGAAGTCCAAAGTCAGGGGCTGGTGTGCTCAGTTTCTGGTGCAGCCTCTTTCCCTGGCCCGGAGTTGGCCAGCTCCTTGGCTGTGTCCTCACATGGGAGGCATTCCTGAGTCTACCATTTCCTTCCTTGCAAAGTGGGAATGAGGGTCTGCAGCCACAGCTCCCCGGGAGCACTTAGGGTGTCACTAAGTGCCCAGCACCATACCCAGCACAGAGATGCACGGAAACCCTGGAATGCCCATTTCTGCCCCTCTCCCCTGCTGTGGTGAGTTCGTCTAGGACCACCCTGGCCTAGCCCAGGCCTGGCTTTCAGTGGGGACTTAAAGAATCCCTGCTGAAATAAATTGTCCATGGCTATGACCTCTCAAATGCCAGGATGGGGCTATTTACAAATCTGAAGGCTTCTAGGCAGCAGTGAGAGGAATTTGAATAGAAACGTGGAACAGTGTGTGCAGGGACGTAAATTCTGAGTTATTTTTGCTGGGAAAGCTGAGCAGAAAGTCATCCCATCCACACTTCCCTTGTCAGAGGGACTCTCCCAGGTGGGCTTTGCCAGAGGCTCATTCCAGCCACCAACCCCCAGAGGCAGAGGGGGCAGGGCAGCCTGAATGCCACAACTCCCAGGAAGTTGTCTCTGAGCCACTGCCTGGGCTTGTGAGGATCATGGCACAGGGTGGCAGGGCCTGAACAGAGGTGGTCAGCTAAAGAGAGGTCAGAAGGCCTCTGGCTTTGTTTCCCACTAGCTTATAAAGTTGCCAAAGACAAGAACATTTATACTTTGGGCCGGGGAAAGTGCATGGTACACAGCGGGTGCCTCATGAGGTAGGTGAACATTTCCGCACACCTGCTTTGAGCCCTGCTCTGTAGCAGACATCGGGGCTCAACAAACAAGACAAGCCATGATCTCAAGGCTCAGAGGTACCATGACAGGCACACATGTACCGTGTTTCTACCCAGGGCCATGCATGTCAGGGCAGGTGGGTGTTGGGGACACAGGGGAAAGAACAATAATTAGCATTAGGTACAAGAGGAAGATGCACAGAGAAGCAGGCATTTCTGTTAGACTTGAGGGATGGGCCTACCCATCATTGGAGGCAGAGGAGCAAAAAGAAGAGCAAGGAAACGAGAAGCCTATGCAAAGGCCCTGAGGCAGGAAGGATCCTGGTATGTTAGCATGTGGTCACTGGTGGCTCGAAGTCATGGGTCTGGAAGCTGGGAAGCTGGACGAGAGAGCCTGAAGGTTCTAGGTAAAAAAATTATGGGTCAGTCCTGCCTCTTGTGCTGCCTACATAGTGTCCTCGTTTCCATGTCGCTTCAGCCCAAGGGGCAGAAAGAAACTAGACAGTTGGGAAGGGACAGCTGGAGGAACTGTGTGGGAAGACAGAGATTCTTCCCACTTTCTTCCATCTTCAGGGCTACAGAAAGAGCAGACTTTGGCCAGGCCACAGGGGCTAGGATCTGGGTGAGCCACTGGCTTTACTCAGAGAGACCAATTCCTGCAATAAGCTATAGAGAGCCCTTCCCAGTCCTCCTCAAGGCTCAGGAAGTTTACATTTGTAATCCCATGAAAAGTTATTGAAATCCTAGGGAGTTAATTCCAACCTACCCCTTCCAGGGCAATCCAGGGCAAGAATAAAGATACTAAGACATATTTGTAGTTATGGAGACCGAAGGGGTCCTAAGCCCAGCCTTGATGATGGCTCTCCGGAACAAAGGCCTATACCCAGGACCAAACCCAGATTTTATTCATTTGTGAAGAAGGGAGTAGCTTAAGGATGGTGACTGTGAGAACTGTGGGAAGCAGGTGAATGCCAGGAGCAGGCCTAGGTAGGAGTCCTGAAATCACCCCTGCCATATGCAGAGAGAAGGATATGCAGAAAGAGTAATCTGCATAACATAATTGAAATAGGATCTAATGTTTTGTGGTCAGAGCTTCAGTCCTGATGTGTAATCTTTGAAGCCCCAGGAAGTCATAGCCTCTATTCCTAAGGCTCCATCCCAGCTGACAGTGTGGAGCATTGGCTCACACATCTCATCTTATCCCGGCTCACTTGATTGAGCAACAGGGCGTCAGGGAAACACATCTTCCATCTCCAAAGATTATCATTAGTACCTGGGCTAGACCAATACACACTGCTTAAAGCCAACTGAAGGGGTAAGGAAAAGTCCTAGCCAGCTCTGTACATATCAATACATGGAAATAGGGTCAGGCCCAGCTGAAATGGAGCCAATTGCTGGTACTGGGAATCAAGACATGACTTTATACTTGCCAGGCAGGCACCAAGCCACTGATCTGTATCCCTGGCAGTACTATACTCTTGACTTGGGCCCTGGACCTTCCTGAGTCAGGCCAGGATGTGAGAAGAGTGAGGATAGGCAGTTGACTTGGACTTCAGAGTTGGCCTCACTCCAGAGCTGGGGGGGATTGAAAGTTTGTCTACTGCTGACCTCCAGAGTCTGCGTGCATGTGCCTTGTTTGAAGACCTAGAGAGCAGGAGCGAGGCCATTCAGGGTCATTCTGAAACCACTGGAAGGAGAGAAAAATGAGCCACTCATCCCCAAATAGCTCCCTGAAGCTCAGTGGGCCACCTCATTCCATGCCTTTGTCGCAAGCATGCTCTGCTATGTTGATGAGGAGGCCATGTGTTGGACCTTGGCCTCTTATGGCATGAGGGCAGGGAGGGTCAGGAGCATGGATTCTGGTCTTGGGGTGATGCATAGGCTTTCTGCGCTCAGGCTACACACTTGCTTCGGCAGCTTTCACTGTTGGAAGGACAGGCTCTAGACCAGAGGCATTTTAGCTAAAGTCCAGCAAGAAAAGATGTAGAGACATATTCCACCTTACTCCTTACTGGTCCCCAGGACTTACAGCAGACGAAAAAGCTCTGAGAAGCCAGGCCACCATGCCACTGAACTAGAAGAAAATCCTAACATTGATAATCAGCAATACTAATTCAAGTGCCTAGTGTGATCTGGACTGAGGGATCTACACTTGGGGCTGTGGGACCTGTGGGTAGAATTCAAGGAGTCTGTGAACTTGGATGGGGGAAAAGGCCATATCTTTCTTTTTATTAGTGTCATAGATACTTTGCGGTCGCTGGGATATAATATCCAACACCTATGTCTTATAGGAGAGCTTTATTTTGACATGCATTTTAGTCCACAGATGGCTGGCTCCAAGGCAGGATGGTAATAGAAAGGAAAGAGAGACACACCCTTCCAGGTCACACCCACAGTGACCCATCTTTTCCAGCTAGACCCTACCTCTTGACAAGTCAGCCATAGGCCCCCATAACCCAATCCAAAAGCCCCACTATGAATGCATGAGGCTCTTGGAGGACATCTAGATAGAAACCATAGCAACTCACCTTCAGCTGAAATTTAGCATTTCCTACCATTATGAATGAAGGCAATGAGCCTCAGCTGTTCTAGCCGCACCCATGCTTTGTTAGCAATAGAATCAAAGGCATTTTCACATCGCATGCATTTATTGCAGATATTTTCATTATTGTTAAGCTCATCACTGTCAGAAACACGGTGGTTGCTGGACCTGCTATGGATCTTGCTTAACACATTAAGAAGCCCCTGTGATGTCCTATCACAAAGTTGAAGTTTTAAAAACTATTTTGAGTGGCTATGGTGGAGACAGAAGTGGTGGGTATGGTAGAGACCCAGGAGGCTACAGAGGAGATGGAGGAGGTGAGGGAGGAGACCAGAGTTGGGCAGGTATGGTGGAGACTGTGCTGGTGGTGGCAGTGGAGGCTATGGAGGAGACAGGAGTGGTGGTAGCTATGGAGACCGAGGTGGCTGTGGAGGAAAAATAGAAGAAATGACTATAGAAATGATCAGGGCAACCAACCAAACCAATAACTGTTTTGAATGTTCCTTTGTCTCTGGCATGATCCACAGTGAAAGTGCGAGAGTTTTGCCTGCTGCTTTCCTTGTGGCCTCTTCTCAGGTAGTGAAATTAAGTGACATTTGGGTTTTTATTCGGGTGGGAGGGCTGGGACAGTTTTTCTTTTAGAAATGTCATTCATTGAAATTTCCCATTTTAGTTTCCCACCTTCTCCTTCTCAACCCTTGAAGCAAAGTGTGTTGTAAAATATTGCCAAAATGGAAAGTGTTTTGTAATCCTGCAATAAAGGCTGCTTAGTTTTGGTGGGAAAAAATATTTTGATAACTGTGTTTCAGTGTAATTGGTTTCCTTTGTAAGCCTAAGTATTCTGTTTTATGCATAAATTGTATCAGGCTGTCTTAAAAAAGTGAGGACCTTCTTGCTTCAACACCTTGGTCTTGAATAATCTCTCCAATCAGCCAGGGTAGCAGGGGCAGGACTAGAAGGACCTAGGTGGGTCTGCACACATTTTGCAGAGGCCCCTGTTCAAACAAAAGTTTAGCAGGAAGCCCAGCGCACCATCATGTAAAGTGAGCTGCTCTGGTTGTGTTTGGCGATGTTTTTCAGAGCTGCCCTCTCTCTCCACTTGACCCCCCCTATCAAATCTTCTCCCTAACTTCTCCACTCCTCAAAAGCTCCATGGACTCCCTAGATTTCCCCAGAGCACATCTGTAAATTACACAGCTAAGTCAGTCCCTCTCAAGCCTCTCTTGTTGGTGCTATAATGCCTTGTGGTTCTATAGTGCCTTATGAAAAGTCCCTGATGCCCAGGCCCCAGCCCCCAGGCCGGCAGGACCTCAGTCCTGGCTATACACATTCCAGATGGGACTGTTAGGGAATGTCATTTATGACTCCAGAGTGAAGCTCCCGGATGTTCAAGGAAAGACTAGGGAAGAGAGGGCTTCCTAGCCTGGGGAGCTCTTCACTAGCAGTGTAGGAGTTAGAATGTGAGCCAGAAGTTGAGGTTCAGTGAGGCACGCCTGCCATCAAAGCACTCTGGGAGGCTGAGGCAGATCACAAGTCTGAGCCTAGCCCAAGCAAGTTAGTGATTCAGCAAGACTCTGTGTCAAAATAAAAAAATTGAAAAGGGGCCGCTGTGGTAGTGAGAAGACCCTGGGTTCAATCCCCAATATGAAAATGTAAAACAAAATAAAAACAGGAGCCAGAAAACCCTGAAGTTCACATAGGGATCCCACCATTTACTAGCAGAATGGTACCCGTCAGGGCTTTTCACCTGTTAATTAGGAACAATAGTCTCCACCTTACAAGGTTGTTTTGGAGATGAAAGAATTCCTGTAAAGAGCTTAGTGGGGGGCCTAGAGCAGCTGGTCTGGATCCTTGCTTGGAGAAGAAGTTTGCACAGCCTCAGCCGCCTCCATCTGCAGGCTAGTCCTTCCCCTGTGAGGTCTCTTCCACCCTCCAGGCCGGAAACACTTAGCTCTTCCCTCCTTTGCAAACATGTCACTTGGCATTCTCAAGTTGTTTCGGTAGCTGCAGCGCAGCGCACTCAGACAGCACGCACTGCGGCTATTATCTAATCACCTAATAATTAGCTTGACATTTTTAAAGGGCCCCGAGGCCCTGGGACGACTGTTGTCTTCAGATGCAAGGGTACTGTATTTCTGCACCTGTGCCAAGCAAGATGCACACAGAGAATAGTGACCCAGGCCTTGGCAGGTTCTCAACTGTCTTCAGTGTGTCGAAGCAGAGGCAGATGTACCGGGACATTTATGAAGCATAATCTTCAGGGCCTCTCAATTACATGGTCTTATGTTTTCTGTAAAACTGGTAAAAGTAACTTGCATTTTGTTTTCCTAGAGAAGCTCTCCAGAATTGTGCAAGCATAAAGCTGCGCCTGTTTCAACCAAAGTTGTCTTTGGGGTCTAGCCTGTTTGTAAGCTTATTCGGCTTCATGTTTCCTCTAAGGCAAATGCATTTGGGGGTGCAAGTTATAAGGGGCTAAGAGATTTGGTGATTTGTTGGATCGGAACTGAGCTATGGGTTTGAGGTCATCAGGAAGTGGCGATCTCTACTCTGCCATCTAGTGGCTAGAAGACTTGGGTGCAGCCACAGAATCCCAGAGCCTAGGAGTCTTTTTCAGTAAACTGTAGGTGGTGATTGCAAAAACATGCAAAACACTAAGTTAGGGTTTAAAAAAGGCCAGTGGTAAGCACACTTTCTCAGTCCCTGGAGTCATGCATGAAAAAAAAAAATACCTCCCTATGTGTGTATGCCTTAATTAACAACAAACAAGGAGAAACAGAATACTTCCTAACTCTCCTTGGAAGGAGCACAGGTGGCAGGGACGTAAAATAGTCACCTTCCCTCCTTATCTGGGGTATCCTCAGCTCTTCTGCAGCCTCAGGCCATTTGGCGTAGTGGCTGCGATAAGTGACCAGGGAAGAAGACGTGAAGGAAAGGAGTGAGAGGGCAGTGAAAATCTTTGACAGCAACAAGGGCGAGCTGTCATTGTTTCTGATGGCGTCTCACTGCCCAGAGACCACCTGACTCCTTCCCTTCTATTTTCCACACTTCATATGAGTTGTTAAATCCTGAAATTCCCATCTGCTGTTGCCTTTTCTCTTCTCTACTACTACAGACCATTGTCTGTCTCTAGGCTGCGCTACAGCAGCAGACATATAACCCAGGGCTTCCAAGCAATAGGCTACTGATGTGTGAGAGTTCCACTGTCCCAGTCCTTGGGATGGCCAGACCAGGCTTGGGGAGGCTACACCCTCTAGGAAACCTCATTTGGTATTCCAGTGTGTCATTCCAGTGTCATTTTTATATTGCTATATGGGAAACTGGAGGGGCACCTGTCTATCTGCCAAGACACCCTTTCTTGTCCATCCAGCCCCCACCCCAGACACTGTGGCCAGATCTAGTTCCAGAGAGAGTCAGAGCAGTCATAGAGTATATGCCAGTACAGCTCACCTTTAGGAGGGCAATCAGGATTCTACATGCTATGAAAGTGGCTGGAAGCCACATCCTGACCACAAAGACAGGTAAGAAGGCCCAACAGCAAGGTCCTTCTCAAGGTGAAGGCCTGTGAGTTGAGATTAACAGAGAAAGGTAGCCTTAGGGAACAACCAGGAAGGATGCTCCTCTTGCTTCTTGTTTCCCAAACTCCACACTGTACAAGAATTGCCTGCTGCATTTGTGAAAAATGCAGATTCCAGGGCTTCTTCTCCCCACCTCCACTCACCAAAATGTTCGCCCAGTGGGTTTGCAAGTACACTTGGCAGTCTGCGTCTTAGGAAACATGCCAATTGTAGATGCAGGTGTTGCCCAGGCCTTACCTGGAGAAACTGTTCTGATGACCTCAGCTAACCATAGATTTCTCCCAGTAGGCCCAAAAGATGAAACACCAGCATATGGGCAGGAACTAGCAATGAAATATTCCATTTTGGCCTAAAACTTTGAATCAAATATATCACTCGGAAAAATTCTCTAAGAATAAAGGATCGTTAAAATATGGCAACTGGTTGAAAGAAAGACCATCTGGGCAAATGAAAGGAGCTTTGAAGAACCAAAATAAGTTACTCACACTCCAGAATATTCTCCCAGAAATGCAGACCACATAAAAACAGAAAATGCATTCCTAAGGAAAAGAGAAAGTCTTGAAATTCCAGAAAGAAGTTATAGCCTATGACGAAGGAAGCCCCTGGGGCAAACACAGCCAACTGCACCCTACAGTATGACAAGGTGAAAGTTGTACTGAAGACATCGGGCATGTGCTAGCTGAATCCAAAATGGTCGGGGATAAATGCACAAGCCCCTCTAGGACGTCCCCAGAGTGAAGTGAATTTCCTTGATGACACTGTGATCTGCCCTGTGGACCATGTTTCAGCACAATTCCAGCCAGCATGGGACTTGTCCCTTCATTCTGCTGATGGCCCTACTGACGTCTGCCAGCAAGTGTTTCTGATATCCAGATGGAGGCTCAGTCTGCCTCCTGAGAGGCCAAGAATGTATCAGGCAAGCGGCATCCAACAAAGAACATCCTGGTCAACTTGAAAATACAGATGGTCCATTCACTGTGATTTTATGTTTGGATGTTTCTTTTAGTGTTTGCTCATGAGCTGAAGTACATGAAGAAAAGCAGAGGACACTGGGGAAGGATTGGCCACGGTCTTGCTCCTTCTCCTTGGTAGTGATTGAAAGGCAGGAACTTGCTTGCTCAGTGACCTCCTTTTGCCCACCCCATGAACCATTTCATCACACTTCAAAACTCTGCCCCAAACAGGAAGTAGATTGGAAGACTCAGAAATGAGTCTAGGTGTTGACTGGCTGTGGCAAAACAGAAGCCCAGGAACGGCCACTAGGTTGTTATCAGCAGGAGAGATAATTGGTCTTCTATTTTTCTCAGGAAAGGTGAGAGGCCAGAAAAGATCAGGTGTGCTTCTGCATGGAGCAGATTCATTTGGTCTACTAGAACCTCATTTCAGTTGGTTCACCGTGGGCCAGGCACCCAAGCAGTTTTGGCAGAGGAAATGTGAGACTTGGTGACTTGCATCTACCTGGGATCCCAGTGGATGGGATCATCAGTGATTCCAGAGGTGGCTGAGCAGGAAGAAACTGTTGAGGAGAAGCATATCTGTAGCTGTAGATGTGGCTGTTTTAATTCAGCCAAGGAAACCCAAAGTTCAGCGGGCCCCTCTCCAAGGTGGGCTGAATGTACATCTTGGCCAAATACAGGTGGATCAGTAGGTGTCCCAAGAGCACGAGACATAGGATGCCAGATCCCTGTTAGAGTGAGTGCCAGAGGAAAACAGGATTAGAGCTGGCTGTCATGGCCCAGAGAATCTGAAGGCCATGGGACCAGGAGCCAGAGGCACTGTGGCCAGCAAATAAAGCCTGTTTATAGACCTGAGAACAAGGCCGGAGAAGAAAGTCCCCAGCAGGCGGAGTCCGAGACAACTCCCCTGATGAATTTAAAATCAAAGGATTTTAACTCCTCCCAGCTGCACTCAGGATCAGCCCAGTTACTGCTGCCAGGATAAGCCTATGCACAGTGCCCAGGGGTCCCAGGGAAGGAGTGTGGGGGAGATGAAAATATGAAGCCACTCAAGCCATTGTACTCAGCAGAGAAGAAAAGCCTGAGGGTTACAAGCTATTCCAAGCTTTGACTTGGCCGTGTAATCAGCTCTCCTGAAGTCTAAATACACCCATTGATAACCACTGGCCAACAATGATCTGGTGACACCTACAATGTACCTAGGACTGTGCATCTCCTGTGTAGGGAGGAGGCATGAAACAGTCTGTGCACAGAGTTTACATTAAACACACTTGTGTATTACTACATGCTGAGAAGAAAGTGAGAATGTAAAAGAACTACAGCCACGCAGTGCTGAGCATGGGCGGCAGTGGTCGCCAAAGGCTTGCTGGAGGAGGAGGGATTTGTCCCGGACCTGCAGAATCTGTGGGCATAGGGTGACTGAGAAGGATGAATAGAGGATTTATTAATTTCTGTGCAATTCCTGACTGCTCAGAACATGCCCCTCAGAGCTAAGCAAGACAATTTACTGAACCTCAAGACAGCTGAGAGAAGGAAGAGACTATTTTCCCTTATCAAGGCCATTGCCAAAGTCCATCTCAGATGAGGACCCTGAGGCGCCACCAAGTTCTGTGACTTACCCAGGGTGACAGACTCGGTGGTGGGATCAGATGAGGAGGGCCCCTTCTGAGTCCATGATGCTGCCAGGGCCCACTTGGCCTTGAAGCACAGAAGAGCCACCCTGCTGCCCTCTGCTCGTGGGAGGGTAGAATTCAGTTGCCTCATGACAGGATTGGCTTGTTTAATGTGTCTGAGCTGTTCCTTTGTTTTGAAGGGGCTGGTACAGAACAGGGGGGGGGGGAATGACTACTGTTTTCTCCAGTGCGAGTTCTGCCCAGGCCACAGGCTGTACGACCTCACTGCCATATTACCGTCCCGCTGCTGTTTCTACAAGCTTCCAAAACCTCAGTGGCTTAAAACAACAGAGATTTGTTATTTTAGCCTCTGTAGATCAGCAGTCTTTCTGGGGGCTCTAGTGAGTAAGAATCTGTTTTTCTTTGTCTTCTGGAGGCCACCTGTGTTCCTCCTCTGACAGCCCCTCTCATTGTGAAAGCCGGTTGAGTCTTTCTCACAGTGCATCACTCAGATCTTTTGTCTCCATCTTCCACTGTAAAGGACCTGTATTAGTTCATTTTCCATCACTGTAACAAAATACCTGAGGCAAGAACAGAGAGGCTTATTTATCACAGTTCTGGAGCTTACAGGGAACAGGGCCTGCATCACTCCACTCTGGTCAGGACCTCATGGTGGATCACAGGAACTTATGTGAGAGAAAAATATTACATCTGGTCCAGTGGGATCTGGAGAGCAGTGTACAAGCTGGGTTCCAGCTTTTACCAGGACTAGCCCTTGTGAGAACTCACTTTAGGACACCAGCATTTCCTCCAGGGCAGTGCCACAAAGACTTCAGAAAGGTCCCACACCATGTTCCAGCAGCACCACAAGCTTCCAATGCATGAACTTTGAGGACAGGCCCCATAGCCAAACCATAGCAAGACCCTTCTCATTATGCGGGGCCCAACTACCCTATCCAGAATAGAATCTTCGTCTCTTAAAACCAGTTGACTAGCAACTTTAACTCCATTCACAGCCTTAAGTAAACAGGATGTGTCTGCCTGTTGTTGAGATGAGGGTGTGGGTATACGGGGAGGGCACTATTCTAACACAGTTGGTGGGGTCAGAGGATAGGATCCATTTTATTTAACTATCTGTTGACTTGGTTTATAATTTTAAGTATTCAGAGCTATGGTGGTGACCTCCACCTGTCCTCTTGCTGCAGGCCCCTCAAATGTGAGGGGTGCTTTAATGGGAGCAGGGTTTGTACCAAGATAACTGTTAAGGCAACAAGGATGTACTATGCAGTTGCCTTTGGTCATGGGTTCCCCCTGCATGGGCTCCCAAGTGCCTGCAGTGTGTGGGCCTCCTGAAAGAACATGTCTTCTTCCTCTTCCTGTTTGTTTCAAACAGCATTCTGGCTCCAAACGCTTTGCTCTCCTCAGGATGCCATTCCTCCCAAACAAGGTAAATTTCCAGTTCCTTTTACTTTTACATAAAAAGGGCAGAGGCAAGGGAAGAAGCATCCCACTCCTCCAGGTCCATAGTACAGACACTTCAAAGAATGCCAAGCCCCCCAGGAAACCAGAGCACAGCTTTACCATCCTGCAGCACATTGCTAAGCAACTGTGGGATCCACGTCTGTTTCCATGGAGATGTCACATCATCACCAGGCAGGCTGGGTAGAGAAATGCATAGAGAGGAATGAATAAGCTGGGCTGTGCCAGAGAATAATAAAACCTGCTGTCCATGAGTAGAACAACTATCAGCAGAGTAAAACGTGGGTGGGAGGAAACTGAAATGAGGAAGAGAGAAAAATCGGCACTTTATGTAATTCGGCAGGAATCACTGGAGAGAATCAGGCCCAGTGGATATTAAGCTGGCCCAACCGTCACATGACATGGGGTCTCAGAGTCTCAGACTCCCACCCCTTGGAACAGTGGCTCACAGGTCACCCTGCACTGGAACCACAGCACTGTACCTGCCCACCCCGGATTTGCGTCCCTTAGAAGAAAACTGCTGAGAGCAGCAATGCTTTCTCCTTTCAATTCCAGGCCAGCTCAGACTGTGCTTCCACACCCCCATCCCTTTGCTGCCAGGGATGGCGATTCCCACTCACCTAAGACAAACTCTACGGCTACCAAGTGCGGCCACTCCCGGGAAGATGACGCAAGGGAAAGGGAGGGAGCTAGCTTTCCCGATCACGGCCTACATGCCAGGCCCTACACTGTGTGTTCATTACAAACGACTGCTATTGAGAGAGAAGGAGAAACAGAGAGACAGGGTCGGCAACACTGGGAATCCTGACCACCCAGCCTTTGCAGAAAGCGTGCCCACCTTTTTATTCTTTCAAAGAAAATAATTTTTATTGGTACATTTCAGATATACATAACAATCACATTCCTCATAGGAAATCTGTACCTGCACGTGGTATAACTGGATTCCCTCCCATTCTCCTCCCCTACTCTCCCCACCTTTCTGTAGTCTGTGTAGGCAGCTACGGTAAAAATTAGAACTTTTATACTTTACGTTCCATATAAAGTCTTCAGCCACTTGCTTCGTGCTCTCAGCACTATGTTGAGACTCTGCCATGTATGGATGGAGAACTGGTTTGCACTTCTGCAAATAAATTTATTATGGGTAATTTATCCATGCAGGTGATGAGCATTTAGGTTGATTGCATAGTTTTTGCTATAATGCTACTAGGAAGTTTCTTATTCCTACCTCCTTGTGCCCATTAGGGAAATTTTTCTAGGGTACACATTTTGAAGTGGAATTGCTGAGTGAAGGATTGTGTATAGCTTCACCTTTATAAAATAATTTTAAAAACTGGTGTCCGTTTATACTTTCATCATTAGATTTTTTAAATTTTTTTTTTTTTGACACACAGTCCTACTGCTAGGTCACTAAGTTGCCCAGTCTGGGCTTGAACTTGCGATCCCTTTGCTGGGATTATAAGTGTGAGCCACACCTACTTAAATAGTCTCCTTTCACAGCCTCATTCACACTTGGTATTTGTTAGAATTTAACATTTTTGCTAGTCTGGTCATGCAAGTAAGTATTTCATTATGCTTTCAAATTTGCATTTGTCTGAACACGAACAAGTTGTGTTTGCAATTTGGATTCCCACTTCCAGTTGTATCTTTGTTCATTTGGATAGTTATTTGTTCTTAATCATTTGGGGAAGCTCTTTACTTTTCTTTCTCTAAGCTTTATGGACTGTAAATATTTTCTCTCAATAGGTGGCTTGTGTTTTGCTTTGATTTTGGTGGCTTTTCTCAATGTAATAAAAATTCTCCATCTTTTTCTAAAGTGTGTGTTTTCTGGGCCTTGTTTAAAAAATGCTTTTCTGGTTCAGTTTGACATAAACTGTCTTTTAACACATTTTTAAAGCCCTGCTTTTTGCATTTGGATCTTTAATCCATCTGGAAATTATTTTTTGGCATGGCAGGAAATAAACTTTATTTTTTTCCATTCAGATAACCAAATATTTCTATCCTTTGACCCTGACTTTTAATGACACTTGAGAAATATACTGAGTTTTCACTTGACTATTGATCTATCTATGTGCCAACACTGCACTTTGGTAACTAGTGTTCTCCAAGAAGACTTGACATTGGAACAGAAGACTTCACCCTGACCTCCCTAGCACCTGGGTAATTTCCGGTCCATTATTCAGTCCAGTTAGATGGGTTTTCAGGGTCCATGAAAAAATGGGATTTTTATTAGAATTTCATTGAAAATACAGAGTAATTAAAGGGTGATTAACATCATTAGGACATTGACGTCTTCCCCCTAGGAGTGTGGCACATCTCTCCATCTCTCGTATTTATCTCCTTTTGTGTTTTTCAATAACTTTTTAAAAATCACACACAGGTAAGCCTTGTACAATGTTTGTTAGATTTATTTCCAAGTTTAAATGTATTTCCCATCTTGCTTGGCATTTGTGAGAATGGGTAGTTGTCCAGCACAGTCTGTAAAGCCCTCCCGTGGTTTACACAGAGACAGCTGCACAGCCAGGGGCTGAATATCTCAGCTCTCCTGGTTTCCACATGTGACCATGGAGCTCAGGGGCTCGATGGACTGCGATCAGAAAAGAAACTGTTTTCTCCCCTCTGCACAGCCCCCGTCTTCCAGATGGGTTCAGAGGACCCTCAGGCGCTGGGGTGGGGAGGATGGAGCTGTGAGGTGGGAGGAGGGGAGTCTGAGTCTCCACATCAACAATTTGAATCACTTTGAGCAAATACATGGACAAGAAAAACCTTCCATTGTACCACACCAGTGACTGAAGCTTGATACCGCAATTGGCTTTACTCATGTAATGCCCTATTTGGGTAAAGTTTTAGCTCTTTTTAAAATTTGTCTCTTCTACTCAATGTTCCTGGTGAATAAAAATTATTTAAATATTGTATATATAATAATTAATACCTTGTTTTTATATTAAGAAAACACCCTGGAGTGTCTAATATTGAATCTCAGGTTCTATTACAGAGTTTGTTTTCTGTTAAAGTGAAGACTTTCTTCCTGTCCATCCCTTATCTTTTTGTTTATTTTTCTTGTCTCATTGCCCTGGCCAGGACTCATCATTTGCCTCTCATCTGAGCAGGAGAACATTTATGTATCAGTACCAAGTGTAGAGTTGACTCAGGTTAGGGACAGGTACCATCAGTTGGGTTAAGGAAGTATTCCTCTATTCCTAGGTAGCCAATAACTTTTATTATGAATGGATAACAAATCACAGCAAGTTCTTTTTCTGTACCTATTGACATATTTTTCTCTCTGGCAGTGTTGTAGATTACACTACATAATTCTCTAACATTAATTTCTACTTACAATTCTGGGCTAAGCTTAGTCACACACAAATTCTACATATAATGAATTTCTTTATCTAATAGTTTGCTCAAGAATTTTTGCCAACATGTTCATAAACAACATATAAGTATAATTTTCTATGCTCTCTTTTTGTTTTCTTGTTTCGATGGAAAGTTTTAGCAGTCTTATTAAATGAGTTAAGGAGCTCATTTCATTTCTAGGGCACTTCTCATCTCTAGGGATGTTTTCCTTTTTGAAAAGATTTAAAAGTCTTGCAGATTTTAAGGGGGGGAGGAGGAACAAGTAAGAGCCATCTGGCAAGAACTGTTTCTCTTCTTTAGTGATGACCCAATTTATTGAATGTGTGCCCAGTCTTTATATTTCTCCCTGAATAATATTTTATTTATGTTTTCTCTGGGATATTGTCTATTTTGTCTTAAAACTTTAAATTTATTCACATAAATTTGACTATAATTTTCTTATGTTTTAAAAGATCTGTATTTCTGTTTCTACTAACACTGTTTATGTATTCTTATTTTTCCTTCCTATATCTTACTATAAACTTGTTTTATTAATCTGTTCAGATATGGGATTGATTGATTCTTCATGTATCTACTTAAATGAAATTTGTTACTGGTGGTCTTTGTATCTTTTACAGGTTATTCATAATCTAACTCTTTTAAGATATGTGAAATGTGCTAAAATAATTGATTATGATTATACATTTGTCAATTCCTCTTTTACAAGCACTTAGGCTGTGTCTGTTTCTTCTGGTATATTGGTAGCTATATAAGATTCCTCTTTGTTAGTGTTTAAAGTTTTTCTACCTTTATCTTTTGGAGTCCTTATTTGTAATGTTTCTTGTCAACAAACCATGACAGAATATTGTTCTTTCTTTCAAACAATCCAATTTCTATTAAAGTAGCAAGTTTAGTCCATTTATACTTAGTGAGATGATTTATGATATTCAGATTCTTCTCAAGCAAAGCTATGTTGGTTTTTATGTGTACTGCTTTTTAAATTAATTTGTTCTTCTTAAAAAGCTTGATTGATATATCACTGACATACAATAAATAAGCTGCATGGATGGGAACCATCACCAAAACCAAGATAATGAACACATCCATCATTCATGTTTCCTCATTCTCCTTTGTAACTTCATCTTCCTGCCCTCCCCAGTCTCCATCTCTGAGCAAACACTGATCTCATTTCTATCACAAAAGACTAGTTAAAATTTTCTAGTATTTTATAGAAATATAATCATGAACTACATACTCTGTGATTTAGCTTCTTCCATGTAGCATAATTATTTGAGATTCACAAATGTTCATTCTTTTTCTTGCTGAGTACTGAATATGCTTTGTTTCTCCATTCCTGTTTATAGGTATTTATCATACATAAAAATATTGTGCAATTTTTATTTTTTTTTTTTTTTGCGGTACTGGGGATCGAACTCAGGACCCTGCGCTTGCTAGGCAAGCGCTTATTCCACTGAGCTATATCCCCAGCCCCTGTGCAATTTTTAAACAAGCCTTTCTTACAGAATTAAGTTTCCATTTTCTTGGTAAATATCTTAATATGTAATGACAAATCACACAGGAGATGTATTTTTCAAATTTTAAGAAACAGTTGAACTATTTTCAAAAGTTTTATATTTCCACAAGCACTGTATAAGAATTTCACTTTCTTCCATGTTTTCACCAAAAGTTTGCATGGTCAGATATATATGTCACTGTAGTGGCTTTGACTTGCATTTGCCTAATCACTAATGATACTGAGCATCTTTTCTAGTGTTTATTTGTCATCCAACTATTTCTTTGGTAAAATACTATCAAATCTTTTGCCCATTTTAAATTAGCTTTTTGGTTTTCTTACCACTGAGTTTTGAGAGTTCTTTATATATTCTGTGTAGAAAGTCTTTATCAAACATTCTTTCCAAGTCTGTGACTTGTAATTTCATTCATTTAACAGATGAATTTAACAGATTTAATCTTTTGAGGGAATAGAGGGGTCTATGATTCATTTTAAGTTAATTTGGAGATATAGTGTGAAGAACGAGTTCAAATTTGTTTTATACATATGCATCTCCAGTTGTTCCAGTACCATTGAAAAGTAGAGTTTATTCTCTATTTAATTTAATTGTAATTTTGTTGCTATTACTCAACTGTGAAGCCCTCAAATTTGTGCCATGACCTTCTACCAGATGCTTTTGAAAAAGACTAGAGAAGTTAAATGACCTTATGTTGGTGGCAACAGGCATGAAACATGGATAATTCATTGCTTCTGAAGGACAAGCTCAAAATCTCACTTCCCAGATCCTTCTCTTTTACAAGAAAAGTGTCATAAGACACTGAAGGACAGGAAACCAAAGTGTCAGGGAAAGCGCTGCTCCAGGATTAAGACAGGTACTAAAGTCATCTTTCAGTGGACTAGGGGTGGAAGACCCTTCTGCTCGCTGGCTGGCAAGGACTTCACTAAGTCAAAGGCAAGATTAAAACTAGATCAGAGAAACTGAGAACCCCACCTGCTCCTGTAGAACAATCACAAGTTCTTCTGTGTGGTGTAGGGAATTAACTAAACCTTGCTGTTGTGATTGGCTGAGGCTCAGCTATTTGTTCCAAGAATATTCTTAAATTAGGTTGCAATTTGTTTACATACTAAGTTATGTGGCAGTTTGCAATGTAGAAACTTAAAGTGCAAAGACAGCTTCAGAGTAAATTCAGCTGCAGCCTCATTGACCTAAAGGGACATTAGATCTACCTGGAGCCTGCAGAAGGGGAGTCTGGTGGGATGGGGTAACTCTGGATGTGCAGAGACAATATCCATCACTGGCATAAGGGACCAAAAGGCCAGCTAGACAGAGCCCCCTCTTTATGGAGGTCCAGCCTGGCCACTGGGATGATCGCACACAGTAAGCCATCCCACAGCTCTCCTGCCCACCTCTGACGTTGCTCCCCTCACTCAGTCTTGATGGCATCTCCCACCTGCCTGCCCTCTTTCAGCACAGCCCTCACTTCGGCCTCTGCCTACCCCATCTACTGATGAGAGCTAAATCCTAGCCAGCTACACTGTAAGCCAGAGCTCCTCATTGCCCAAGAATGGGTCATATCACATCTCCAAACCTCTAGGTGGGTCGCTGGGGGTGCAAAATCAAGGCCACACAGGTAGACAGAAATATGCTCAGGATGTGTTACTCAGTGTGTGTGTATGGGGGGAGGGGTGGATATCCTTGTTGTAAAGGTAGAATGGAGAAAGAAAGACAGAAAATGAAAATAATTTTTCCTGTCACTCCAGACTTCTGTCCCTAGTCTCTGTCTCCAGGAAGCAAGTTTTATTATTAGTATCTTATATATTTTTATTCTTCCAAAGTTATTCTGTATATAAAAGATCGTATGTGTTTCTATAAATAGGCTACACACACATTTTCATATTATGTTAAATTTTAACATCAAATGAATCCATTCATTCTCTTGCTCATTCAGTTGTTTGTTTTACACAGATTTGATGCTAAAGAAGCACTGATGACCACAGCCAAGACCAGTATCTGCATTCACAGTGTCCTATGGCCAATACAATCAGTGCCTCATGCATGAAGATATCCATAGAAGCCAAGACCAGACTTGGCCAGGGATATTGTAAATTCTCTGCAGGTTGCTAATCTGCTTCTGCTCCTGAGCAGGAGCTGTGACTCACTGTCCTCTACCATTTGCCGCAGAGGCTCCTGTGACTCAGCCCCTACCCACTCTACCTTGTCTCCCAGGATTGCGCTGCAGGAACAGAGATGAGACTATTCCATGTGACTCAGGCAGAAAGAGATGCGGCCCAGCCTGGCCGGCCCACATCCACTGCCCTTTGCCCCAGTGAGAAGTGGTGAGCATTGCTCTGGCCTCTTGGGGACACGTCTTTTCAGGTAAAGGAAGTGCTGACTGTGGGTCTTTTAGTTCAGATGGTTAAAACAACAGTGCCACAGACTGGGTGGCTGATACAATATGTTTGTTCCTCCCAGTTCTGGGAGTATGGCTTCATGGGTTAGATGCAGCATCTTCTCACTGTGTCCTCACAAGAAGGAAGCAGCGGGGCTGGGGATATAGCTCAGTGGAATAAGCGCTTGCCTAGCAAGCACAGGGTCCTGAGTTCGATCCCCAGTACTGAAAAAAAAAAAAAAAAAGGAAGCAGCGAGGGAGATCTTCCATGACTCTTTTATAAGTCATGCATTCTCTCTCTCTTTTTTTTTTTTTTGGTACCAGGAATCAAACTCGGGACCTTGCACTTGCCAGGCAGGCGCTTGTGCCACTGAGCTATATCCCCAGAAAGGTACACATTCTCTTCACAGAAGCTCCCCATGACCTAGTTACCTCCCCAGAAACCACCTCAAACACCATCCTCTTGAGGGTTAGAATTGTGATGTGTGGATTTGTGGGGTCACAGACATTGAACCAATAGCAGCAGCAAGGCCTCCACTCCAGCAAGGCTCCTCAGCACACAAGTCATGATGCTGGGCATCATGGTGCACACCTGTAATCCCAGCACTCAGGACACTGAGAGAGAAGGATCACTAAGAGATTAAGGTTCGTCTGGGCTACATAGTGAGTCCAGACCAGCCTGAACTACAGATTGAGACCCTATCTCAGGAAGGAAGGAAGAGAAAGAAAAAGAGAGAGAGAAAGAAAGGAAGGAAGGGAGGGAGGGAGGGAGGGAGGACGGAAGAAAAGAAGGAAGGAAGGAAGGAAGGAAGGAAGGAAGGAAGGAAGGAAGGAAGGAAGGAAGGAAGGAAGGAAGGGAGGAAGGAACAGAGGAAGGAAGAAAGGGAGGAAGGGGCTGGGGATATAGCTCAGTGGTTCAGTGCCTACCTGGCAAGCATGAGGTTCTGAGTTCAATTGCCGGTACCCTCCCAGAAAAGAAAGACAGTCGTGGTGACTCTCTCAAGGTGGGAACTGAGCTTACTAGGGAGCCAGAGGAAGCTCACCTTCCTGCCATCTCCTTCATCAGGGCCCCTTGACTGCAATGTTCCTTGACTGTTGTCTTGCATCTGTTCCTTGGCCATGCCAAAGCCCAGACCACTCATGGATTTGCATAGGACTGTAGCGATCCAGGAAGTCAAACCCCACAGCCCCAAAACCTCAGCAGGGTTGACTATCCTGTGCCCAAGCCCAGATCTGCCTCCCATCTCTGCCTGATTGAATTGTTCCACCTTTGTCTCGGAACCCTAGCCTGGAAATCCAGGAGTTCAGTTCATCCCTCCCTTCTCTCAGTCCTCTCACTCAAGCTCTGTGAAAGCCAGTCACACTTCTGCAGCACCTCCCTCTCAGCTCTAGCTCCCCTGCTCCTGCGTCTGCCTTCTGCACGCCCTCCTTCTTGAAGGACTTTCCAGGAACCCCTTCTCCCCAACCTCCTTGACTCCAGCCTACAGATTTCCCCCCAGCTGTTCACACACTTTCCTAAACAACCTGTCTGCAGTTCCTCACAAGCTCACAGACCTTGAAGGGCAGGCTGATTTCAGAAGGGGGGACCTGGGATGAGTCAACCAAGGGCTACAGTAGGGAGTGATGGGGAATGGGACAGACTGGAGAATGATTGTCCTGCCTAGGGACGGGCACCACCCAACCATCGCTAAGTGCAGCTACAAGGGAGCAAAGATCCCAAATTGGCAGACTTTTTGACTTTCATGAGATGCAAGAACTGAGCACTGTTTATGAAATCTCTTAATTTATAAAAGTTAGGAACCAATTCACATTCAAAATACTCTGTGAATAGTTTTCTTATTGCTGCCCTTTGGCCCTTCCCTGGTCTGTGTCCTGCTTACACTTCAAGCACTTCTCCTGGGGCAGCTGTCCTCCCTGCTTATGGCCACAGCCATGCCATGCTCTAGGACATCAGGCCCTTTGCTTTCCCAGGCATTCATTGCCTGTCCTTCCTTGCAGGCGCTGTCCCCTGCACTGCTCTGTGCCCTCCCTCCCACATCTACCAAACCCTGTCCACCTCCTCACTGCCACCCTCCTGCAAGGGCTGTTCCTGAGCCCCAGGTCTGAGTCCACTGTCCTCCTTTGTGCTTCCCCTGCACGATGTAACCCTGTCCTCGTGCGAGGATCAGTCTGGCCTGTTCCCTAGGGGCTGTGTGTGCCCTGTGTAGCTGGAAGCAAATGAGAGCAATTGCTGTGCGTCACAGGGCCTGCACATGGTCGGTACCCAGGTGGCACCACTTAGAATCAAAGGTCTCTCCACCACGACGGTGTATAGTCCATGCCTTTCCTCACCACATCTTCTCACCAGACTTTCAGGATCAAGGATTCCTGGTCAGCATAAAAAACCAAAATTCCTCCAATTCCCTAATAGTATTTGGCTGAAAATTGGTATTAAAATCAGCTTCGACACCAAGGAAAGACCTTGGAGAAGAACCAAGCCAGGTCCATAAAGGTTTGCATGTAAGATAGCACACAGGTTGTGCAGTACCAAGCTGAAAATGTCATCATGTCTACATAATTGGACATGCTTTATTGTTTTGTTGGGAATATGATCTTTCTCTTTGTGTGCTGTGTACTACTAGATTGATTCAGTTATGAAAATATCAGGGAAAAGAGTATTAAAGAGGTTGGGCTGATTCCACAGTAGGATGTGGGTTTAGGAAGTCGGACTGTGCTTGCCTTTGCACACTCAGGGCAGCTTCCTCAGCACCAACCTATTGGGCCGCACCCCCACCTTCCCAAGCCTGCACCCCCACCCCAACACAGTGTGCCATTAGGTGGGGATCAGCGATCCAAGGAAGTTCTGAGTCACTGTCTGAGCTCCAGCCTAATGTGCTTCACAGGCCTTGTCATTAGTAACTGGCCCACTTCTTGCTCTATAGTCCCCTGGTTTATGGCTAAAAACATCTGTATGGAAACAGGCCCTACCGAAGTAGTTGCAGCCATTCCCCACCCCTCCCTCTGCACCTGTGGGCCTGGTCCCTTCTGGCTGTTTCTGACTCTTTGCTGTGGAAATGCCTGGCTTCATGGCAGAGGATGGAGCGAGGAGCAAGTCCCGAGAGCCATTGTGCCTGCCTCTCTCCTGACCTGCAGTGGTGGGAGGAGCCACACCAGCCAAGGGAGGATGGAGCACAACAAAATGTGTGTTCCTCTGCCCAGCAGAGTTGGAAGTGTGAGTTGGAAGTGGAATGGTCTCCAGATGTGGGGCTGAGAGGTCACCTTGAGTTTGAAGCTGAGTTTTTAATGGTGTTCCTATGGGGGACAGAGAAGCCCTGAAGACAGGCAGCTTTGTTTCTTTGCACACAGGCCTGGTCTCTCTGTTCCTATTGCTGTGTGCAGCTGCTGGGCTCTTGGGGCTGCACATCATAGGCACCTTGGTATCTGGACATGAGCTTCTAGAAAGACAGTGTCATCCCACCTGGTTGACTCCTCCCAGGAGAGCCCCCTATCACCCTACACAGAGAACACTGGAACCAAGGAAAAGCATGTGATAGGCACTGGACAGCACTATGCAAAGGTCAGCAATCATGGCACTCACTGTTCTTGATGGAGTTATTCATAGGTTAGGAGTGTTCCAGATGAGAAAGACCCACTGCCAGTGGCCCGTACCCACTACGGAATGCCCTCACTCCAACTCTCTGTTCAGCTCTTTCATTCAACAAGCCATTGTTAAGCCCCTACTATGTGCAGAGAAGGTACTGCAGGACACTAGGGAGAAAAACACACAGGTCTCAGCAGGTACCATGGGGTAAAACCAAAGGAGCTCAGGAAGGGAGCAGGCCTTGGTCTGCATGGGAAGAGCACCCGTGAGGACGGCTGAGCCCTGAGGTTGTCAGCAAGTGAACTGAATAAAATATGGTGATGAGGAGGCAGCAGGTCTAGGGGCAGAATTTCAGTCCACAAGAACACAGCCCCTTCAAACACACCTGCCCATGCAGCTCTGTGTCCTTGGCATTCAGAGAACTCTCCTTTGTGGGACCTCCTGAACAGCCACAGATAATAGCTGGCAACCAATGGAAGAGTCAACCATTCCAATGAGATCTACTCTGGGGTCAAGAGGCTGTTTCTTTGCTGATGTGGACTCACAACCCATCATGGATAAATGAAGCACTTAGGTCCCATTGCTATTTTCTAGCTGGGCAGTCCAGCTCTGCCAGTCCCTTGGGACAGGGTGCTGACTGCAATGTTAAGGCCCTGATATTTCTGCTCCAAGGAAGAAGGGGGCTTGCCCCTTAGTCTCAATAGCTAGAGCCTCTGTGAGTCATGAACACTCGTTCTGTTTCTGTAACAGAGCTGGACATCTGTCTGAGTTGTTCTAATTTCCCTTCTACTCAAGATCAAGGGCCTTACTGAGCAGTAAGAACTTGCCCAGGGTTTTCCTGAGAGTTAGGGATAGTTATCTTGACAAAGGTGAGGAGCAAGCTTTCAGCTACTGCTGCCCTCCTTCATGTGCTGAGTTCTTTGACTTCTCTGAGTACCTCTTCTCCAGAAACTGAAGGTCTGGCTTTTGTTGGGGTGGGGAAGGGGTTCTTGATCCTGACATTAGAGAATTTAATGATTCCTTTGAAGACTCCTTTCCAAGAATTCTCCACAGCCTCAGAAGTTTATGCAACTTTGGCTCTCCTTCAGATCTCCACCTCTTACCCCATGCCAGAGTTCTTGGGGGCAGCTCAGCAGATCAGGAGCTGCTTTGAACCAAGGCCATGCATCTAATGAGGAGCAGCTTCATGGTTCAAAAAGCAAGCATGTTCATTTACTTAATAAGTGTCCCAGCTCTGCTAATGTAAGCTCTACCCAAAAAGAAGCCTCCTGTGTTGTGAACTAACTCACTGGCACACAGCTGCCATGGCAGAGGATACCTGTACTCCTGGACTCTACGCAGCCATCTTATTTTAAGCTAAGGAATGTTAGTGATCTCCACTGGCTGCTTTTGTGATCAAATGCATACTGTTATACAACCACTTAACCCTATGGAACATTCACATCTGGGGGACATCAAGTGCTTTTTCAGTGTGATCTCCATACCCTCAGAAAAACAAAGTGACACAGGCGTGTTCCCACATAGAGCTGTGTATGACCAAGCTTCTGGGAGCATCAAGATGCTGTGATGGCTGTACATGAGCCTAATGAATTGTGATCAACCTGAGCCTCTCACCTCTCTGCCACTCGCTTCTTCCTTGCTGCTTTTCCATGTCTGGAACTGAGAGCCAGTTGAACCTGGACCATAAATTAAAAGAACTGCAACCTCGGGCTGGTTCTTTCTCTCTGAAATTATACCAAAGAAGGATTGTGAAGCAATTTGGGGATCTGGTCTAAAATGACCCGCTCTTGTTTCTCTCAATAGAGAGCCAATGTTTGCTTTCTGGGAGCGCTCAGAGTTTGAGCAGCACTGATCAAAAGCCATAGTGGATCAATTCCACAATTATGATTGACTGTGGGACGCCATCTTGAATTTCCCTTCCCTCTTCCTTTTCAGCCTCAAAAGTTAGTAAGTTCACACACAACTGTACCTTTCATGTTTGTTTTGTTTGTTTTCCACTTCAACTGGTTTCCCCTTTGTCTTTCTCCTCACTAAGACCTAACCTACATTTAGAAGGTACTGACTGGAAACCCCAAAGCGTGTATACTCTCCATAGCTCTGGTGGCCTCTGGAAACCTTCCTTTATGGTGCCTCTTCCATGCTGTCCACAGGACATTTGTTCCTGGTGGGAATAAGCAAATTCCCAGCCAGAGATGGCATGAAAACTCCGCGGCAACAGGGTATCTGGTACTCTGTAGGAACTCAGTACAATTTGGTGTGACTTTGGATGGGTCACTTTCCCTCTCTGGGTGGTAGGTCTACCATCAGCGTTGGCCTTTGCTAGTAATGATGGAGGAGGACAAAGAAGAAAACAGGAAGAGGAACATAAGGAAAATGAAGTAGTACCAAAAGGCCAGAGCAAAATGGAGGAGAAAGGGGAATGGAAAGTCCAACCATGAAATAGAGGATGATAAATTGTTCTGGGGGCAGACAAGGCACTGCTGTGCCCAGGGGCTCCCTCAATTCAAATTATTTACTAAATGAAAAGGAAAATCCCCTAGTGTTCCTTTATCCCAACAACTGGTCCTTCTTCTCACCCCTAGAAATGTGAATGATCAGTTCTCATTGCCAGAAGATGGTCTCTACACTCTTGCTAACAGAAGGATTTGTTAGATTTGGGGTGTGGTACCCTGGCAAAGAAGGGCAATGAGTGCTTAGAGACCCCCATCCACTCTACCCATTAGAGCCACAAAGCTATGCTGATTATGGGAGGCAGAGCCCAGATAGGACACCAAGTATTCTGATTCCCAAGCCATTTCTCAGCATATCTCTAGAAATTTCTCCTAGCAAAAGATCTTTCTGTCAGTGAAGGATTCATGCTCTGCTTTCATCCATGCAGGGCTTCCAAAGCATGCCCACATATACTCTTGTCAATGATTCATGCAAGAGGTTCAATATCATCGCCCCCCTTTGCACACGTGGAGGCTGAAGCTCAGCAGGACTAATTGACTTGTTCAGTTCTCACAGTCTGCCTAACAGATTTTCCTGTCCTGCTTCCTTGTGTAGAGAAGAACTTCTCTATGGCAAACTCCGCAGTGACCAATGCATGCTGAGCTCAAAGTGGCTAAAATTAGGCCTTAAGTCTAAGCCATAAGGCAGTTGATGTGTGTTGTCATCAGGCCTCATTGGTTCTGTTCTTGATTCCTGGGAGTCTTCCAGCTCCAAAGAAACATTGGCTGCTGTCCTCAGTGTCTGTGCCTTGGTCCTTCTCAGAGGACTGTGGAGGAACCTGCAGCCCTCGGTTCATGCCCAACCCAGGGGAAGCAGACTGTGCCTGATGCTATGCCTCTTGGGATCCCACAGAGCCCAGTCAAAACTTTGTGTGCTGGTTCCATCTTCCAGCCTCCCTCCCACCTGGCCTGTGGAAATCCATTTTCCTACCGCTCTGAGAATTTTCATATTGAACACGCAGAGGTCTAGGCTTAAGCAGAGAAGCTTTCTTTTCTGGTATTGGGGATACCACATGTTGTGTAAGGTAAATGTTCTTCAGCTTTAGCTACCAACATGCCATGAGCTTTATGTTTGGGTTATTATGAAGCAAAAATTTATTCTAGAAGTGATCACACATTACAATATAATCATCACAACTTGCACCTTTGCAATGGTCCAGCCACCTTGGTGAAGCAACAAAAGGGAAGTTCATGGAGAGATCTCTGGAAAACTGCAGCCTCTGTCTAGTGTCCCTCTCCATGGGTGCATCATCAATATTCTGGATGAGGCCTGAGGACTTTATTGGACAGGAGGACCAGAATTGAAGGTGACAAGCTACACATGAAGCAGAAGAGAACAAGGACAAGACCAGTTGGACACCTTTGTATCCAATTGCAGCCTATGTACTGTAATAACTGCTATGTCTCTTCTGCCTTCCAAGCTCACACCAGGCATTTCTGACCACTTCTGACAGCTTCTATAACCTGGAGCCATAGGAGGAAGGGAATTCTGGAAGTGTAGCTCCAATCTTAACCAAATTAATACATCCAGCATCAGTGTCTGTTACTACATTGCTTTCCTTTGAGCCTTTGTTCTTTATCAGTAATATAAGAAAAATACTTAAACTCAAGATTGCTGAAAAGAGTACATGAGAACTATATATAGCCAGGAATATTCTAAGTTTTTAATGTATGCTATTTCCCTTATTATAAAAGGCACCTAAAAATTCTGCATGCTTACTAGACAAATGAATTAGAGCTATTTGGAAAAGTATAAAGGAAGCAGGAAAAAGCCATGAACCAGAAATGTCAGGGCAAAGATGGCTCTTGTGGGAATCTTGACCCAGAATAAATTTACAAATTTCCCATTAGACATAATCCAGGCTGTCTGGCATGGGGAATCAGGGCCAAGGTTTGAGAGTCCGGTCCGTTCCATTTTCCTCCACCAGGTCAGCTCTTTCCAGCCCACATGAAGGTTCTTCAGGAGGCCAGGATGTCCAAGAGCCAGAATGCTTGGACAAGTCTCAGCTCTGCCACTTTTCCCCGTGTGACCGAGGAGACATTTTTTGTCAGCCATGGGTCTCTCTCTTCCTGTCTGTGCTATGAAGTGACTGAACCACATGATTCAAGACAGCTTCCTGTGCTGTTCCCCCACAGAGGTCTCCGGATGAGGTGACAGGGAGGGCTGGCTTAGAAAGCAGACTGCACACCCCTCTAGAAGGGCGATCAAAAAGAGACCAAAGCAAACATGTGTTTGTAATGAAGTTCCACAATATACCCATTGGTAGGAATAGCTCTGGAATGGTGGAGTCAGGGCAACCCTTGTGCTAGTTACCAAAAATTACAAACAGCCAGTGACACTTTTTCCATCACCTACCATGCACTGTGTTTGCATCCATTATTTTATCTTCTTATCAAGGCCCAGAGCTGGGTATTACCGCCCCTGTCTCCCCACTTAGAAAGCTGAAGCTCCAGAAGGTTAAGAAGCCTGAGAGCTCTGGCAGGGTCGAGAAGCAGGCCCACAGTGATGTCAGGGTGGAGTCCACAGTTGGCTCTGCAAGAGGCCTGTGTTCCCTCTGGACATGGGGCTGCCCACAGAGAGGTTAAAAATTCTACCACAGGCTCTGACAATACTGCATCTCTTGTGCAGATGGGGAGATGGGTCCTCTAATGGCAAGGTAAGACACAGCTACTGGTTCTGGAAGCTGAGCTGTGGTGGTGAGGGGTCAGGCAGCACAGAAAGCAGAGAAGCAGAGCCCCATGTGAGCTCATTACACAAGTCAGGCAAGCAGTGACCATGGGGTGAGGACCCAGAGGAAGGGGAGAGAGTCTCAGAGGAAGAAGACGGGAAGAGAAGGCAATATTCCTCATTGCTTACTCCACAGCCTCCCAAAAGGCTGCTCTAGAGCAGGCCATTCTTCCCCTTCAACCCTCCAAGGCCGCCTGGAGTTTCAGAAGTAATAGCTGCAGTATGTTATCCCCAAGTTATCTGTCCATAGTGGGTGGAATGGAGACCAGCTGTGGAAGCAAGGGCAGGGGCCAGGACCTGAGAGCACTGCCAAAGGTGTGGCCTGTGCTGGGTCTGCACAGTGCAGGCATGTGACGCACAACAGAGGGCGGGATGGGGAGGTGAGAGCAGCTGCTGTGCGTGGAGCATGGAATGTAAGAGCAAGAGGCTGGGGCAAGTTTTGTGGAGGATGAGAGTGAGGATCCTGGTGCTCCCTTTTATATGGCATGTGGAAACCAATGCCTTAGCTCAGGACAGCACTCCCCCCGCACCCCAGTACCACTCTTAACCCTACAGTCCACACGGGGTGCAGCACTGGAGGGATCTCTTCACTTAAAACTTGAAATGCACAGCATGTAATATTCACTTCATGGGGCAGCCACAGGTCTTCCATGTGCTGGCGCTGCCTCCCTCCTCTCCTGCCGCTCTACACCCCAGCCTCTTTGCTGGAGGTTGCTGCTCCCCTTCCTAGTCATTCCTGAGCAGACTCTCCACAAACGCTAGTGAGCTGAGCGGCAAGCAGGCCTCAGCTGTCCATCCAGCTGTGTTCACCTGCTAGTCTCCTCCAGTTCCGTCCTGCTGAGCAAGGGGGCCTCACTCTTGCACTGCCAAATTTTCCACAATTTTCTAATTGGCTAGATTGATACGAGATTCAAACCCAAGCAAGGCTAGATAGGGTCATGGCTTTTCATTAGTCTTCTCTAAAGTTCCTTCCTAGAGCCTGGCGTTCTCTAATGTCCATAGCAGTCAGGCATCGTGTGCAAGACAACCATAGGCCTGCACCCTTGCCTGTCCTCTGGGTGGAGGCTGGGTATATCTGCTTCGGTGGTGCGCCAACAGGGGGCGCTCTTGACTTCCCTCACCAACAAGTCCCGATCTTGGTTGTGAGCCTAAGATGGAGCAATGGCGGGTAGAAGCTGGCCTTTGTCTAACTTAACAACACCCCCATTTGGACATTTGTGGGCCCCACTCATGGCTCATATCCTTTGACCTTCTTTTCATCCAGCCAAGAAAGATGACGCACTGGCCCTGCTTTTCCCCTCGCTTACTATTTTTCTCCCTGTCCTCAATGGGAAGATTGTGGAGAAGTTTCCTGAAATGTGAGCGGGTAGCACATGGTGCAGATGAATGACATTCTCCTGCAGTGGAAAATCTGATGACATCTCAGGCCTTAGCATGTTGAGAAAGACAGGAAGGGAATGAATGAGCAAACCATGTGCATATCTAGGGAAGAACCCTGCACCTCACTCAGCTCCCAAAATAATACCACTGTACACAGCCGGGGTGCAGTTATCAAACCCCAAAACTCACACTGATCCTGAAATGTGAGCTAACTTCAACAGTATATTCAAATTTTACCAGGACTGAATCCAGATTCCACTTTGTTTTTTTTTTTTTTTTTTTTTGGTCGTGCCTTTTTTCTACCTCAATCTACAGCAATTCCTCAGTATTTCTTCAGCTTAACAATTTCCAAGGATTCTGGCCAGTTGACTGGAAAACTGTCTCTCAATTTGGAATTGTCTGAACTTTGCTTGTGCTCAAATGAAGTTTAAGGTTTTTTGGCATGAACGTCGTGAAGGGGAACACAGGAGGTCGACATGTTTGAGGTCTGGTGATCTTGACCTTGACCACTAAAGGTGGCCAGACTTTGCTATAAATTTAGCATTTTTCCCCTCTGTCATAACTATTTCCTGGGGAGATACTGTGAAACCATGCAATATCCTGTTTTGCTAGCATACATCCCACTCATTAAATTGAGTAGCCATCAGTGACTTCTGCCTGCTACAGTTATTGCCGTGATGTTTGCCAGACGGTGTGTGCTGTTTGCATCACTTCTTCTACGTTTATTAGTTGAAACACTCCTGTAAAGATGAGTGGTCCCCTCTCTGCCATTTATCTATGTACTTGACTGTGGCTGTTTATTTCATTCTGTGGGTTATACTCCCTTTCTGTTACGATTGACTTGGTTCTCTAATTGCCCCAGCCCTGCCCTGATGTTTGAGTGTGCCTTTAGCTTGGCTTCTGTGTCTCTTTAGTGCCACCACCCTGGGAGCTTTTCTGCTCCCAGATATTCTGATGGGTTTGTGCTGGAACAGGGCCTGGGCTTTGGACATCCTGACAGCTTTCCAGGAAGTTTTACTGGGTAGCCTGTGTAGCCACTCAGTGATGTGGCTCAGTGTCATCAATTCACAGATGAGGACCCTGCAGTGGGGAGGGGCTTGGCTTGCTCAGTTATAGCTGTTCAGTCTGGGAGCTGGGACCACAGCCTTGTCTGCTGACTTCCAGGCCTGGCTGTCCCTCACGCACTCCTCTCTCTCTCACTTGCATCACCCTGGTTGCCAACACTTGTGCAGGGGAAATGGACAGGTCTAGGCAGCAGCTCTTTCATCTGGGGATCTCTGTTGATTCCAAAGACCTTTTCATGGGGCCCATCAGGTCAACACTCTGTTCTCTGCCCTCTGATCAGTAGGGTCTGGGAAATACTAAGACCTGTTTTGCACCTTTGCACTCTCATTGTCCCTTAAGTGTCTGGTGGCATTTCCCAGACACATGATGTAAGCAGAAAATTCAGCTGCCATCTGGAAACACAGATATAAGAGATTGACAAAATGCAGAATTATGCCCTGCTTCACACTAAGTGGTTTGCTGTTTTGGAAAACTTTTTTTAAAAAAAAATAGATTGTGTTTACATGTAATAGGTTTCTTATTTTAAATAAAATCACTATAGTTGTTAAGATAAATGTAAACACTGATAAATATACAGTTAAAATATTTAAATATACAGTTATAATATTTCTCACAGTAAATAGTGATAGATATAACGCACATAAAGTTCTGTGGGGTCCTCTGTAACTTTTAAGAGTATAGTGTTCTTAGGACCAAAATGTTTTTCTAGAATATTCTTGGGTTTAAAATTTTTTGAGACTATTCTGAGCAAATGAGCTATAACAACTTTGAAAGAAAACCTATGCTCTATCACTTGCACATTCTGAAGTCATTCCGAGGAAACTGAAACACCTCCATTAGCCCCTCTCCTCCCACAGAGTCTGCCTGGTCCTCACTGGCCATATTTCTACCTGGATGGTGTAATGTATGTTCCTCTCAGTGCCAGGAAAGCAGGCTCTTAATCTCTGATGAGTTTTACAAAAATAAACACAGAAAGACTCCCTGGAACACACACAGGCAAAAAGTGGTACACTTCACACATTGTGAAAATAATGGATATTGAAAAACAAATCCTATTTTACCTCTGAAAAATTGTAGGATGTTTCAAATAGGTAAGAAAAGTAAACTTTGAAGAGGCCGTGATATAAATGTAATTGTCAAGTTGTCCCTGAAGCTCAGGAATAGCAGGTAAGTTTCAGCCAGGAGACAGACCCTCCTTGGCATCCCACGCTGGTCTGGCAAGAAGGGCGTTCATTTATGCAGGTGAATCATGAGTGCTTTAGTCTCAGTCTTCAAGGAGCCAATGATACAACCAGAGATCTTGGGCTGTTTTTTAGTTCAGATGAGTTGGAAGGGGAGACAAAGTGTTCCTTGATCACCAGCAGTGATGAATGAGATCCAGTTGCTGCCTCAGGTCCCTGGGAGACAGAAGCAGAAAGGGCAGGGGCAGCGTGTTGGGGGACATAACAAGGTGATGTGCAGGGCAAGCCTCCCTCAAGAGGCAGTGCCCACAGCTCACTGGGTGTTCTCCAGGCTACAAGCTTGGGAAAACCATTCCTCGGAATCAGCCTGGCAGTGTGTGAGCCTCACCTGGGAGGTGCCTGTGTCTTTCTCAGAGTGGGACAGGGAGGGCTAGCTGCTTGTATGAAAACATCCCAGGTGATTTCACATGCATGTGGGGCTTAAGACCACAATTCAAATTTAGACTTTCCCTGATCTCCTACATCCACCAGGGAGAACTGACTACCCAAGTCAGGGGACCCAGTGCAAAAGGAAAACATGAGAACCCTTGTTCAAAACTGTTAAGACCTTCAGTGTGGCACCTGCAGCACATTAGAGCAAGTGTAGACATTTTGGAAGGCAGACCCTGCAGCTGCAAAGGTTGCAAGCCCACAGAGCTGACACTTGGTGTCTGGCCACTAGCTCCCTGGCAGCCTCCTCTGAGGGACCCACAGCTGACTTCTTATCCTTGGCGGTTTTTCTGAGTAGGATCATGAGCTGGCTCAAGGCAGCCAACCTTCCAGTCATGTGCAGCCTGGAAGAATGAAGTCATCTCCAGAGGCGGAGGCAGGCAGGGGAGACGTTCCTGGCTTTTGCGCGCCTTGCTCCTTCTTAGAATGAGATCATGCATCTTCAAAGTCCTGTGCTTGCTGTCATTTAGCTGTGTACCTACACCCTGATGACCCTCCCCTGCACCCCAGGGGTTAACCAGGAGAGCCAAGCCAACTGCTCTATCCCCTGGCAGGTGCTAGTCACCAACGGGCAGTTCCAAGCTGGTTTTTCCATCTTACTGAGTGTGAATTGAGGAGAAGATGGGTGTCTCTCCAGCCATCCCACGTGAGGGGAATTTCCACTGTCAGCAGAGGAATATAAACCATTACAGGGGCCCAGCCATGCTCATGGGCTACTTTACAGGGGGTTCTGGGAACTTCACTACTAGCTATTGCTCACCCCCTGGGCAGTGGACAGTTGGTCACACAGTTGATGGCCTCTGCTCACCATCTGTATTCTGGGAGCCTCTAGCTCTGCCTGCACCCAAGCTTTGGCATCAGAGCCAGTGCTATACCATGGCATGGGGTGCCCTCTCTGATTTCCTCTTTTTTCTCTCTTCAGTTGGCTTCAAATCCTGGAAAGTGGTGCTCCATAAAGGCTGTTTTCTGGGAAGAAATGTGTGTGTGTGTGTGTGTGTGTGTGTGTGTGTGTGTGTACGAGAGACTAAAGAGTACAGTTTACTTATCTTTGCTTCCACCCCAGTTCTAAGCTAGGACCCACATCTAAGGCATTAACAAATGTTTACTGAATGAAATGTGCTTATAAATCTTACTTGTAAATCAGCCAGGGTTTCCAGAACATCTAAGATCAAATGCTTATTTTATACATGAGGGACCAGAGGCCTAGAGAGCGAAGGTCTGAGGTCTTAGAAGAGCAAGCACATGTGCTGAGAATCAGAATCACCTGGGGAGCTTTGACAGCTATGGCTCACCAGGCTGCACACCTGACCCGTTACACAGGGTCTCAGTGGTGGGGCCTGGCACCAGGTTTAAGGCTCTGCAGATGCTCCAGATGCACCACATTTTCAAGCTATGGTGGCAGCAGCAGTGGCGGAGGGGTCTCTGCCCCACTGGCTTCCCACAGGCAGACTGCTGGGGACAGTTTGCCGAGAATGACCATAGGGAAGATCCTGCCAGTAAGAGAAAAGCCTGGCAGATTTAATGCTTGTTAACTTGGGCTCCAGCTGATCTTGCTGAGGGACTGGTTTTGGGTCAGCAATCCACCCACTCAAGGGCCCTGAGCCGCAGGGCCCATGTGCAGACTGCGGTGGGTGGCATTTCTGCACACATTGGCCACATAGCCAGCACCACCACTGCCCAGGTCAGGCCAACCTGTTGTCCGCACCCACTGCAAGAAGATGGAAGCTGAGTGCTTCAGGAATCTTCTCAGAACTACTCACTGTAAGTAGTAAAATCTTTGAGCTTACGTGATACTTACCAGACTCATAGGCAGAGGCGCTTCCTGTTTTCTTTTTCTTTTTCATTTTCTGACTGGCTTGTTTCACTTAGCTTGATGTCTTTCAGGTTCACTGATACTCAGAAATGGCAGGAATGCTTTTCCATAAAGTTGAGTAATATTCCCTTGTATGTGCGTCTGTGGGAGTATACCGAATTTTGTTTATTTATTCATTTTGCCTTGAGGTTAATTACCTTTTTATCTGTTGTGAATACTGTTGTGAATGTAGGCACGCAAATATTTCCTTAAGATCCCAGGTTCATTGTCTTTGGATATATACCCAGAGTGGAGATTGCTGGGTCATATTGTAACTACTTTTAATTTTCTGAGGAATTTCAATACTGTTTCCACAGTGGCTGCACTACTTTACATTTCTACCAATGGTGTTACACAGGTTGCAGATTCTCCACATTCTCACCAGTGCTTCTCCTTCTTAAATACCTGTCCTAACTAGTTGTGAAATGACATCTCACTATAGTTTTAATTTGCACTTGCCTGACAATGCTGGGTGTCTTTTCATATACTTGCTGCCATTTGTATGTTGTCTTGGACAAATACCTTGTTGAAATGCTTTTTTTTGTTATTGAACTGCAGTTATTCCTTATGTATTTTAGAAATTAATGCAGTATTAGATATGTGGTTGGCAAATATTTTCTAGCATTCTGTAGGTTGCCTTTTCATTCTGTGTACTTCGACATTTGTGCGTGTACTTTTGTTGTCATATCCAAGAAATCGCTGCCATAACCAGTGGTAAGGAGCTTTTCTTCTAGGAGTTTTACAGTTTTAGGTTTTACAGCTGAATGAATTCTTTGGCTCATTTTGAGTTGGTTTTGGTGTGTGGTGGTGGTCCAATTTTTCTCTCTGGATATGTAGTTTTGTTGAAGAGATTCTTTCCCCACTCTGTATTCTTGGTACCCTTGATTGTAGATTCTGGGTTTATTTCTGGAGTGGAGAAATAGTTCTATAAAAATAAACTTTCTCACTTGACTGTTGAGCTGGATATGGTTCACATAAGAAAAGGAGGTTACATGCTAAATGTTTTCCTTTAGATACCAGTTCAGAACAATGAATTGGTTACTAGTTTCTTCTGATGTACCAATGTGTGTAATTACTTCTGAGTGGCATTCTCTTGGGTTTTACTGTATCTGATGTGTTTCTTGATGTTTTAATTATTCTTATTCATGCTCCAGTTGTTCCTTTCTGGCCCATGGGAACCTCTTTGACCTGGCTTCGTGATCAGTGTATCTCAAGGTGTCCCACTTCACCTTCTGACCACGCTGCTTCCAACACAGAAGTAGCCACTTGTCCAACAACCCCTGGAAAATGGCTAATGCTGCATCCCAAGGTGTTCACCACTACTGATTTGTCATTCTTTCTGACCTCTCATTTCTAAGCTCTCTAGCTCTCATGCCCCGCATTATAGGTTTGTTAATCTCTTTAATTTTATATTTATCTATCTTTTACACGGAAAAATATCACAGTGCCTAACAGCATTATCATAATTACTCCATATGCTTTGTCAAGTGCAACAGTTTCAGACAATAAACTGATGTTATTACTAACAAAGTAATGACAAAAGCAATCTAGGTATTTTTTGGTAGTTCTTTTGTCCTATTTACTATTAGGAACATGCAATATAATTCCCTGAAATGATTCCTCTTTCTGATTAAGGTACAACTTGATGGGGCTGGGGATATAGCTCAGTGGAATAAGCGCTTGCCTAGCAAGCGCAGGGTCCTGAGTTCGATCCCCAGTACCGCAAAAAAAAAAAAAAAAAAAAGGTACAACTTGATAAGAATTCATTTGTTTCATTTTTTCCCATTGATTCATTAGTTATTGCATTTTCTACTTTTAAATTCAATGTTAGAATTATGTAAAATATTAACCTTGTTCCAAAGTCAAGTGTATAATATAAAGTAAGATTATTTTAGAGAAGTATAATTTCTATCCACTCCCCTCAACCCTATTTGCCTCCCTACCATATATAACTGCTATCATGGGAATGTTCATTTTTGAAGTCTCGCTGGAGTTCAAACCCTCAAGACAATGGAATTGGGAGGCGGGGTTTTGGGAAATCGTTCGACCATAGGGTTAGAGCCTTCATGAGTGGGATTAGTGTCTTTATAAAAGAGACCCATGTGAGGACACTATATCAAACCCAGGAATGGGCCCTCAGGAGACACTGAATGTGTAGATGCACCCCAGTCCCTGGAACTGTGAGCCATGAATTGCTGTTGTTTATAAGCTACTCAGTGTGTATTTTGTTGTAGCAGTACTGACTAGGGCAGAAGCCATTTCACCTTGATGGTTTATATTTTTCAATTAACTTTTAAGTTTTTAATAAGCTTGTGTGTATATCTAAATAGCCTTATTTCTTAAGTAAAAGGGAGCATAAGTACACGTTATTCTCCTTTCTCTTCTCACTTCCTGTAGCGCTTTGCACAAGCATCTTACATTTATGGAGTAGGTTTCTACAAGTGAGAATGTGGGGTAAAGGTAGGTGTAGACATTAGACACTGGTGAACTGTCTACAACTGTAGGTGGATAGACCAGTTGGACAAGGCTTCTTGCAGGCATATTTCGAGCTAACTATCCAAGTGCTACTGGAGATGAGTGGGTGGCTAGAGAGACCATGTTCTTACTCTTTCCATGAGTGAAGTAAGAGCCTGAAAACTTTGTGGCCCAGTCCTTGGGACCAGAACTCTTGGGGCCAGGGCTGCTCTCCTTTGGCCTTGCACCCCCCTTGCAGTGTCCTGTCCTGGATTTGCACCAGAGTGAAACTTGCACATAAAGTGTTCACTGAAAAATCAGAACTAGTATCTTAAAAGCATAGGCTCCATGATGTTCCTGCGTGTGTTTGCTGAGGACATTTTTATAGCAGGCTTCCACAACTGCCTTTCATAGTGACTCCAGGACAGTAAGGAGAGGGAGGAGATATTCAAGTCCTTTGTACCTCTAAGAGCCAGTGTCCCATGCTTGTGGAATGACCACATTTGCCCTGAGTAACATCAGGTTCTTATGACATTCACTGAGCCCTGAATTCAATTGTGGTCCCTGGACTGTTTCAATTATGGAAGGAGTACATTTTGTTTTTAGCTTTGGCCATTTTTTCTTAACATCTGTGAATGAAAGAGTCCTAACCACCCGGTTTTTCTTTAATTATGGTAAGGCTCTAACAATGTGGGAAATTGTAGCACCACCATGACCTGTAGTTTCTGTTACCTCTGCAAGAACACAAACGTAACACACATGTAAATAATTCACTCCACTTTATTCTGGATGTGTATTATAGACAACTCACATACATAGCAGTAGACAGTGAAAACTAAGGCCATTCTGTGAGTTATTTTTAAAACTTGGTTTTCTCCACATAGTGATCTTTTTTAAAATGGATTACCGAAACCAAGATTCTCTTCTGAAATAAAAATTTAAGGTAGGTCCAAGACAACTTTAGGGTCATATTTAATATGAAGCTCACCGTGTGACAAAATCATTTCTGTCTTCTACAGCACAGATAATAACCCCAAGGAGCCACTGGCTCAGCAATGCGCTGTCTTCTCTGTTATAACAGAGAAGTGTTTACCAACCAGTAATCAGGGTTCAGAGAACATGGTCCTCCTAGCGAGTAGCAGAGAGACCTGACCTAAGAAACGTGTTGCAGAATTCTTAGAGTAAGAAAAAGAAAGGGACCCATAACTAAGGCACTGAAAGCACATTATTTATATAAAGAAATGTAAACAATTTAAACCAACAGGCTCCCTTCATCAGTCCTTATTGTAAGAGTACACAGGGGCATCGGCACCAGAGTGCTGGAAGTGGGGGGAAACGGGAGTGCCTCCATGGCTGCCCACAAATGATTCTTGACATGGTGCTACTGAAGTAATTTCAGATCAACTCAGGTAGAAGCTGTTACTGCCCTGTAATCTGCTTTTTGAGAGCACAGGAAAGAAGAATTTTATTGCGAACCTTAAATAATTAGGTTCTTTGAAACATTTAGTCTTCTACTTTGCTTTTTGAATTTTAGAAGTACTTTGTCCTCTTTTGTAAGAGAAGTCTGGGGTAAGAACTGTTACCTCGCCAGCACTCCTCTTGTGGATTCAGAGTTTAAGGATAAATGGCTCTTGCTATGAGTAACCCACATTTGCTATACTTAAAGCTTTTCAGAAGGGAAAATTTGGCAACTGTGAACATTTCACCTTCACAGGACGGCAAATGCAGTATGTAGGAAGCGTGGGTCTGAGGCAGCGAGACTGACAGCTGCTCTAAGCCCAGGTACTGTGGTAGCAGGCATGGCAGGGCAATTCCTGAGGCCCACCGCAATTACTAAAGGGATTTTAATTTATACTTAACATTTCAGTATCAATTCAAAATATTCTACACTCCAAATCATTAACATATTTCTTTAAATAAAAAAGTGGGCTTTCATGCAGGTAAATGTGTACATAACTACAATTTGTAATTTTTAACAAGCCTTATTGCAAGGGACTTACTTCTAATTTTAGAAGCAAGTGTAATGCCTACATTCCCAGTTTTATTTATAATTATGAATTCGGGGTAGGTAAAATAAAATCTACAGTTTATTTTAAATTTGTTTCCTGATATTAAAAGGTTTTCCATTTAGGGGTATCACAGTTAAACGCCACTCAGTGAGTGCAGCGCAAGTTACATGACTAAAGAGCCAGGTGAGTTTTCGGGAAGGGCAGGAACATACCTTTAGGGTAAAAAGCAGTTTTTCTTTTACTTGGGTCGAATGCAATCCTAGTTGTACAAACCATTTCCGTGTTTAAGAATAACCCAAGGAAGTCTTAGAGAAACTTAAACCAGAAGCCTCTTTCATAAAGGGAAAAATGTTTGTTGTTTTTTGAAAAGAGTATCATTAAAAACCATGAAGTTAAACAGCTGGGTCGGGAGCAGATGTGCATAATAACTAATTGGTAAGCGCCCAGCAGGACTGAAAACAGCTCCGAGAAGTAGTTAAGTACGGGCTGGTGCAGTGCAGCAGAGGCACCAGTTAACAGTCTCCCTGCAAAAGCCATGTGTCACCAGTGTTCTGCCCCAGCAAAGGCCTTCTCAAAGCACCTAAGCACAGCTCACAAGGTGTTTACCTTTCACGGCAACATAGGATTCAACTGTTAGTTTACAGTCACCGTCAAGCATTCAGGAGAAGGCATTCGTGCCCCAAGAGTACATAGAGCTAACACATTTTCTAACAGCTAAAGATTTTTAATTGTCTTCTATTTTCAGCAGCTCAGACCACTACCCCTACTATAAGACCAGGAAAACCAAAACCAAAACCAAAACAACATGGGGGGGGCGGTGTCACACAGTTCCAATGGAGTGGAAATGGTGACAACATGCTTCTTTGCCTCAGCAGGAGGCTGGTGTTGTTGGTTTGCTGAATTTTCCAGTGACTGCAAATGACAAAAATATTTAGTCAAAGAGCTGGTCAAAAGTAGGTTTAAATGTTACTCTTGAGAGATGAAGCCTGGGAATGGAGGAGGAGAGGCTTCTCACTATCACTGAAAAGAATTCCTTTTGTGTTATTTTGGCTTAAGAGTAAGATTTATCAAAGCTACAGGGTTGAATACTTTAGGATACACCATGACTGCCTCGTCTGCAAACATTTTTGTTATTTTAATGGCAGAAGGTAGACCTCCATGCATGTCGAAAACACAGCCTTCCTTTTTGAGTAGATTTTAAATAAATATATTTTACAAGACAGTTTGCATCTACAATAACAGAATGTTCTTTTAAGTGTGCCTTTAAAAAGGTATGTGACTGCCTGTATACTATTTTTAAGAAAAAAGTGTCATCATCTGCCAACAAGTTGTAAGGACCCCAGCACTAAGCATACACGACTGAGTATAAGTAAAAAACTTAAACTCAGTTAATTCCTATCTTTTAAAATTCAAATGAAGGCTTCGAAGTGGAGAGCCCGTGGTTGCTCCCTGAGACATGTGCAGGTGTGCTTTCCATGAGAGGAAAGGGCATACAGGTCAGCACAAGATATTATGATAAACAGGGCTTCCTATCAAAATGCTTGCTCAGTTAGGGACCAGCAAGTTCTGCTTTCTGGCCTCAAGGAAGGATGAGATGGCTTTGGTGGGTACGGAAAGGATGCGGACAGAGCTCACTGAGGAAGCGAGGGCACTGTGTGCCTGGGCACCTGGAATAAGCGTGCTCTCCTGCAGGGTGAGCAGGCCGTCACGGACCTGTGCGTGTTGGGCCAGTGCTCAGGCTCTGGTCTGCAGTCAGTTAGGAAAGAAGACAGGGGCCTTTTGGGAAAACTTGTGTGTACTTTGCCTGTTAACAGCCTGATGATTGTGTGATGACATTCAGGCCCGAGTTATCTCACAGCAATTGATTCCTGCTATGTACGCAGCATTGAAAGTACATTCAGAGGTTTAAAAAAAATTGTAGCAATATTTTTTCCACAAAATTAAGTGCAAAGTATCTTTTAACAAATAATGACATTAAGAAATATTTGACACAATCATGCAAAAATGCATCTTAGTTTACAAAGACTTAGAACATTTCTGAAATATCCCCTAAGTTTTACATGGTGAACCTTACCATCTTACACATTTTTCTTTGAGTTTAAATGTGACTGCTTATGTAAAAAACGGTAGCATGCAAGTTCAATGATTTCCAGTCCACCAAATACCCTTTCCTGTAGCACAAACATTATAATGGTGATTATAAAGTACCACCGAACAAGACTATACAGATATATGAGCAGGCACATGGCAGGGCTGAACAGGGTCCAATACAGGATGGACAGTAATTTGACCACAAGGACCCTGAACTCAGACTTGCAAGGTGGGATTACACTCTGCCCAGTGAAATAAAAGTTCTTCTCCCCTTGGTAGAAGGAACGCAGCCTTTCTTCCTTCTCCTCCCACCGCTTGTGGCACCAGAGCTGCAGGTCATCCTTGGACGTGGGGAGGGTGTCTATGGGATAGCGGTGGACGTGAAAGTGGATTTCCTTGGGGAAGTTTCCGTGGAGGAGGTGCTTCTCGGTTTGAGGAATGTTGTGAGGATACGCCACCGTGATGTCATGGACAGCATCGAGGTTCTTACCTAGGTTTTGAAAAGATTAAAAAAAAAAGAAATCTGAGCTTGCAGTGATCAACTGGGGTGGTACTGCTGATGCATGCTGCAAGGCAGAAACAAAAACTTTGGAGAATCAGGAGAGAGAACCATAATGAACAAACAGAGCTACAAATACAGTACTGTGTTCCTGGACACCTGGATCAATATTTACCAATCATTTTTACCCCACCCCCTGGCTGTTTGCTAATTAGTGCAAAGGCCTTTAGAGAGAAATGATCTCCATTCCCAGAAACAGTACTATACCATTCTTGAGCTAAACGGGTAAGCGCATTAGGTCTGATTTCAGACGGGAATTAAAGAATATGGTACCAGTCCCTTACCCACAGGTTTCACTTCTGTGACACTCTTAGAAATATACCCCTCACTCCAAATACAAACACACTTTCTCATCTTTCACCAATTTTACCATGTTAGCTACTGGGCAGAAAATTTCAGAATTAGACTTGAGTAACTAGCCAGAAACACATGAGAACTTCTTTGATTTTTTAAGAAAAAATTTTAAAAAGATCAACTTGAACTGTAAGTAAGACTGACCTTGAGGGATCATCCTCTTTAGCAATTTAACCTGGGGACTCTTTGCAGCACTCATATGCCAGATGGGAGAGATGGAATGATGAACAGAATAGGGTTCTTGATCCCTGTTGAGAGGTTCTCTGGGTGGTGCTGCATACCTATAATCCTAGCACTCTGGGAGGCTGAGCTGGAGGATTGAAAGCTCAAGCCCAGCCTGAGCAAGAGCCTTATAGGGTCTCAAAAAATAAGAAAGGGCCAGGGATGTAGCTCACTGTGTGAAAGACTTGGGTTCAAACCCTAGTACCACAAAAATAGTCCCTGGCATAGTCAGGAACACAAGTACATGTAAGACCCTAAACAACCCCATGAGGACTTATAAAGGGATGAGGGAGGGAAGGGAGGAGGGAGGGAGGAAGAGCAGTAGCAGAAAGCAAATGGGAACAGGGACACTGAAAGTAAGTCATAGGCACATGGTACAGAATTTCAACACTGTGTAACTGAGAAGCATCTTGATTGGTGGAGAGCCACAGGATTTTAATTAGAGAAGCAAAGCTTCCCCAGGGGCCAGACACAATGCTATGGAGAGATCAGGGTAAGAGGGTAGGGGAGAGAGTGGCTTGACAGCTACCTATTAGAGCAGAAGGAACGAGGTGGCCAGGACCAAAGGAAGAGACATGTCCAACAAGGTTACAAAGAGGGATTGATGTGGACAGCAGGCAACTGGGAATGGGAGGGTGGGTCACTGAGGGAAGTGTCTTTAGAATATACATGGTATGATAAAAAGATACGGTGAATTTTTGAATTAAAAAAATTATTACAGTAAAAGATATTGCTGTGAATTCCCTTCAAAATATTTCCCCTCACTTTGAATATACTTCACTGTTCTATTTTCTGAAGCAGTTCTGGAAGTCCCCTTTCATGAGTGTCCGTACTTGCACTGTTTATGGTTGCTTCAATGTCTTGAATTGATTAAAAATGTTTACCTCTTACGGGATTTTGACTTTGGGGAAGAGCCAGCAGTCACACAGTGCCAGATCCAGAGAATAAAGGTGGATGAGGACAAACAGCAATGCTTTTATTTGATAAAAATTGCCATAAACATTAGAGCAGATTCAGTATTAACACAGCCCCAAAAAGTTTACCAGAACTGTTTGAGAAGGTTTTGAGAATTATGGGATAATGTTTTGAAGCAAGGGGAATATGCTGAGGGGGATCAATGACAATGTATCTTTTACTGTAATACATTTAAGAAATTCTTATGTAAACATTCACTGAATTTTGTGATCACAGCTCGCAGTATCTCTCGGGTGTGCCCTTTCCCTGTGCTCTGCTGCACTGCCATGTAGTGTACTTCTGCTCTACAGAGCGCTTCCATCATGGTGTTCTTGCCTTGGAGCCAACTGGTCGTGGACTGAAACTTCTCAAACTGTGAGCCATTCAGTAATACACATCAGTACTTTGTTCCAGTAATGAAAAAGTGACTAATACGGACCTAAGAAGGAGTAGAAAGGAGTGAATGAACTTGTTTTTGGCTTTGGGTGTGGAGCAAGTGATGGGGCCTTTGAGATTAGGTGTGGTTGCAATGTTAGATCTGGAAGTGGGTTAGGGGTCATTTAATGTAACCCTGTATGCAAGGATCAGAGAAGTTTTGTCCAAGGGCACAGAACTTGGTACAAAGTCTCTGAATGTTACTGTCTTCTGTAATGGGTTATCTTCAAGGAAGCTTTTGACAAGGACTTCAGTTTCTTACAGACTTGTTGGTATAGACAAGACTAATTTGTGGTGACAGAAATAAGAACAATGGGTGCCTGTGGAGGTAGGAAGTCCCTGGGAGGGAGTTATGAGGACATTTCTGGAGTGACAAACACTCTAGATTAAAAGTGTGGGTTACATGATGCTTACATTTCTCGGAATTCTCAAGTGACTACAAAAGGAGCATGACACACCCCTGTAATGGTTAACTGTTAACTCATCTGCATTAAATCAAGTAGACGTTTTTAATGGCATGAATCAATAGAATCAGGACTACCCTACTGCATAACAGACCAAACTGTCCCCAACTATAAAGTTAGTCATGTGCCATAGTGTAGGGAGGGGACTCTCCACCCACATACCCATGCATTTCTGCCATCCACAGCCAAATCTGCATGGTGGTTGCCTTACCTTGGCTCCATCCTCTTCTTGCCATTTTCTCTCAAAATGGAAAAATAAGATATCTGCCGTCTTCTCATGCCAATGCGGAGTTATGTTCACATGCCATTTACCGCCAGAATTCCTCTACAACCACGGTTTCTGCTTTTGGTTTTGGCACCCGACCCTTCTCCTCAACTGGCTGTCACCCAGAGCGTTGCTCACAGCCTTCGGGCACCTACGTTACTCACGCAGCTCCTCTATTTTTCTGCTCACTCTGTACCACCCTCACATCCGACCTTAGGATCCTGTGACTAGGTCTTAATCTAATCTTGGAATAGTCGTGTGTTCCAGTCTTTTTTTATATGTGGTTCATAATGCTTGGCAATCACATACATCCAGGCACTATTAGAAATTGATATCAGAATAGTCAGACAAGTTACTTACTACTTTCAGTAAGAACTGAAACCACTCCTTACTTGTTCTTTGCTCTTGACAACCCAAGGTTAAGGGTGCGCGTGTGTGAGTCCCTTGTCTGTAGGTTTATAATATTTAATACACAGGCAGCAAATTATGAGACAGTGATGGCACCACTGAGAGGGACCTGGGCTTGGTGAAAAATTCTACCTTTCCCGTGGTGCAGAGCACAGAGGGCTGTGGAGGCGACCAACCTTGGTCCAGCCTTGAGTGCAGTGCCTGATCTCTCCATGGCTTACTTGGTTCTAAAGGTCTATAAAGTACCTCACCGCATGCTTATGAGGGTGAAATGACATGATATACATCCAACACAATAGGACCGAGCGTACCAGTAGCTGTAACGACTGATCTCACTATTGGGTCAGCCCCCAGCCTTCACTCCAACAGCAGTTCCCATGGCCCAAACTGCATTGAATTTCCTCTCTACTGCTTGCCTAGTACTACTACTTGCCTAGAAGATGCCAATAGACACCTCTTGATTTTACCTTTCCACTCAAGATAAATGTTCAAACTTTTTAAAAATAAAATTGCCAAAAACATTTCCTTTGGCTTCAAATCTACTGTGTTTTTCCTGAACATTTTATCTTAACTTTCTTCAATGATTAGCTCCAACATTAGAATCCTAAGAAGAGTTCCTCGCCTGCTCTGAGCTTATAGCACATGTGCTGAGCCAGCCCATTCGGCCCTCACCTCCTGCCCAGTATGAGGAAAGGGAGGAGCCCATCTCTGCCTCCTCAGAACCCAGCACATTGCTCAACACTGAAGAGGTTTCAGAACTATGTGTCTCATCTCCCTGCACTGTCCTCAGTACACAGAGTTAACCTGAGCATCTACTGCTGTACTTCTGTACTCAGCCAGAATGACTTGCTCCATGGTATTTTTTTTTTAAACTTGGGTTCTATGGCTCTCACAGGATGACAACGATCTCAGGGTGAGGATAGTCACTGACAGAAGGGTGCTATTCCAAGTTTCTCATAAACTGCTTGTTTGAAACCTAGAAATTGGGAACAATGCTTCACTATAATTAAAGTACTCTCTGTTTATATGACAAGGAACACAGAACATTATGAAAAGAACAAAAAAAAGACAATAAATGAAGAGGGTGCCGGGGGTACAGCTATACCCTGAGGCTCACTTCCTAGGGCTGTGCTGGCCGCTTAGACTTTCCTTCAGATCAGAGACTCAGACGTCTAGTTGGTCATGTCCCATAACAATGGGACATAACGAAATATCTTCTCTCCAAATTCCTGTTCCTTGAGTTCTTCTAGGAAACATGTATGAATTTCATACAAAACCTTAAAAATGTCAATCTTTGGCATAAATGGGTTAATAAAATGGGAGAAAAGTTTTACCTGTGGAATGGCAGTTTGTCAACTGTCTTGGTAATTTTTAAACTGTATGTTAAGTGAATAAAGATCTCCAGATGACACAAAGCCACAAATAACTGTACTGCTGAGCAGGTAAGCCCAGATCAATGCAGGTGGAAGAGCTCACTTCCACATTATCCTGGCCACACCTCCTAGGCTGTGGTCTCTAGACCAAGGGTACCAGGACAACCAGAAAAGTGAGCTTCAGCTTAGGCAGGCAAACAGCTTGGCTTATGTGGCTGAGTTTGTATGTATGTGACAAGAACAAAATGGAGCGTTAAAAAAAGTTGAGATATGCCTCAGGGTGTGGGTGCACATGGCTGTAATCCCAACACTTGGAAGGATGAGGCAGAAGGTCACAAGTTTGAGTCCAGAATGGGCAATTTAGTGAGACCCTGTCTCAAAACACAAAGAGATGGGGATGTAGCTCACTGCAAAGGTCCAAGGTTGAATCCCTAGTGCCACCAAGAAGTAAGGTACCTCTCTCTCTGCCATTTACCGAGAGGGCTAGAATAATATATACTTGGAAAGTAAGACATTCCTAATAGCTACAAAGGGTTTACAGTGCTTCTCTGTCTTTTGGTAGGAAAATAGATGAACTTTGCCAATTACAATGGCTGCCATGAGTAACAGAATTTTAAAGACATGACTGCTTTTCAGATGACTTAAATGGCAAGTCTAGATGCGATCTACTTGTCATCTCTCTACATGGGGCTTGGAAAATGGTTTGATTTTGTTTCAGATAGCGTATCTATTGGAAAGTTTTATACAGCATTTTGATATTATTTTATAAAACTAGGCTTCTATTAGAATAGCCACACTCACTTAGGCCCACAGTTCCACCCTACTCCCTACACCCTAAAGATCAAAGCACTTGCTTGAATATTTCAATTCTTCATTTTTAGTCTCTGAGACTGAGGGAATCTTAAATACAGTATTTTATTCATGTTTAAGTGGCTAGTATTAGTTTAAAATCTATGACTGAGTTTTGCAAATGTAATATCCAGAAAAGAGTTTCCAAGCACAACAAGTGTAGTCCACGATTAGAAGACTCCTATCTACCATGAAAAGCTCCCTGGGAATGGGGGACAGCAATGTCCTTACATGTTGTACATTCACAACAAAAGAAATGAAAGAGTCCATATGAAAGTGAAGAAATCCCAGTCCGCTCATACATGCTACAGCATCAGACTCAACTAGATAGTTCAATGATAGAATAATACAAATACAAATATTTTTTAACAAAGTGATTTTTTTTTTCCTTTTTGAGACAGGGTCTCACTATGCAGTTCAGGCTGGCCTTGAGCTCACTTTGTAGCCCAGGCTGGTCTCAAACTCACACAATTCTCCTGCTTCAGCCTCCCAAGTGCTAGGATTATAGGTGAGTGCCACTGTGCCCAGTTTAACACAGTGATCTTTAATAGAACAGTTAATAACTGAGACTTTTCTTTCCCCATTCTGTAATCACATATATGTAGAATATACAAAAATATAATTTACTTTAGATTTTAATACCTGCTTTAATTCAATACATATCTAGTTTTCTATTAGCCAGATCTAAATCCATAAATTTAACTACATATATTGGAAAATTTTAGATCAAGAAGCTTGTCACTCAAGATGCATTTCTGTTAAAATGCCGAGGGATGATATTGATTTTGTACATGTTTTTCAGGTTAAAAAAACTATCACCCAAAGAAGGTAAAAGTTGGCTTTAGTAACTACAAAGTTATTCATGGGCACTGACTCATAATCATATATGGCCAATAATACAGCATGACAAACTGGTATTAGAACAGTCTAGAATGGATAGATTTGAACATTTTTAGATTTAAAATATCAATAAATAACACACTGTTCAGCTTCAAAATAAAAGGGTATGTACAAATCGTTTTAAAACCACCTGACAGCAAGGCTGAAAATACTCTACCATTTTCTCTGTTAGAAAACATTACTGTTTCCTACTTGAAACACTGCATTTTTCCTTCAGCGTAAACTGAGCACGCATGGAAAAGGTGGGGTCTGACAGCTCCCTGCCCTGCCTCTTAGCACTTCTATGGCTGTGGCGTGTTCACTATAAGCCTGTCTGTAAATATCTCTCGGTACCTACCCTCGTTTTGTGGTTTTTGTGATGACCAACCCTGATAGAGGCTTAGTGCAGAGCCTGGCACCCATACGTACATATATGCTTGGGATCTTCCTGGTGCTGTACTGCCGTAATTCTCCTGGGTGGGATAATCACTTCTAGTACTTGAAGTGTTAGGGTACTACCCTTACCTTCCTTTTTTCTCTAAATACCCTTGTCCTTTGGGAGAAATACAAAGTCTGTTGTAGAAACACTGTAATTTACTCTCTAAACAACCACTCCACTCCTCTCCCAGGACAGAAGCGAAATTGTTCAGAAGACTGATCTTGGTACTTGGGTGGGCCCTAATTTCACTTTCTGGCTTACATTCCTGTCTATCGCTACAAACTCATTCCTTAGACATTTTACCCTAAGCATGGATATTAAATCTTCCCACGTTACTTAGAGTAAAAGATGAAGATCTGTTCTCTAGGGTCACTGGTTGCCTGTCCCACTTTTGGAAGTAAGAAAAAAGTAGTACTCAATCTTTTTGTAAGTAAGAACCATTCAGACTTAAGTATTACCCTTCACTTGGATATGTCAAATTAAAATGGTATCTTTATGAACAATCTTGCCTACCCAACCTAAACTCACCGCTTTACAGATAGTGTTAGAGACATGTATTTCTCAGATTTTGGCTGTCAGTCTGTTAAAGGTTTTGTTTTGTATAAATGGGTAAGTCTTTTCAGTGCTGAATGCCTCCAAAGAATATTGGTTCTCTGTAGCTTCAAAAGTGTTAATTTAATTTTCAAGACAGAGTAAAGGTACCCAACATGTCCCACAATTTGACAACACTGGTGCCTCAGTCATGAAACACAAGATCTGAGTAACAGCACGTACTTGCCAAGCCCTGAGTTTGAAAAGAAATAATGGCAAATTTAAATCTCAGTTCTTGGAACTCTCCTGAACATAAACTAAATCCAAGTGCCCACTTTATCTACTGTACCTTTATTTCACTGATAATTGCTAGGCTAAGTGTCAATGTTAATAAAGATTCTTCTGTTCAAGGGCCTGGAATTTGCAAGGGGCATTTTGGACACACATAATGTATTAAAAATACAAGTACAAATAATGTCATTGCTACACTGAGCTTTGTAGCATTATAAACATTGATGTCTCCCTATTAGGCAACACCTTGATACTTCAAAGACATCTTATAAATGATAAGGGCATGGCCCCTCAGCATCCTGAACAGTTCCTTAGGGACAGATATCAAGTCCTTTACACCCTTGTGTTCTATTCTCTAATACCTGGTTCACTCCTCTCCAACAGAAGCCTGAGCTAATTAACCCAGACACTTGTGTTTCCTTTTGTGTAGGAACAGATGCACAATAGGTTCACAACTCAATTCAGTATAATGGGACATAAGTGTATGTGTGTATGTTTCTGGGGTTTTTGGAGAAAGTCGTCATGCTTCCAAGAGAAAGCCACGAGATCACTGTGTGCAGCATGAAGCCAGTACCACGGAGGTACCTGCTCCTTGCTGAGATGGTTAGGGGATAAAATCTAACTCTGAAACATACCCTGCTGCTGACCTTCAGGTTGTGTGGAGCACTTCATTTTGTTACTTTTCAGCCTGCCTTGACTTGGGCTTTCTGCTATAAGCACAGTATTTCGAAGTGGTGGTGTATCAGATGGTAGGATTGGAGCACCAACAATAACTTAAAACAGAAACTATAGCAGAAACTATAGCATTTCTACTGTGGAGGAGGGTTTCTATTTCCTTCAAGTGGTTATCCTAATAGTATGCAAATCTCTGATTTATATGTAATATAAACCCTAAGGGAGACATTTCTCTAGTATCATTTAGTGAGTCACACTTTATTTCAAGTCTTCTGTGGTTCCTGTGTAGATAAGTCAAGTCCTTTTGAAACCCCGCTTGACCAAGTGTCATTCACCTTGACCAACCAGTGCTAGATGTTTCTCTAGCAAACGTCTGGGCTTATGGTAAAATGCAAATATTTCTACACGTGGGCCTTTGGGGTTATTTGAAAAAAAGTGAAGGGCTTTTTTCTGATTCACATTTAGAATTTTTATAGAAATAACTTTATATTAGCACTTGTGCTTTTCTCATAATTTGTCTGAATTAACTTTTTAAAACTTCTTTATTAAAAAAGTTACTATAGATAAATGAATGCAGGTAAACCATAGCGGAAAAAAAATAATAAAACCTGATTTCATTTTGGTATACTATATAGTTATTTAACACATGATGAGATATTTTTGATCAATAACAAGTTGCATATATAATGGTAGTCCCTTGAGATTATTTTGCCTAGTGATACACAACCATCTTTGTGTTTGTATATTCTAACATGTTTCTGTGACACAAAACTGCCTACTGATGCATTTCTTGGAAATGCACCTGTATCACAATGTGATGCATTAATTAACATCTTTTTAGCCCTTTTGTTTTCTAGGTATATGTGATACATATACACAATTCATACACAGATACTGTTAAACAGAGATCTTCTAACCTGTGTTTCCAGAACTCAGATGTTGAAGCCCTACTCCTAATGGAGACAGCGCTTTTAAGAATGTAATTGTAGTTAAATGAGATCAAACAAAGTGAGGACCCAATCAATCTGACTAGTCTGATGAGACAAGTATGAAGAAATACCAGGATGTTCTTATACCCAGTAAAAGCCATGAGGAGACCTAAGGAAAACAAGGCAAGCCATAGAGAGGCTTCCAGAGAACCTTGCCTGGCCAACACTGTGGACTTGGCCTCGTCTCCTGCGGAACTGAGAGGGAATGCATTTCTGTTGTTTAAGCCACACAGTCTGTGTTAATTTTGCTTTAGGGTGGCTCTAGCAGACAAACGAAGAACACACACACACACACACACACACACACACACACACCATCTGCCTTGGAAAAAAATCTATAAACAGTACAGTAACACTATTTTATAATTTGTTTCTTCATGCATTTTCCATTCATATGTCATTAAAAATTCCTAAAATATTTTACAGCTACATAATATTGGATTAGATTTTAAAAACTTAAAAAGCCTGTTGTTTTCAGGTATTTGTTTCTAAATAAACATTTAAATGGATATGCTTATAACAAACAATAATGCTTTTCTAGGCTAAATGCCAGTAAGTCAAACTGCTGGATCAAAGAATACAAGCATCTCAACAGTCTTTTGCTACACACCGGAAACCTACTCTCAGAAAAGTCAATTCAAATGCACAAAAGAAATGGATCACAGTGCCTTCCAATTCACACTTTTACTAAGGCCTGGTATAGTGAATTTTGTTTCCAGTTCTAGGGATTGAATTCGGGGTGTTTGCACTGGGCTACAGGCCCCAACCATTTTTACTTTTAATTTTGAGACAGTCTCTCCCTTAAACACTCTGGTTGCCCAGGCTGGGCTCACACTTTCTCTCTTCCTGCCTCAGCTTCCCAGAGTGCTGGGACCACAGGTGTGCCACCACCACCTCTGGCTTTGGTACTGTGATTTTAATATTTTTAATTAGACAAAACAAATTTATGGGCTATATACACTGGTACTCTTTGCCTGTTTAACAATACAATTAGTTGTCATGTTCTTATGGATTTGTTAAGAGTGCTTTATATAGTAAAGATATTTATCATCTGTTATATGCTGTAAATATTTTAATTTTGCTACCTGGCCACCAGTAAGTCTATTTTGTTGGATTTGCTCCTCTGTGAATGCAGTTTTTTTTTTTTTATCAATTTGATAGGTCATTTAATCCCTTCTAGTCAATTTGCAAATCTTTATAAGGATTATTAATCTTTCGAACATTGTGCTAAAAATAATTTTTACCAATCCATTATCTACTACCTTTATTTACTGCATCTTTCCCAACACTTTTCCAAGTGTTTATACACTTCTTCAAGAAAATATCTCTTTCTGTTACAACTTGTTGGTTCCTGGTCTTGGCTTCTCTGCTCCTACATGGTATATGTATTTTATATTTCTCTATAAAATGAAAAACATAGTTATTTTTTTAAACTTTACAAGCTTGCTTTACTTTCTTTCAAATTGACAATTTTTGCAGATACTTTTATTTAAATGACTCCACTGTAGTTAGTGGGGAGTTAACTCCACATTCTCCATTGTAGTGAAACATCAGTTTGGTCCAATAATAAATTCTCAACCATGTGCGTACTGACTCTCCTCTCTCCTCTTGCACTCCGCTGACCTATATTTATTTCTGCTTTAGTGCCTTAACATATAGTAAAGCAAGTATGTCTGTCTGTTGGTTTTCACACTCTATTTTTTTCTAGGCAACTATTTTGCAACAGAAATTCTTCAAGAGTTTAATTTAATTCCAAAACAAGTACTACATCACCTTCCCCCCCCAAAAAAAATTAACTGATAGTAAAGGAAACCAAGAGTAGTAGAGGATTTCAAAGGAGTATGAGAACACAAACCCAAACCTATCTACAAATGATAAAACTGCACAGATTTGCATATTATATATACACACTAGGTTATGCATGTGCATATATACTGAATCTAATGATTTGTTTGATGTTTTCAATTAAAAATGATGTTAAATATAATTCAATTTTGCCTATTTTTTCCGTAGAAATGTAAACTTTTTAGTAGACATGGCAAAATTTGCCAACCTTATAGCTGCATTTGTGTGCAAAGTTTTTCCTCAATTCCAGGGATAGTCTGATAAATTATGAAGTAAAAATAGACAGCAACAAATAAAACATAATGTGTTATGGAAGGGGAAAGGACAAGGGTACTACTTGGAAACTGTTTTAATTTCTAGGACCTAATAAGCATAATTGACACTTAAACTTTGTGCCTGTGTGCACTATGTTATTGACGACATGGACTTTTTTAGTCTATACTTTCAAAAATCCCTATGCTTTTTTTTTTCTTGTTTTTTTTTAAATTGGAGTTGGATTTTTTTATTTTAAAGAGAATAGAAAAAAAGAACAATAGCAAAACACAAACAAAACAAAGCAAGGACATTAAAAACGATAGGGGGTTTCAAACCAAATAATAGGAATTAACATTGCTTGTTATATTACATATTGTTATCCTCAACAAATTTGCTTAGATTACCAGATGTAAGACTGGAAGATTGATCAAACCAATAAAGAGAATAAGAAAATAATAATTTAAAAAAACATTAGAGACAATATAGAGTTTCACTGGACAGGATGGTAGGAATTCCTCAATGGTTGTTACACTGCATATTGTTGTCTTCACATAAATTGCTCAGATTACCAGATATAAGGCATGCAAAACTGGTCAAAATATATATATAAAAATTAAGCATTGACATTCTTTAAAAGAAAAATATTGTGTAACATGTTATTGAGAGAATACAATTAAAATTCAGTGTGAAAACAAGGGCAGCAACAAACTACATTTTTTTACCCTATGGTTGGCCTAAACAAATTTGTTTAGATGTTGGTAAAAACCTGGACATGGATAAATAACATTAAAAAAAACTAAAGTGTTAGCACATGTGTAAACTGCCTGGTATTTGAATAAATGAGACCAGAGACAGCACAATATTTTAGTGTCTGTGCTTTGATGTGAGGACTGAAGGCAACTAATGCTGGACTTGGATGCTAACTAAATGAGCCAGATCTTACTCATTCAATAAGGAATGTATCCACCGCTTAACCGTACCAGACAGAGCTGCAGACAAATCTTTGAGCAAATCAAACGTCTCTGCCTTTATAGAGTTTATCAAGGTCTAGAGTTATGTTTAAATATCATACCAACCCTTGAGATCTCATTCCTCTTAAGAGCTGCAGAAACTGAGCCACAGAAAAATTAAGTCACTGACTGAGATCACAGTAAGTCAATTCTATCTAAATCTTCTCTGCCACATGATTCTACTTTCTGAGGGCTGCATACTAAGAGCAGGAGCTAAAGTGTCAGACTAACTTGGTTTTGTATTTGGAATCAGCGACCTTCTCTAAGTTAATTTTTCTGGGCCTCAGGCTCCTCAATGGGAATAATGTTTCCCTTGAAGGGCTGGAGAAAACAAAAGGTATTTGCCAGATAGTTTGTAAAGGCAGATTATATTATACTCTATTCTGTCAAAGTCTTCATTTGTTCAGAGTCTCTTTCTCTTCAAGTTTCTTTTAATCTTGTACTATTATCTTTTAAGTACATCATGCATATGTTCTGATTAACACAGTTTTGCAGTAACCCTATGGGAATTGAAGCTTACATAAATTTCTATCATGCACTCCTGGTCAACACTTAATTGATCAGTTTACCAAACCCGAAGGTAGCCCTCCCATCTACTTTGTAGTGGTCACCTAAACTATAGCAGAATGTCTACATTACAATCCTGTGAACCTAACAAATACAGTATATGGTAATAACGGTATGACTTAAAACTGTAAAACCATGCCCACATCTAAATCTAATGTTACTTCCCTACCACCTTTAACTGGTTAGGTGATTCTGCATATGACATAGAGTGTCATAACTTCATTTTTTTCTCATTTGGGAAGAAAAGTAAATTTGGCTAAGGATGAAGTTTCGTTAATGAGATGGAGCAAGTCTTGTCTTCAGAAACAAGACAAGTGAACAGCAGAAGGAAAACGTCTCTGGTCTCAGGTGGGCTTTGTCTTTCCCTAGCCCTGGGCTCTGCAGTGGGGGCTGCTCTGATCCTACAGCAGCTGCCAAACTGCTTAGGCTGTGTCACACCTCCAGGCCTAGCCTTCTCTTCAAATGATCTAGGTATGAGGCTATGTTATTTTCAGTCACTTGGAAATCAGAGTTCCTGTTCAGTACAGCTGGCCTCAGCCTGACTGAAAATTCTGAATCTTACTAAAACAAGATGTTTTTGATCAACCAAGACTGATTCAAGCATGGCTGCAGGCATTCAACAACAGGGACTATTAATCCTAAGCCCCTCTTGCTGATGAAAGGCATGTGGAGAGAATATCTGGGCGGGACAATGCCTGTTCTGAAGACTCTGTTTCCAGTTCATACTTCCTACCCAAATGACCAAATTAAACATCCTCCAAGGCCTACACTTCACTGCCTTTGTACCTATTGGTGGAAATAGTCATAATTCCTTCCTCCTTATCCTTGTAGCTTACAGGCCTCACTAGAACAAAGAGAAATGGTGGTGGTGGTGGTGAAGGATAGAGGTCAATCCGGGAATTATTCCAAACAGCAGAGAATTCTCAAATGCGGGCCTCCTGTATGCCCAGCTCTTCACTGCGCAAAGGCTGCCACCACAACTGTGGTGCAGAGATAATTCGAGGGCACTGGTGACTTTTCTACTGAGAGGAGAATGAATCGGGTTATATGAAGCTGGACACTAAGACAGCAAGTCTCTCATCCCAAAATGGCCAAAGAACAGCAGGTCTAGTCATCACACAGTGTGTACAGTATCTTTTGAAGTTTAAAAAAAAAAAAAAAGAAAGAAAAAGGGGGAAAAAGAAAAAAAAGAAAAAGGTAAGGAAGGTAAGTTTCAAAGAAAAGAGCAGATACACTATAATCATGTAGCATTTTGATACTTCTGGCCAAATTTGGTTATACTTTTTGCTTTTCTTCCATTCCTTTTTTCTTTCCTTACTCAAACAGATGTTAATATTACACAAAATTGGAAACCAATCCAGGCATTCTAATCCTCTTTAAATGATCAGAGTACCATACGGAGGCATCTCCCTTTGTCCACTTCTAGGTCTTGGTTTTGAATAGCTGTAGCTTTATGTTATGTTCTTCCACAAAGAAAACTCACGTTTGCTTATTTGTTTTTTGTACACCAAGGAATCTAGAAGCCATTGCTGATATGAGGAAGAACACTTTAGAGAGCAATATCCTGTGTCTCTTATTTCTTAGACTGGACTGATTAAGGACGCTTTTAAACATTTTCCAAACTTTACCAAGTAGAAAAGTTCTGTGTTGACAACATTTTCAAGGCAAATCCTCCCCAAAGCAGCTAGAATACAGATCAGTAGAGGTTTGAGGTATACAGATGATTTTTTAGTAAACTTTTTCTTCAGAAAGTAAAGGTCAGGGTTGATACTTTAGGCCAAATGTTTACTAAATAACTGCTACATTTGAGCAGCGAAAGGGTTAGAGCAGGTTTGAAGAACTTTTCAGGTATAGTGAGTATTAAGCAAATTTTTCCTTTGCAAATACTCATTAGGAGACAAGGAATAGCAGGGAAAATGATTCCATGTAGAAATCAGTTCCTCTGAACTGGCATACGTCTTGGTCAGATTGGACTGCTATAATGATTTACTATAGCCTGGTGACTTAACATAGATTATTTCTCATAGTTTTGGGTCTGGACAGTCCAATATCGAGGTGCGAGCAGATCCTGTGTCTGGTTTGCAGATGGTCCTCTCCTTTCCCCACCGCATGTCTTTTCTTAGAAGGGCACTAATCTCATTCATGAGGAGTTCCCTCTCAAAAGCAAATTATTTCCAAAACCTTAGCTCCTAATACCATGACACCGGGGATTTAGGTATAAGCATGAATTTTTCAGGAGGAGTACAAACATTATCCATAGCGACACAAAACAATCACTGCCACACTAACTGAGCTTCCTGATTGAATAGTTAGAAACACAAGAAGAGTTATTACCATCCGGATGAATAGCTATTCACCCTGAAATTTAAGCTGGGTTAAATTACATACACTAGGAATGAAAATAAGTATTTTTCGAGTGTTGAATGTGTCCCCCTAAAATTTATGCCCTCTAGAACTTCAGAATATGATCTTATTTGGAATAAAGTCTTTGCAAATGAGATGAAAGGACAGAGACAGGATGAGATCATACTGGACTAGGATATGCCCTAAATCCAGTGGATGTTTTTCAAGAGACAGAAAAGGCTACACAGTCTACATGGCCACGTGAAGATGGAGGTAAAGCAAATGGTGCGGGCCAAGCTAGAGAATCCTAGTGGCGGCCAGTGCCTGAAAAGGCAAGGAAGAACTCTTCCCCACAGCCCTGTGAGGGGCTCAAGATGGGCTGGGGCCTTGATTTCAGACTTCTACCTTCCAGAACTATATGGAAATTAATTTTCCATTGTTTTTAGAATCCAAGTGTGTGGCAGATTTTTTTTTTTATGGCAGCCTAGAAGACTAATATAGTGTACATTAAACACTGAACATCAAGAATTTGGTAGTCTTGATTTGGGGGAAGGAAATTTGTTCTAAAATTTTACTACAGTTTTGGGTTATAAAATAGTATTTTGAGAATAAAGAGCAAGATCACCTAATTATTAGCAATAACTACAAAGAAACAGATACTTTTTATTTTCTATATCTACCTGAGGGTGAACCGCAAGTTCTTATGGAAAAATGTGGAGCTGCCACTTTTTTTTTAGTGGTTACAGTACTACAAGTGCAGGGCTTTGCTCCTTAACTGAGGACGAGGTCATGGCTCTTAAACTCCAGGCAGCCCAGGAGTCACCTGGAGAGCTGGGTGAAAATGAGGAATCCTAAGCATCGCTGCCAGAGTCTTACTTGGCCAGGATCAAGGAATCACCTTTAGTAAGTAATCAGTGAATGCTGCCTGCTCAAATTATTTTAATATTTATTTAAGTTGAAAATATTTTGATGTTCTAATTCACATGGTAGAGTGGATTACTCAATTATAACTGCAACCAGCTGCTAAAGGTTGTGCTCACACACTAGGTGATTCGATGAGGGTATTGAGGGTATATTCTCACTCTGTGGCATGGGAGAGAGATTTTTGCTACGTAGGATTTGGATAACTGGGACACTAAGAGGGGAAAATGACTGGGATTGGGAAGAAAAAAAATATAAAAGGGAAGAAAGTAAAGACAAGCTCTGCTGACCCTGCAATATTACCTGAATAACTGTTATGGCTGATACATTGTGTCAACTTGGGGACACACAGGATATCAACAGCAGTGAGAGAGAGGGTGCAAGGGTTGGTGGTCTGGAGCCCAAATGCTTAGAAGGTTCATATCACCACCTTTTTCAACACTTACTACTTACTAATTCTTACTACTGTTTTTTCCCCTAGTGCTTAAAAAGTAGTATTAGCATAAAGGTGCCATGAGAGTTGGTACATGCCTATAATCCCAGCACTAGAAGTGCTGAAGCAGGAAGATCACCAAGAATTTGAGGCCAGCCTGAGCTATGTAGTAAGTTCTATACCTGTGTATTCACTGTGAATAGACAGTGTCTCAAAAAAACCCCAAAAGATATGACCCAAACCAATGACCCAAACATGACCCAAACCAATGATTCTCAATCTTTATCCTATTCCTAGCAGCTCACTAGGGCAAAGATGTCAGGAATTAGATGAGAAAGCATGTTTCAAATGCTTTAACCCAAAGTATTAAATGTAGTATTTCTGGTCTTCTCAATTCCATATATCTAAAATAACACCAAGAAGCTGTATGTTTGTGCAATGATAGCACTTGTTACCAGCTCATGATACTAAAGGTCCTAATTCTGGCAATAATGTAAGAGCAAAACATTCACATAGACTGGAAAAGAAAACTAAAACTGTCTTGATTCACAAACAATATAAAACTAGGAAAAATAAAACTTTAAAGAAAAATTTACTTCTATGCATTAGCAATGGTTAATTGATCAATGAAATTTTAAAGAACACCCTTTATGATTTTAAATTTGGGGAAAACCTGGTGATAAATTTAACCAAATATTTGCAAGGCTACTAACTACCAAGCACTGCTGAGAGAAATTATAGATCTAAATAGAAATATCATTTCTCCTCCAAAAGATCTACAAATTCAAAGCCAGCCTAATTCCAACTCTGAGTGTGGTTATTTGTAGAAATCAAACTGACTATAAAGCCGGGCGTGGTGGTGCATGCCTATAATCCCAGCACTTGGGAGGCTGAGGCAGGAGGATCATTGGAGTTCGAGGCCAGCCTGAGCTACATAGTGAGCTCAAGGCCGGCCTGAACTGTATAGCGAGAGCCCATCTCAAAAAAAAAAAACAAAAAAAAAAACAGAAACCAACCGAAAAAAAAAAACTGACTCTAAAATTTACCTAGGTATACAAAGGAACCACAATAATAAAACAATTTTTGAAAAAGAACAAAGTTGGAGCCTTCACGCTAGCTGAGTTGGTGACTCATAAATTTCAGTAATCAAGACAATGTGGTACTGGAAAAAGGCTAGATATATAGATCCATGAAGCAAAATAGTCCACATACAGACTCACACTTTTATGGCCAAATCACTCAACAAAGTTGCTGAGTAGGTTAAAAAAGAAAAAGTCTTTTCAACGAACAGTTCTCGAACAACTGGACATTTATAGCTGAGCATCTGTATGCAATGGCAAATAAATTTTGATGCTTACTTCACACCACACACAAAAATTAACTGAGTTTGGATCATAATCCTAAATTTAAAGGCTGAAAAGTATAGAAATTCTAGAAGAAAACATAATCTTTATGACCTGGACTATACAGCAAGCATATTACACAAGACAATGAGCACAAACAAAGAAAAATGGAGAAACCAAACTTCCATCAAACTTAAATACCTTAACTCTTCATAATACAGTGCTACTGAAGTGAAAGGGAAAGCCAAATTAGAGAACCTTCATAAGCCATATATATTATAAATGATGTGTCTAAAATATATAAAGAACTCTTGTAACTTAATCATAAGACAATCCAAGCTTTAAAACTAAGTAAAACTGGAATTAACTTATCCTAAAAAAGGTATATGATGGGTAAGTAAACTCAGGAAAAGATGTTTAAATTAATGCTTTTAGTTACTAGGGAAATATAACCAAAAGGTCACACTTCTATGAACTAGAATGGCTAGACTCGAGAAGGCTGTGCTGGGTTTTGGTGAGGATGGTGAACACATGGAATCTCAAGCACTGCTAACTACAAGGTCAGAGCAGAGCCACAGTGATAAGCCTGAGTTTGGTGGTATCCCAGCAGTCACACTCCTAGCTATGCACCAAGGAAATATGCTCACACAAATTCTGGTGTGCATCTGCAGTTTTATGCATAACACCCTAAATCCAGAAACAACTCACATGCTTATCAGTCCATGAAGAGGTAAACAGATTGTGGTGTATTTCACAAAATGGAATACCTTTGAGAATCAATTATTGATATGCACAACAATACGGATGGAATTTAAAAGCATGCTATAGAACGAAGGCTACATGCTATATAATTCCATTCATATAAAAACCTAGAAAAGGTGAAACAGAAGCCCAGTGGTGACCAGAGTCCAGGGGAGGGGCTTAATTACAGAGGGGCATATGAGAGAACTGTTGAAAGAGATCTGTATTTTGACTTATGTGACTCTGAAAATCTATCAAAACATTAATTATACACCTACAATGAGCACATTTTACAGCAATTAAGTTCTAAAAGCTATATTTTAAAGCTTCTCAAATATCTGCCCTAGAAAATACTTGAAGTGACACAGTATCCTAAATGTGTAATGTGTGCAATAGTCTAAATAGTTTTATGAAAAACTGCTTGGATTCTCAAAGCAAAATGTCAGAAAACAAAGTAAACTCTGAAACATCGAAAATTTGTTCATATTCATTATTTTTTTTTGTACCAGGAATCGAATCAGGACATTGCGCTTGCCAGGTAGGCACTTCTGCCACTTAGCTATATCCCTGGTCCTCATATTCACTTTTTTAAATGGATTTTTTGTATTAGTATTTTACTAGAAACAGTTTTTTCCCTATTCTTTTAAGTGAACATACCCACAAGCTCTGTATTACAGTTCTGCATCAGGTTTTCCTTTCCTGGCTAATGTACAATATAATTCCCTAATTAAGTGGCTACTCTTAAGTTCAAGATGACATTTTACAATTTTGACTATCCTAAGTTCTTTCAGTCACATAAAATTACCATGTTTTTCCATTACTATCTAGAAAGGAAAAAGGCTCAATCAACATACTACTTTTGAGACAGTTATAAATAATTCAATTAGAACTGACATAGGAATAAAAATAAGTAAAGTGAGAAACCATGTGTCTTGGTCAGTATTTTAGAAGCCAGTAACCCTGATTTATTTGATTGCCACAGTGTAAGCAGGGCTTCAGGTTTATCAAACAAGTCACACCCTTCTCTTTATAGTCTGCAATGTCTCCTATGAACTCTCAGCAAATATTACAATGTGGCATTAATCTATGTAGGAGTTCAGAGTAAGAAGATACATTGTTGCTTTTGATCAATATTATGATGCAGAAACGCCTAGCACATTTAAGAAGCAGTTTAACATCATCTACTGCACACTTCCCCTGCTAAATATACTACTTCTCCACTACTATCCAAAACAACATTCCCTTTACATAGCACAGCAGCATTCCCCAAGAACTAACGGTGCACTACGGTTGTGTGTGTGTGTGTGTGTGTGTGTGACAGCTTGTCACCTCTGTGTAGCTTCTAATGACTTCTGAGCAGTGGCTGCAGAGGCCAGCCTGGGCAGAACTGTGTACAAGGCTAGCTCGGTGCACTGCTACTCTCCTCCTGCCTGGTGCCTCTCTGCATTTGCAAACCAGGGAAAGGTCTAGTTTAGTTCTTTACACAAGCTGGTCAGCTGATTACACTCTGAGGTGCACAAATTTAGTCTAAAAGTTCAACCCAGTCTTAAGACATAACCAGAAAGTAATCTTATTTAGTCTTCTCGCAGTTTTACACCATATAATTTACCTTTTCCACATAAACTCTTTAACATAGACACACAAAGCCAAAAAACTAAACTGAACCTGGATGCCCAGCAGCTGAGGTTCTATTCCCAGCCACATCAGGCATCACATATTTACCTAGCCAATCTCGCAGCTGAGGTGTTTTAGGACTTCTAGTCCCAGAAACTCACTGTAGCTGATCAGGCACATGTTTTGTATGATTATTTGAGGTGGCAGACCTGGAAGTGGAGGTTAATGGGGATTCTTAGTAGTGTGACGATTCGACAAAAACAGGCCCTTAGTAGCAAGCACTCATCAATTGTATTTCTCAGTCTTTTCTATGTTTCATCTGCCTAGATTTGTGGATTTTCATGCTTTTGCTTTTCTCTCAAACCTTCAATACACCCTCACTACCCTTCTCCTATTTTTCCAAGAAAATAAGCGCTAAGAAGCTTCCACGAGCTCCTACCACCTTATCTACCCACCCCCGCTATCATGTAAGCACATATACTTGGCCTTTTCTTTATATGCACAACTGGCCCACACTCCCATTTAGGGCCAACCCTCCACCTACGTACCTCGTCACTGCCTGCTGACTCTCCCCGCCCAGCCCCCCTTTGATCAGTCCTCCCGTCTTGCCCAGAGATGTGCTGGGTCTTCTCCGTCACTCTCTCTGTCCCGCATCTACTCCTAGCTGTCACTCTCCTCTATGCTCACTCACACAGTGACGCTCCTGGAGCTGTCTACGCACTGTCTTCAATCCTCTTCAATTCCTCTCTCTTGAATCCACGCCAAATAAGCTTGAACCCTCACTACTCCACCAAAATTCTCATCGATGACCTTCACGTTACCAGGGCCAGTGACTCCCGTCAGACCGTGCTGAAGTCTCACTCACGGACTGTGTGGTTCCCTGATCTCTACATACTGGAGTGCCCAGTACTGGCTCACAGTTCTCCATCCAGACCCATTTTCTGGTTGGTCTTTTCCAGTCCATTTTCCCGTTGCTAATATGTAACTGCCACAGAAGCAGAAATTTTTGTTTATTTCATTCACTTCTTCAGTGAGTTCAGTAATTATGTTTATTAAATAAACTGAATAAGGAGAAAAGGAAAACCTGAATGAAGCTCTGTTTGGGGTACGTAGTTCTGCTTGGAGGAGACTAAGAATAGAGCCGCAGCAGTGGAAGATACATAATGAGACTGCAGCTGCAGAGTAACTGTGATTAACAGCCCTCCACACTCCGAGAGAGAAGGTGGCAGGAATGTGTACTGTTGCCCTCCGCAAGCATCAGACATTCCTTGTTAAGCCCCATACATGGTGCAGTCCTGCCATTCCCTATCTGTTGCTGCTGTATTACTATTAAAAGCCCAGTGTCGTCAGGAGCTGTCAGGCAACCTGATACGACAGTTTTAAATGATATACTGCGACAGCAAGACCACACGTGTGTGGTGTTAACAGCAGGTCAAAGGAACTAACTGAGGATATACAGGATGTCACAGGGAAGAGGAAACTAAGGACCTATTCAGTGTGGGTAGGTTTAATGAGCTAAATGAGTTTAATATATTCCCCTCTGACAATCCACCAGATGATTACTTCCTAGTTATAGCACATTTACATAATGCTATTTCTAAGCTGAATTTTTTTCCTTAAATTTTGGAATGTAATCCCATGCTTTTGTATCAGTTCTCTCTGGTACAAAAGAAACCTCGTTAAATACGCTGGAGCACAGTCTTTTTATTAATCGAGGTACTACCATAGGAATGGTTGTTTCTTAGTTCTCAATAATGTCTTTCTAAAAACCACACCAGCCTCCTCCCGGAAAGCTTTCTCATTGCCTTCTGGGCCTTTTTCTTTTCCCCTTTGGCTCTACCTATAAGGCACGTGGAGCCCCGGTAGCCTGAAAACCCATCAGGGAGCCAGCACTTCCATCAGCGCAGGCACCTCCCGGGAGCAGCAGCTGCTGCCTTCTGTGCACGGCACTGACTTTTAACCTAGTCTTTTTGCAGAAAAGTCTTTTTGCAAATTCCCACAGTATTTCTCCAGGTCACAGATGCTCCTGTTATTAATTCACACGGCCAGTCACACGGCTCTTCACCCACCTCCCTCTGCGGGCCCAGCTGAGGTAACCCCTCCTTGCTGTGCAGCTGCTTCAAGCCCGTTGCCCATGCCCAGGCCAGTGAAGAATCTTCCTTGAACTTGGCCTGTGCGCTCTCAGCTTCAGGCCGGACTCAGGGCACCTGCTTTCTCTCCGTCTACTGACTTGGGTTCCTACTACACCACTGTGTTAAAACAGAGAACGGCTCCCACGGGGCACCAGAGAGCTGGCAGAGGGGAGGAAGGCTGGCAGCTCTCAGGAACGCAGTAACTACAGGGTGTGCTAGAAGTGGGGCTGAGAAAGTAGAGGGCACTGGAGCCTCCCCTTCCCCTGCCATGGCGCGCTCTCGTACACGCCAATGGGAGGCGCGCTTGCTCCCTCTCCTCACAGGCATCTCTCTCTCACTCAAACCTGCCTGCTATTTCCTATAGTTGCAGCTGACTCTAATTGGGATAACTCATTAGGTTTGGTTCACAAGGGTATAAAGGCTTTCTTGATATCACATAAAAGGGTGACATTTTCAAGATTTTTTGGCTGCAGCAAGTTAGAATATATGCTTTGGCTTTACATGATTAATTCATGTAGCTTTAGCCCTACTCACACGCAGACAGCAATGCGAACTCTCTTGTGCACATACAATGGATGGGTAAGGGGTTAAGGACCACGAATAAACATAAGGGACCTGAACAAAAGGTCAGGAGGAAAAGGCTGGAACACAGCGGGCGGTAAGACGAGACTTTACCAAAGGAGGGGGGGGTACTGGGGTAAAAGGGCCCTGACCGAGAGTTAACATTATTAAATGCTCAGCACTGAAAAACAGAAGAAAAGCAGAAAGATGGAAAGGGTGGGGAAGCAATAAGGGTTAAGCCTAAAGAGTTGAAAACACACACCACAAAACCCAAATCCCAAACCCCTCACCGTGTTATATTCATGTCTAGGGAGGCTCTTAATTCAAAGTACTGTATGTGTCTACAATTTGCTGGTTTTGAATAACACAGAATTTGTGGTAAAACAGAAAAGGCACATTAAATGTGTTGAACCAACCAGTGGGAATGAAAATTGACTCCCCAAACCAAGTAACACAAGAATGTACTGAGCCTGGCTAGAAGCACTTTAACACACTGCAGAGTCAGGGCACTTTTCCAGTGAGTCTGTCAGGGTGCTCCTGACACTCTTGAATCAACAGTGATATCAGACTAGGATTGTGTAACAATTCCAACAAGGGGGGTTTAAATACCTGTGCCTATGAAGATGATCTTGATATTCTCAGTCTCTGGTGTTAGAAACAATTTCTACCACAGTGGACACAGTGGATACATCATATTAAATTATATCAATCTGTACTTGGGGAGCTATGTTAATCAGAAAGCGATTTAATGAAAAGCCTTAGCTTAGATGAATACTCTAAATTATTATAAGCTAATATTTGTCCACAGAAAAAGAATTTGTTTCAGGATTAGCCAGAGACCAGGAGAATCCACAGGCACCAACTCAATAACTGAATCTTAATTAAATGATAATGGAACCCTACTCACAATGTATTACTTTGCACTCTCACTTAACATACTGCTTTTCATAGTTTATTACAGGAAACACATAAAATTACTAAAAACAAGAGGAGAGAAAAAGAATTAGCACATTTAAATTTTTTTCCAAATATGGAGAAAGCAGATATAACAACAAAAAGACTAAAGGTTAGAAAAAGATCTTGGTGCAGACGAGGCTATGTCTAGACAGAACAGGAACTATGCTTTACTCCTTCCTAAGCTGTCCTTGCTCTTACATACTTAAAACTATTTTAAGCCATTCATCTATCAAGTCAAAAGTGCTGGTAAAGACTTTACTAAGTGCTCACTGAATCACTGTCCTAATTATGAGCGTGGGTCCCATGCAGCTACAGCCACCACAGGAGACCTATGGACGCGGAAGCACTTCCTGCCTATTGGGAGTTTACAATCTAGTTGAAATACAGGATATAACTATGTGAAACTTAAGTAATAACACAAGAAATGTATAAAAGTTGATACATAATTTTGTGCACTCCTTTTTGAGACAGGGCTTTGTTATGAAGTTCAGGCTGGCCTTGAACTCACTTTGTCACCCAGGCTCATAGCAACCCTCCTGCCTCAGCTTCCCAAGTGCTGGGATTAAAGGCGTGCACCGCCATACCCAGCCTTCTTTTTTTTTTTTTAAGTACAAAATTTTAAGAGAAGTGAGTGAAATAGAAAATGAGTAGTCATCATTCAGAGGGAGCACAATCAGCGCGTGTCGGCCGAAATCCCTAAACACTTCTGCGAGCAGGAGGGCCGTGTTGGTGCAATTCTAATTTAAACTAGTTCCTCGAGATGTAGAAGAAACTGGGCCTTCAGTATGAAACATTATTCTGAAAGCGTCACATGGTCAGGGAAAAATAAACATCAGATGTCTCTAAAGACAAAGAACAACGCAGAAGAACTGAGTTCAAACGCCAACCTCACTGATGTATGAGAACTTTAATAATAAGGTGGACAATCAATCAGGAGTAACATTCTTTTGTACACAGTACACCAGGATGGGCTGGGGATATAGCTCAGTGGAATAAGTGCCTGCCTGGCAAGCACAAGGTCCTGAGTTCGATCCCCCATACCGCAAAACAAACAAACAAACACAGTACACCAGGAACAGAGTTAAAGAACTCCAGATTTACATAAACTTAAATGTAAATGACAGTTACATTTTTAAAAATTATGTAACTGGTGGTAGAAAAAGAAAATCAAGAAGCAGTGAAGGCTTTCTCAAAAACAAATGTAGCAACCATAAATTAAGAAAAAAAAAAGAAGTTACTAATATGATTTCATTAAGAATCTCTGTTCAAGGAATACATAATGACAGAATAATTTGGAAAGTCTGAAACAGAACAAAGGATTAATAATAGAACACAAAAAGAAGTAATTAGTGGAAATCAATGTCATACTATAATCCCATTTTGAAAAACTGAAGATACAAACGGTATAGAATAGGAAATCTAGAAAGTAACAGACATATAAAAGTCCTTTGTAATAGCACAAAAACAAATTAAAAGAACATGGTCCCACTTGAGCCTGGTTCATCTGACAAGCAATGGAGCAGGAAAGTATCAAACACTGGCAGGCGTATGGGTCCACACACCTTCCTGCACGCCGCTGGTGAGGGGCTGGATGGGAGTCCTTGCTTGGCAATGCAGTGCTAAGCTAGTCTAGTCAAATCAAGGTCCCCCTGTGCTATGACTCAGCAATTCTGTCCTAGGTAATATTCTAAAGAAATTTTCACATGGGCATGTAAAAGGGCATCAGGTACAGATTTATTTTTGTGATATCACTGTGTGTAATGTTTTTGCAATGGTAGGGTTTGGAGGTTTTTTAGATGTGTCTTTAGGAACCTAAAGAAATGAGATGTGGAATGGACCCATCATGAAGGCAGCATGGTCGGGAGCCAGGATCATCTACAGTGTCATGAATGTAACTTAACAAAATGCTTCAATGAGAGCTACAACAAACTCATTTGTGTAATTTAAAAATATGAAACAAATTTTACAGAATACAAAGAAGCAAAAATATACACATTAAGTATATCAGAACAATTAGCTCTGGAAGGAAGGAGAAATGGCAGATGGGGAAGCCTAGCCCAAGGATGGTAACAATGTTGATGTCTTGAAAACTGAGGAGTGTAATGAGCTTAGCCCTCTGAAACTGAAGTCTTCACTAAGTAACTAGAAGTCCTTAAATTATGACAATAGAAACACAAATCAGGTCCATCAAAAAAAACAAAAACAAAAACCACCCTAACCTTTAAGTTAGATCCCCTAACACATATTTAGAACATAAAAGTTAAAAATTCTGAAGCAGGAGTTAAAGGTCAACTCCCCACCAAGATGGAACACTATAATTTTAATATATGAGAAAGGAGGAGGGACGGTTTTACCTTGCTCAGTAAAACCTATTCTAAGCTAGAGTACAAGCTTAAGGAAATTGTTTAGAATTTTGGTTTTTCAGCATATTACAGTGATATATATACACCCATGTTTATAGCAGCACAATTTGTAATAGCTAAACCTTGGAAATAACCTAAAGGCCTATAAGATGTGGTATTTTTATACAGTGGAGTATTACTCAGCTCTAAAGAAAGATAAACTCAAGCCTTTTATAGATAAATGGATGCAACTAGAGACCACACTCATAAGTGAAATAAATCACACCCACATGTGTAAACATCATATTGTCTCCCTAGTATAAGAACCTGAAAGAGTAAATAAAATCTGAAAGGTATGATAATGTGAAATGGAAAGAAACTGCTCAAAAGGAAAGAACAACTGGATGAGGGAAAGGAAAAAAGAAAGAAAGAAAGAAGGGAAAATATATATATATATATATATATATATATATATATATATACACACACACACACACACAAAATAGCTAAGGTAATTGTACTACTAATTTCTATTGGTTTATTGAAAGGAACGGTTAATGTTTAATTGTTAATCTTGCATACCTATATGTGATAATCTGAGCAACTACTTTGAAAATAATAATATGTAATACAACCATTGTTAATTTCCTATTATCTTGTTTTGAAACTTGGTATTGTTTTTTATTGTTTTTGTGGGTTGTTTTGGTTATTTTGTTTTTGTTCTTTGCCCTTTAAAATAAAATTTAAGCCAGGCATGGTGACACATACCTGTAATCCCAGCACTTGGGAGGCTGAAGCAGAAAGATCGTTCAGAGTTTGAGACCAGCCTGGGCTACAAAATGACCTCAAGGCCAGCCTGAACTGCGAGACCTTGTCTCAAAAAGACCAAAAATCAATCAATCAATCAATTAATTAATTAAATTTAAAAAAGAATTTTAGTTTTTATGTGCATCATTTTACTTTGGGATTGTAGATTAACTGACAGCTAGCTGTCAAATATTTTTAAATATAAGAATGCTGGTGCTGTGACTTCTCAGCACATATAAATCTATTATTTTATAAATATAAATCCATTTATTAAAACATAAATTTTAATAAATGTATTAAAACAGAAATATTATTCTATCCCAAAGTCACCTGGGCTCTGACATTTAATGATGAGGTACACACTGCCTTTCCTCTGTAAATCCCACAGTTCTTTATGTAATTTCTTTTACAGGACTGACCATTTCTCTACTTGCATGAAGTGTCACCATATTTCAAAACCATATTTGTTGGATTAGATTACATGCTCTTCAGGTAGCCTGTGACTTTCTCATCTGTATATTCTTTGAACATGTTATTTATACAAGTAAGCACCTGTTAGAAGAATGATTCCTTTGTATTATGAAGACTAACAAAGAAGGAAGAAACAGTGAAAGCTAAATAGTACACAAGGTACTTTCTCACACTACTTTACTCAGTAGTCATAGTAACTGCATGAAGTGAGTCTTGAGACTCAACCTGACTAATCCGTCCAAGGCTACAGAGCTAGCCAGAGACAAGGTGATGGTTCCAACTGAGGCCCATCTGATGGTAAAGACCTGGGGTTAGGATCATGAATTTAATGTTGGGGGAACTGTTCAGAATGTGTCATCCTGAGTCTGGTGTCAGGAAGTAAGAGCAATCCAGGGATGATCCAAAGAGGTTCAGAATTGGCTAAAGACAAGAACTATACTTAGAAGCCAGGCTTCCTGCTCCTGAGCTTGTTGGCTCTTTCTGTGACATGAAAGGACTCCAGTGAATTGTACTTTGATAGTCTCAATAAACACAAGCTTTGAAAGTTATAATCTGGAAGGATATAACTGTTCTTAAATTATCTTTAAAAATCTCTCAATGTTTGGCAGCAAAAGCTTTTTAGACAAAGTTAACTATCTTAATTACACTGCGAATCTAACTGAAATTGTTTCCATTTCTGAATATACATTATAAACATCAATCAACATTTACCCACACCAAAAGAAACACACTGTTCTAAATGAGAATGTGCGCCTCAAAAAGGATGGGGCTATACTATGTTTTCTTGCAGGTGTTTCTGAATTGGCAAAGTTTTCTATTACTCATCTAGGTATTAATACCTAATTCTACCTGAAAGAATTATATCAATTTTTAAGTGATTCCTATATTGACCTGTCATAAAGAAACAGCATTACCTATCACATCCCTAAGCTGAACTTAGCTTATTTTTTATTCCAGTGAGCTTACCTTGCATGGAATGAACTTGCTGTGCAATATAAATAAACCTCCTTTTCCAGGAAAGTGTCTTTATCCAGCCTGACAGAGAAGACTAAAGGTTTCTAAGTGAACAGGCTGACCATATAAAATTGTGGTCCACTTGCTCTTCAGTAGTTTTGCTTAACCTCCATTCTCATGAAAACCTGTCAGTTGTTCTTGGAGCAAGATTTCCATTATCTCTATACAAGCAGAAATGACTTGTGCACTTCTGTTATGCCTGGTACAGCTAGAATCCCAAGTGTCTCAAGTCTCTTTGAGTTGACTCTCTGTGTGTCTCTCCCTAGTGGTAGCTTATGACTTTCTTAGCCATAGTGTGTCATATATACGAGTGTGTGTGTGTGTGTGTGTGTGTGTGTGTGTGTAATGACAACGTTAGAAAAGATATGATAAACCTTCAACAAGTCTTGCTAAGAAACACTAAACTGTGTATTTCAGGTGAAAGCTGGGGTTACACCTGTACTCTAGTGTACCTTCCAGTCTAGAAAACTGTTCAGTTATTCCAAGTCTTCCTATTTGTTTCATGTAATGCCATGGGTGCAGTTGATTGGAGGCTCAGTTAGTGGGAGGGGCGAGGGGTGAGGGGTGCAGGGTAGGGGGCAGTGGTGGAGACTAGTGATGCAGCTCGGTGCAGAGAACCTGCCTGGCGTGCACGAGGCCCTGGGTTCAACCTCCAGTAACTGAAAGAAAATCCTAAGTCAAAGCCTAGGCTGTCCCTGCTGTACCAGCTGTGACTCTTGATCCTATTAATGTTCAGACTATAACAATATACTTAAACGAGAACAGTTAAAACTGCCAGAAGCTGTCACAGACCTTAGAAACTCAACACTGAACCATATGGCAGCCAAAGGCCTTTAATTTCAGTTTTTGTAAATTATCATTTTAAACTTACCAACCTATTCAAACATTTTGCTAGACTGTACGATTCCTCAAGAGTGATGTCTGAGTTTTAATATCTTCATATGTGATATAGCACTTACTTCAATGCTGACTTCCTACAGACATTTTGTAAGTATCTGCTGCATGAGTAGATAACTATCCTACTTGGCTTAATGAAGGTATCAGAACTTTGGTAATAAACACTTTCATTGAAGTATCAATAAGAAGTATTAAATTATGTCTTAAAAGAGTGACTTTAACCTTACACATATTCATGACTTTTATGCCCCACTTACATGGGACAAATAATGGTGACAGTAATGTATTTGCTGGAAAATTAAATCATTCTTTTTCTTTTTGCATCTGAAATATAAACCTAGTTATATTTACCCACTGTCACATACCTGAGAAGAGAGCTGGACAGTCAGCCCACGCTTTCAGGAACCACAGAGTGGGATGCTACTTGTTAAACTCTTCTTTTAAAAAGGCAGCTAAGACCCTATTTATAGTCAATAAGCAGCTAGTAGTCCTGAGGTAATAACCTAGGTATGCTTTTTTTTTTTTTTTTTTTTTTTTTTTGTCTTTTTGAGACAGGTTCTTGCTAGGCTGGTGTTGAACTCACTGTGTAGCCCAGGCTGGCCTCAAACTGGCAGCGGTCCTCCTGCCTCAGCCTCCCAAGCACTAGGATTACAAGTGTGTGCCAGCACACCTGGCATCCTTCATTTTAAGAGCAAATAATTTCAAGGCCCTTTGAAATTTTGTTCATTTTAATAATTTCAAATGATTTAGAAAGTCTTAACCAAATTAACCACCAGCCCTCATGCCTGACAGCAAGTGACATCATAGTGGCTCTGGTAGAAGCTGAAGGTACCTAATGGAGAGTTAATTATAACTTCACTGCATTATTCATATCCTAAGAGTATTCTTTGGGTAAGAAGAATTTAAATCTACTTAACTGACCCAGAGTGAGATACATTTTTGGTACTCATCAAAATGAGATAAAACTACTTGACATTCCATGTTCCTGTCATTTCCAACTTCCTGGGTTGTCCCCTGTACCTTTGGCTTTACTTCTACAGTTTCACACACTGCCTAAGCCTCCCAGGTTTCATTCTGAAATCTAGGTAAGAACCTTCTCTATCCCTATACACCTGCACTTTACACACTCACAAAAACAGCTCCACACGGACAGTGTCAAGGTCTGCTGTAAGTGGAAGCTGAGGGTAGGCCCTCCTGGACCATGACTCTCAGTGGCCTCTGAGTGCCTAGATGGCTGAGCACAGTGAAATGAATTCCAGCAGACTAATTCCCTAGGAGGGCCTTCCTGAGCACAGTTCCTAGGGACTTACTTCTCCAATGAAAGGTTAGCAGTTTTGCACCCTTAGCCTAGGATGGGAAGGGTTTTGCTGATTTCTCTGGTATCACTAAGGCACCATCATTAAGGCACTTGGTTTCTCTGTAATGGCATTAATCTCTTCAGTACCCACACCTCTTTTGGCCCCAACTTTACACATGACCCCTTCCAGGCCAAAATTATGTTTTCCACATTATTCTACTGAAAGCAGACAGAGTACCCACGTCACAGCCTGAATGTTGGAACGTCTTGAAATTTTCTCTGCAATTTTAATTAGTCCACTTCCCTTAATCTTAATCTTCCACAAAGTTTCAGAGCATGGTTAAAATATAGACAAATTTTCTACCATAGTATAATACACACGGCCTCTAGTCCCACTGTTCTTGTTAATGACTGAAACGTCCTGAGCCTTGACGTTTAGTGTCTGCATTCCTATCAGCATTCTGGTCCTCCAAGCTCCAAACAGAACTGCTGCCCATCAGGCTTTGCTTACTTCATTCTAAGATTTCTCTAGCCCACATCTCCAATCCTTTCCAAACTCTTCCCACGAATCCGTTCCAAAGGTTCCTAAACCACATGGCCAGGTATAGTTACACCAATGGCCCACTTCTCAGTACTAATTTTCGGTGTTAGCTTTCCCATTGCTGGACACAACACCTGACACAACTTAAGGGAGAAAAAATTTAACTTAGCTAACATTTTTAGGAGATTCCGTACTGTACATAGTTGTTAAGCTTTAATGCAGACATACCATGGTAGAAGAGTGTAGCAGAGAAAAACCACTCGTAGTGGCTGAGCAGAGGAGGAGAACAGTGCCAGAGCGGAATGGGTGAGGGGCCACATATAATACCCAACGATCAAGTTTTGTGCAGTGGCAGTACTGCAGCCAATGAGGTTTACTTGAGACACAATTATTACTAATACCCAAGATCATACCTCTAAGACCCATCCATACACCCAGGAGCTTGTTTTACTAATCCACTAGGTAACATTTAGCTAGGTTTCTTAACCTTGACATATCAAGATTAATGGGCACAAATGTGACAGAGCAATATTGAGGAACAATCAGATCTCAGGAGAAACATTAGTCAAAACCATACATCTGAGGCTCATCAGCAAGCAGAGGACAGAAAAACTGCATTATGGAGGAAAAGTTTAAGGAAATAACTAGAGGGAGGTGCTAGCCAGATCTGTGGTACAGTCCTATAATCCCAGCTACTTGGGAGGCTGAGACAGGAGGATCAGAAGTTCCAGGTCAGCCATGGGCAACACAGCAAGACCTGAACTCAAACAACAACAAAACAGAAGAGATGGAGGCAAAGGAGACGAGATAAAGAAAGGAAAAAGCTGTGGCGGTCTAATATGAGAGAAGAATAATGAGGAACTTGAGCATGATGGAAAGACACTGGCATATATGTGATAAATGCAAGACATTCTACCTGCAAAGCTCTGAGGCACACTAACATTTTTATCTGGATTTTGTGTGGTACAACCATTCTGATTACTTCTGAGGACATGGACTGGGACCTATTTAATTTCTGTCAGGACAGCAGCAGCCTCTTGGTTAGCTCTTTTGATCTTCCTTCGAGGGAAATCAGTCAGAATTCAAGACTGTAGTGAGTAAAAATGTAAATTTGGTATTTAAGTTACTTTTCACAGTGTAAAAGGCAATTAGAGGTATTCATGTAACTAAAGACTGCTCCCTCAGTCCTCTATCAGGCACTAGACTTATCCTAAATGTTCACTAACAGTGCTACTACATCTTTCTTCTTTAAAGCTATAGTGGCACACGTCTCTAATCCCAGTTACTTGGGGGACTGAGGCAGAAGAACTATAAATACAAGGTCTATCTGGGCAATTTAGCAAGACCCTGTCTCAAAAAAAGTTGGTTTTGTGTTCGTTTGGTTTTCAGCACAAAGGCTGAGGATGTATGTAGGTCAGTGGTAGAGAACCCCTGCGTCCAATTCCCAGGAACAATAATAACAACAAAAGCAGTTTTAAAGCTGTATGGAAAAGAAGATGTGTTTTTTCAGTCTTAGAAGTGGAAATTACATCACTGAATGAGGAAAATAGCTTTTGGAACTCTTTAAATTAATTATGCTAGGCTAAAATTGTCTTCAAGTATATAAAGTATCTAAAGATTTTAGTTATTTGAACACTTTTTAACTCTAAAGCAATTCCTAAGAATAGTAATATGCTGAGAAAATCTGGAGAAATAAACTAAAAACAAAACATGCAAATTGGTTTTCTTTAGAATAAATCTGCATACAGTGTCCTGCAGTGGCACATTTACAAAGGGAATTAAAGCCATGAAATTAACATTTTAATGAAGCAGACAGACGACTGACGTCAAGACTACTCACTGACTGCAGCTTCCAGGTGGCCTAATGAGTTGAAAATGAAGTTTATACTTTCAGCTAGACTAAACTGGGGCTGTATGGAGATTATGATTGAATTTAAATTAGAAAATACTTCTGTGTGCAAACATGGTTAACCTAGCAAGTAGTCTTTGCAAAGGGTGGCACTATAAATGCTTAATATAAAATACTTAACACATATACACACATGCATACACATGCACTCTGCGTTAACTTTTTCTTAAAGCACCCTCCTAAAACTCTGAAGAAGTTACTGCACTTTGGAAAACATTAGAAGGGCTTTATCAGAAAGACTCTTCTTGTGTTACATGTCTACATGTAAGAACCAAAAGTAAGCTGGGAGGTTATCTGGTGCAATCCCCTACCTGTGTGAACACTGCAATGCAGGGATACCCAGAGGCAACCCTTTCATTGCAGGGAGCTCTAATCTGTAGAAATACTCTCATTACCCAAGAAACTGAAGGTTGAAATTTGTCCCACTGAAACTCCTGTTTAGTTTTTATCCTACAGAAACAGACAGCATGATGCTATTAATTTTTCCGGATAACAGTCCTTCCAATATTTAAGGCAAGGGTCAGGAAAGTACAGCCCACTGACAATACTTGCCTCTATTTGTAGAGCCTGTGAACTAAGAATAGTTTTTGCATTTCTTAAATGGTTGAAAAAAAATCAAGTGTAATTTTATTTTATGCCACATAAAAGTTCTATGAAATTCAAGTTTCAATGCCCACAAATAAAATGCATTTGGGACACTACTCATTCGTTTGCACACTGCAGTTTTGGAAAGTGACCATATAGCCTGCACAGCCTAAAATATTTACCCTCTGACCCACAAAGAAAACACTTGCCAATTTAAAGATAACTCTCAAATCTTCTCTTAGCCTTCTTTTTTCTAAGGTAAGACACCCGAGTTTTCAAGAGCACAGAGAAGATGCATTCAGTCTTGGGACTGTCCCTTCTAGGTAGCAGAAGCATGGAAGAGGGGACTGAAAAGGTACAAGTGGGAGCCCCAAAACAGCAAACATCACTTCTTCTTTGTGGCTAGAGCTGGTCAGTCAGGCCCAGACTAACTGGAAGGCACTTGGGGATATGTGTTCTGCATTCCTAGGAAGGAAAGAAGGACCATATTCCTTCATGTTCCTAACATAGTTACATCGTAATTCTTGATAATGTCAATATTTAGTGTTTATATTAAGTGGCTAGGTTAGTATTCACGTGGAACTGAGTAGTAGCAATTATATTTCTTGTTCTACTGATCATTTTCTCTAGTCTTACTGGTCACCTAAGTTTTCCCTGCCTAATTTTCTTGAGAACTGCTACTTGTTCATTTTCAAACGCTGTGCTACGAGTACCAGTATCCTTCCCATTCGTTCAAACACATCAGATAATCTATCAGTTTATCAGTTTATTTTGAACCCTCTATAAATTACTATGATGAGGACAAATGATCTGAACCAAAATCCTCTAGGCCTGCTGCATGGCTCTGTTATCCCGGATTTTCCTCCACTATGAACTTCCTGGAGAGTCTATTCTTGTGGCATTTTTCTAAACCAATCATTTATTATCTTTTGAGTTTACTTCTTTATTTTGTTAGGACACATCCCTCAGTAGCTCCCTGAGAAAGGTATAAGGGAAGTAAATGTTACGAGATCTTGAGTATCTGAAAATGTTTATTCTGTCTTCAAACCTATAGAAGAATCTGCATCTGTTTAGAATTCTTAGTTGGAAGGCATTTCTTAGCAAAAAAGACTTGCTCCACTTTTTCTCCCAGCATTGCTTTGAGCAACAGGATGTCATTCTTATTTTTTATCTTCTGAATGTTCATTATTTCTCCTCCTTCAAAGCTTGTAGTATCTCCACTTCATTGCTGGGTTCTGAAATTTAATAGTGACCGTGGTTAAGACTTTTTTTTCGTTGTATTGTCTCTCCACCCTAGAAACTAACAAGGTTTGTTTTTAAACTTTTGTGATAATTTCTTTATTTTTTTTTTATCATTTATTCCCTATGGCAATAGCTGCAATATTCAGGAAATAATTTTCTGGGTGTTTACTCTGCATGAGATACTGTTTTTAAAATGTAATTTTCTTGTGTATTTTGTATAATGTACATATCAGTATTTCACTGAAGCAGCAAAACAAGCATATTAGGTCAAGGTTTATTATCCTCACTGACCAATGAGATGTTAAATAACACTCATGGTCACACACCTAATTACATGAGATTAGGATTCTAGTTCAGTTGTTTCAATTCCAAATCCATGCTACAAATTGTTAGGTTTCACTGTCCCTGAAAAAAAGTTCTATAATCCCTATTCTTAGAGCCCTTTCTATAAACTTATGGCTAATTTAAAAATATGGGATGGGCGGCCAGAGTTCATCTCATACTGAGCTAGTGTGATTAGAAAAACACCACTCCAGGATCAACACTCTGCTAAAGAATTGCCCTTCAGTAGCTGGCCACGATGCTTCAGAGTTTCATACTATTTACTCCCTTATCTCACAACACAAAAATAAAAGATAATGTTGACTGTGCACAATGTATCAGAAGGAAGAAAAAGAGAAGCATTGGGGAAAAATAACTATTCATCAGTTTGTGAAATTCTACTAAAGAAATGAGAAACAGAAATGATGACTTTGGACAAGACAGGATATAGAACAATTCCTAGCATAGCTGTGTCCAGGAAAGTGGCCAAAGAATGGCAGAAACTGAGCTGATGATGAGAAATACTAAGAGGGTAGGTGTGACTTCTCTGAAACACACTCAATCTCTTAGCTGTTCTACCAGAGCCTGGCTTCATGAAAGAACTGCTCAAGTTTCTCTAACTTCTCAAGTATCGTGAACTACTTTGGATCAGGCCGTCTGATAGAGAAGGAATGAACCTTAACCCTTCTGAGGAGTATGCATTTTCTGAGTTGCTGGTCAGACTTAGTAAGATACATAATACCAAGTCTTTATGGTTTTAAAAGCTCAGCAATCTTCTCTGCTGCACTGTTAACACAGCTGCAAGCCTAAGCTTTCTCAAACACATTTATTTGTCCATTATTTGCTGGTGAAAGCCCCACAGGTCTTCCATTTGTTTATCTGACTAAATCTAACAGTTATGCTTGCCACCTAAAAATCTCTTTGAGAAAAAAAGCTGGGTGGAAAACAACCACCACCAAGTCTTCTACCTAGAGAGTAAAGTTGCTCAAATGTCCCTTTCCCTCATCTTTATATTCATCTTAATGGTCCCCAAATGGAGGTAGTCACAAATCTGATAGGTTCATAACTGTGTAGTAGTGTTTTTATTTTTTGTTTCAGTTTTGAAGCTTGTAAGCACAACCATTTCATATTTCTATGATTTATCACATTATATTAATTATAAAGAATTTATATACATGTATATAATTTTATTGGTATGTCTCTGGCATTGCATTAAAAAATTGCCAAATAACTTAAAATGCATTCATTAATATGTATTATTCCCTGTCTGTTAACCTTGGGATTTAAGTTTATACCACTGACTATGATAAATGAGTCTGCCCTAAACTAGTCATATTCCTATGAATACTGACAGTATTTGTGGGTGGGGAAGTTAACCAGCCCACATGGGATTAAACCTACAATCTTGGGCTTATTGGTCCTTAATCAAAAGAAGTGATATCCTGGAGTCAGCACTCTGCTTTGGTTGTTTCACCACTACAATAATTATATTCACTCTCAGAGCAATTTGGTGTTCAAAAACTGCCCCAAAATATTACGACAGCTCTTGACATGTAGCAAAAATAGTTAAAAAATGACAGCATCCCATATTCCAACTGAGTATTCCAAAATGAAGGCTCTCTTTTGAAAAACTATTCAGACCTATTATCTGAAACCCCTCATATGATTATCACCTTGATATTAATAAACTCTTCTACCATATTATTTTTAAATGTACCTATTAGGTTGATCAAAAGCTCAAAGTAGTTGAGTAGTGAAAGATGCTGCTTAAAAGCAGGGAGGAATGAGGAAGAATGGCCTACAAACCAGGGCAAGCACTGCAGCAGTGAATAGGCAGCACACATCCAGGAGGCAGTGAGAACCAAGCTGAGCAGGATGGGGACATGGTACAGGAGGCCTTTCTGTAGCTCAGGGTTAGTGCTTCACACATAATTCTAGACAGTGATTGGAAGGGAAGGCTAAGCTTAAAACTTCTGTGTCTACTATAAAACCAAGAAGGGCACGGGCTAGGGAATAGGAAGTGGAAGACCCTAAATGACAGAGGTCAGGAGGACATCAGACACTGCACCCTTACAGAGCAGTCTTTAGAAGGGCACCAATAAGAGAGTGCGGCAAGTGGGCGTACACCACACAACACTGTGGAAACAGACTCTGTTCAAGTTGCAGGGAACAAAGAATACATAAAAAGGCTATGATTAAAATTAATCTTCAAAGAACTCAAAAAAGAAACTAAGCCAAAGATAAAACCAGTAAAGTTAACCACATCTAAAGGGGGCCTAATCGGGGGGGGCAGCTTTGTGGTTCATAATTTATAGGGGAAATATAAATATTTTACAGTGCTTGCTTTATGCTTGATTAGAATATTTGCGGATTATACATCAATATGGCATAAACTTAGTAGATACCTTTAAAGGCATCCAGTAAAAGCTACTTTTTTGCTTTTTCCTGAAGTAGTAATTATACACTATTTCTACTAACATAGTATTCCTCAGAGAAAAGCAGAAAGAAAAGGAAAACCACAATTTTATACACTGTGCTGAGAAATAAGAGACCTCCCCATGTGATGATTGACCCAACAGTGGTAACTGCCCACTCTGGGATAAACGCCTGAGCACTCTGGCTTTAAGCATGCAGATATCTGCACATAACCATGAGCATGGGTAACAGAATCTTAGTTAAACACAACTAAAAGAGACACCAATATAACTTCATGCAAATTAAGAAAACAAACTAAAAAAGGAATTTCCCCAAAGAGCTGTAGTGATGGGCTACATTCAACTCATACTCAACTAATCAGTTATCTAAAAGAAACAGGTATGTCACAAAGCAGAGTGAAGTGCACAGGGTAAAATGTGGTTGGTGGGTAATGAGGTGTTTAATGTAAATTTCTTTGAACTTTGCTTCATGTTTAAAAATATTTCATAAAAACTACTAAACAAAGCTCTGCTGTGGGCCCCGCGGATGATCCGCGGTGGGCCCCGTGGCTGCGCCGCTGTGGGCCCCACGGCTGCGCCACAGTGGGCCCTGCGGCTGCTCCGCTGTGGGCCCCGTGGATGCTCCTCAGTGGGCCCCGCGGATGCTCCGCTGTGGGCCCCGTGGATGATCTGCAGTGGGCCCCGCGGATGCTCCGCTGTGGGCCCCGCGGATGATCTGCAGTGGGCCCCGCGGCTGCGCCGCTGTGGGCCCCGTGGCTGCCCCACTGTGGGCCCCGCGGCTGCTCCTCTGCTGCTCTGCAGTGGGCCTGGTGGCTGCTCTGCTGAGGGCCCCGCTCAGGGCACCTCATGGTCTGGACCCGCCCCCACCCATAGCACGACGACAGGGTGGAGCCAGGCGGTCCGCTGTGAGCATATGTGCTTTCCCACCTCCAACCATGGCAGTTTGTATACACCCATGCATGTTATAGTATAGTCTGAGGCAGCTATATCTCTTCCCAAAGTGAGAGTCCAAGGATATAGATAAACCCAGGAGTACAGTTATTATCACAGGGAAGATGACTGATTGAGTGGTAGGGCAACGGAAATGAGGGAGGAGAAAAATTAAATGATCAAATGGGCCATCATCTGTGTAACTGAGTAACAAAGGTGAAGGTAACATTATGTAGGACAGCATCCAGAGCTAATTCCCTTCTGTGTTCTCTACAATTCTGTATTTCCTCAGTCGTTTTTGTATTAACAGAAGTGAAGATAACTTTATATTATACAGCATCCAGTGCAAATTCCCTACCATCTTCTCTATAATTTGGTATTTCCTTTAATGTTTTTGTGTTAACTAATGTGAAGATAACTATGTAATAGAACATCCAGTTCTAATTCCCTACTATATTCTGTATAACTTTGTATTTTCTGTATTGTTTATGGCTTTTCTGGTTCATATGTCTCCATTCTTTTGTCTTTAAAATAAAATTTAAATTCAAAAAAAAAACTGCACTTGATGAATCTGTAGGAGTATTTGAATATGAAAAAATGTATTCTGGTATATGAAACTTTTGACTTTTTTCTTTAATTTTAATTAAACTAACATATACAAATAGATTATGATGTCAAATAGCAATAAAACTTAGACTGAAAAAGAATAAGCCCCTACCACATTTCCATATTTTGAAGTTTTAAAAACAAGTGTGAAACTATAAATTTTTGTAGTTTAAAACATAAAATGTATATTACATTTCTTATGTACTTTTTGTTTTAGAAATTAGTGTATGGGTAAAAGAAAATTAGGGAGAAATGGAATGAGAGAAATTTTAGAATTAGAATTTTACATATCCTGCTTAAACCTGGAAGGACATAATCTTGTAAAATAATGACACAAAAATGTCTTCTGCATAAAACTGGAGAAAGTGAAAAAATCCAGTGACACTCTGGGAGCCAACAATGGCACAGTTTTCTAGTGGTGCTGCTCATACCTTTGGCAAGACAAAGAGGAGACAGCTCAGCAGATCAGGAAGCCAAAACAATCTAATTATAGAGTCCTGAAAATGATATCACTGTCCAATCTACTGATTAAAAGCTGAATTTAAGCCCTACATTAAGGAGAGAGGATTGGACTACATTTTGTTTATCTTTGTTTTAGGAAAATTTTCTCTCCTCTCTAACTGGATCGATGGTAGGCTCAATATCCAGTGAAACAGAGGATAAGCCATTTTGTGGGTACCTTAGTTCATGTAGACTGCTCTAACAATGATCATAGACTTGGTGGCTTATAAACAATATAAGTTTATTTCTCATAGTTGTAGAATCTGCAAGTTTGAGACCAGAGTGCCAGCATGGTTCCAGCGAGGACCCCCTCTCCTCAGATTGCACTCTTCCCTGTGTTCTCATCACTGTCCCGTCTTCTCTCACTAATCACATTCATGAGTGTTTTATCTCCATTACCTAACTATTACCAAAGGGCCTGCCTCCTAATACCATACTTTCAGAGTTAGGTCGTTAACAGGGGCAGATCATAACAATAAAATTTCATACAGTTTCAAGATACACTAAGATTTAAATTGTATATTCAAAATCTTGGTTGGCTGGCTTCAGACATTTTTTAGATATAAAAAATGAAGTCGGTTCCTAATGATTTCATTCTGCCAATAGTTAAATAAGCAATCTTTTCTGGACTACGTCTTTGTTTGGAAGGACAAAGTATAATCAATCTGGTATTGTAATGAACTTTCAGTATAATATTCTCTTGGTAGTGCTAGTATTCTCGGCCATTTTTATGTTTTAAAATTTATAACTTCATCTTGCCTTCAGTAATTTAGATAAATGGAAATAGTATTAAATTTCTTACATGATCTCAAAGGTATGGAGCAGCTACACAGGTACAAAGATGAGGGATGGGCAGGAAGATGGATATGAAATAACATACTATTAACAGATCTAGGATACGAATAGATTGCATCTCTATTTTTTAATCCCATCCAACTTTCTCACAGAATACTCCATTTGAGTATAAATGCAAATTATGTCTGAACTTTCAAATAACAAATATGTTCTACCAGGAAAAACTGAGCAGAGACTTATTAAAACATTATACTCAACTATTTCATGCTGTTACACAGAATTACAGGTCAATCAGAACAACGGTGTTCTCAACTCAATTTGTTCCAAATTTGTGTTCAAACTCCAAAACGTTTGTGAGTTAAACACATATTTCCCATAAGAAATAATGGAAAACCAAATAATTGTTTCTGAGGCTCCCAAATTTACACTTATAAATTCATTTTTCCCGGACTTTAACAACTTTCACAATGATTTCTTTTTTAACTTTATTGTGGTTCTCAGTTTTCCTCTTAGCTTTATTGCTGGTATCACTAACTTTCTTTGGAGCTATGATTCTGATATTTTATGCAAATAAAGTGCAAAAAAAAGACTGATGAATGCTTTACCACATTAACACAAGCACTGTATATTATCTGGGTGAGAGAAATATTTAAACTGAAGCATCATCCCTTTATGTCCGCTGCATGACGTGACTCACTTTTGGCTCATATGGATTTTTTAAAGTTGGATTTTAGATGCAAAATTACAAACACTACGCAGACTGTTTTCAAACTTTGCTGTTCAAATTGTGGAAAGTTTGAGCTTGGAGCCCTTTAATTTCTGAGGTGTCACTGTACTTATAATCAATGCAATAGCTAAATATATTTAAATAGATGTTACTAAAATAAAATGTATGCAACATATTAAACAATTTTCCAAGTTTTATTCAGTTTCTATGTTTAGGAACCCTCTTCCTCATAAATGAAATGATACATTTCAGTCCAATTCTCCAAACAATATAATTCATATTCAACTGAGAAATTTAAATTAACAGGGCTTTATAATACTTTGGTGGACCTATTAAGAAAGAATGGCATCTTATCAATCAAGGTTATTTTTTAATATTCCTTCCTAAATATTATATTATAGACCAAAATAAATAAATTAATTAATAAAATTCAGTTTCTACAAATACCATCATGTCTCATTGAAATGATCAGTGTTCTGATTGGCTACATGTTTGATAGGTGACAAAAACTCTCAGTACCACATGTCCTAGTGGCTTTGTTCCAGGCATTTAGCAAGAGGGACATATGGCTTCTCTGAAATCCCTAAGCCTCACTTGTTTCACCTCTCTAAAGTAGTTGGCCATCAGCGTATCAAATGTCTCAGCCAGCACTTGGAAACTGAGGCGGAATTCCAAGTTTGAGCTCAGCTCAGTTCTTTTCTTTGATGCTCCATCTCTGTCTAACGCATACGTTGGAATGCAGGAAAAGGACTGGAGAGGGAACAAGAAGAGACAGTATCTACTCATCTTTATTTATTAAGTGCTTAGTAGGTGCTAAGCCCTGTGGCAGGAGTGTGGATCACTAAAGCTAAACAATAACTCTTGGGTCATTTACAGTCTGGTAGCAGAGACAGGCACATAAATAAACAATTTACTACACTGGGTGATAAGGACAATGATGTAAAACCACATAAGGCATAGAAGCATTCAAAGGAAGGAATGGATAACTGTGGCAGAGGGGGTGAGGCAGGATGCTTCCTCAGAAGAAAAACAGCCAGATCCAATTTTCAAAATGTACAGGTATTCAGCTTTGGACTGGCTGGCTATTCAAGCCAAAGAAAGTTGAAATACTGTGGTGCATTATTTAACTGTTCACATGTCAGCCTCCCAGAGTAGCCTGTATGTTCTATGCTATTAGGTGAAGCAAGGCTAAACTATTCTGTTATATCTTTCGTGCTTTTGTTAACTTCACTAACTTTTGTATTTTCAGGTACTGATTATAGCAGGGGCTTGGCAAAATTTCTTATAATTTCTTCTATGGCTGCTGTAAAATTCCCAAAATACAGCACATGAATATAAAAGTTGCTTTGAACGTCTGTAGATAATAATAACCTAAATTTAAAAAGTAAAAACGTATGCTATTTTATTTATAAAATGTCATAAAGTAGTCCCAAAGTCTTCTTTATGTTGGTCTTGTTAAGGTTTAAGGTCAACACTAAACTCAAGATCAGCACTAAACTCAAAGTGCAGCTGCTGCAAACTGCACTGAAATAATTAGTAACAACCATGTATTTTGCAGTAATTTAGTAATAATTATGATGTAGTGAGGTAGGAGCTAGGATCCTCACACAGATGTGTTTTGTTCCTGACAATAATGCTGTAAGGCAAGTGTCCCTGTGTTACTGATATAACAGAATAGTTTAGCAAATTGGTCATCACACTGTAGGCTGGAAAGTAATTTGGCACCCCGCTCATGGCAGTAATATTTACATTTCCAAATTTAGTTATATGACCTGTTGTTACAATGCCCCAAAGTGTGAAAGTAGCAGTCATTTATCTGCTGATTGACAAATATAAAATGAATTACCTATTATCTGATTTTGCTTCTAAATTGGACAGAAAAAAGGGAAAAATTTTAGAACATTAAACTTATCATAGCAGGTAGGTACTCTTTGTGATACTGAGACAACTGATAGAAGTCATCTTGGCTTTGGTTGGGCACTTCTTGCTAGTTAACTAGGGTTTACTATTTTTCTTAGTGTAATGTGATATCTGGCACCTTTGAGCCTTATTTTATTTGTATAAAAGTTAAACTGACTTGTCCCTTCTGCATGCATGATCAAGTATTTGAATTTTCTATGTATATTCAATATATTTCCATGTCACTACCATGTTGCTAATTTATTCCTGAAACTCTTGAGTTTCAAGTAATGAAACACAGATGACCTGTTTTATGTCAAGTTTCCATTCTAAAGAAAGCTACTCATATGTTCCCTTCCTACCTGTAAAAGCCATGACTCATCATACCCAGAATATATATTAGGGTCACCTTCACATTAGAATGGGAAATAAATAGCTTTACTGTGTATTGATTTGGCAAATCAAATATTTCACTTTTTCTAATTCATTCATCACTTCTTAGAAATCAAAGGATTTCCCTGCTACTCATAAAGTTAATTTAGCTAAACAATAATGAAGCAAGTATTTTTTTCTAATTCCAAAAGAAATCTATCAAAAGCACTGGTTAAAAGCATTTTAAAGTCAATGACAAAAGTTTAAATAGGTAGCAAAAAATTTCCCACTCACAAATGTTCTAGAATCACATGGAGGTTATTTGGATGAAAGCCTATGCAAAAGGATCCAGAATTCTTGTAGATAAAGCAGGCTCCAAAAATCTTTTCCAGACAAAGTATAAGGGTGGAATGATTACGTAAACAAAACAAAATGTACTTGCAAGGCAATGACGGCAGATGTCCTGTCTCCTGACCATGAGAAGTCATAATCAGCACCTCTCTTTTAAACAAAAGAATTCCATAAATAAAACCTAAAATGTCACATAGAAGGCAAAAGCTATTGGAATCATCCCAGGATACGGGGTTTTATTAACAAGGACTCTTTTCAACCATAGGCAAGAAATAATCATGGCCTATTACTGTTCTCTGTCTAAGACATCACATGGGACACAAAAGCTTGTAAGATCATCAGCAGACCTAAGGGGAGCCACAGAATTCTTGGGTAAAAGTTTGCTCCTCATCACTGGGTACTTTAATATGCTCTGAATAGCAAAATAAAAGACATAATTACATCAAAGTTGGTATATACATGTTTCACTTTGTGTTAAAAGAAATCAGGTGTACTACACAAATTCAAGCCACTCCAATAATATTACATGTACAAATCAAATATCTCAGTTTTACAATTTAGGAATTAGATGAACAGAAGAAGATATATTCCTAATCAGCAGTCTAAATCTTTAGTCAAGTTTTCCTCTAGATGATGGTCCCCATACACTGTCCTTTCCTCTGTCTTTTCAGCCACAACATGGCACCCTTGTGGCTTGGGAGAAACATATTTCGGTTGTCGCCTTGTCCTCAATTCTTCCAAGTGAAAAGAAAGCCAAAGGCAGCACCCGGCTCTGCTGCCCAGTACTCTAACACTCCATGGCAGAACCACTGTGACCACGTTACACATACCAAACCTCCAAGAGATGACATTTGGTTCTCAATAAAACTAACCACAAGGCAATATTTCAGTTGAAAGACATTATATAGTATTTCTAAAAGTGTTTCTGATGCCCATTGTCAAGAAAGAGGTATGGGAGTGGGAAGTCCCGAGCGACTCTGAGATTTAATACCCGATGAACTGGAAAGCAGGACAATCTGCTGAAGGATTAGTCTGCCAAATAACCAATCTGCAAAATTTACATGATGTACTGTTTACCAAAATCGTGCCTAACAGTCAAGTTTGTAGTAATTCATAATGGAGAAAAAGTGGTTTTTTCTAAACGTATGCTGAAGATTACTAAAGTTTTTTTCACTAGGTTTTAGTGGGTCTTTAATTTGATCCAGTTGAACAAAAGGATAAACTGAGAAACTGAGGCCTCAGAGTCTTGGAGTTCTGCCTTGTGACAGACTTAGTAATATCTGCAATGTGAATTTTATTCACTTTCCTTCCCTCTCCCCACTCCTATCTACATGTATGAATGACATGGCATTCCAGATGAGGTCTCTGCAGACGTCTCTGCAGAGGTCTCTGAGGGGCCCAGGAGTAGCAATGGTATTAAACGTTTGGAAAGGAGAGCAAGGTGTCCTCCCACAAGGATGAGGTGGGCGTGGGAGGATTCTAATTAAAGCTGAGGAGAAACACTTCCCAGGGAGGGGCTCAAAGCCATTAAGTCCTTGGGAGGGCTGGGGCTGGCAGCAGGGAGCACAGTCCCTGCCTGAAGGCCACACTACCAGCTGGTATAGCGTCAGATGTCCTGATCAAGGTGCTTTGTTTGATGGAATAAAGAGCAGACTTTGATTGGAAGGCCAGAGTCCAGGAGACAGCAATACCTGCAAGTGATTGGTGGGCACTTGGAGAGAGATACTGAGGCTGAGGAGCTAGACTGACGGAGCCACCAACACAAAGCATTTTGGTATTATTAAGGTATAATTTGGTCTTTCACGTGTATCTTCAAAGTAGGAAAAATCTAGGACATCTGAAATGGCCAAAATAACCTAAAGATTGATCAGTTTTCTTTCAATCATTGATCTTGGATAAAATCCAAGTGCTCCACTTTTAACAGACTCCAACTATTTTTATTCACAGAGAGAGCTACGTTTTAGAAAGTGATTTATCTGCGTTTTTCACACAGAGCTGTTACTAGGGAAGGGAGGGAATGATGAACAGTGTAAGGGTGAAAGTACTGCCTAACTCTTACGGCATTTATTTCCCTTTTTCTTATTACGTTGCGATCCTACCCACCTGGAAACAATCATTCAATAATAAGCCTATTTTTTAAAATATAAAATCCTGATAATATTACCAAAGAAGCCAGGCATGGTGGCTCATGCCTGTAATCCTGGCACTCAGGAGGCTGAGGCAGGATTGCTGTGAGTTCGAGACCAGCCTCCGCTAAAAAGTGAGTTCAAGGCCAGGCTGAAGTGCGTAGCAAAACCCTGTCTCAAAAAAACAAAAACAAAACAGAACTTCTCAGACTTCAAAACCTCAAAAGATTAACTTAACATATCAAAGTCTGTATCTTTGGATCTTGGGATTTTTAAACACAGCACAGCTAATTTCTATTTAGTTTCCCTAGAGTGCTTTTCTATTTCTGAGAAATTTTACAATAACAGCAAAGTTACTAAAAATAACCTCTTTGAAATTACAGTAACCACATGAGAAAGATGTTACATTCTGTAGCTTTAACGTCATATTTTAAAAGGCACTACTATCTTTAAATAGCCACAAATTGCCTAAAAGTTTTATAAACAAAGAGGACCAAAAAGCTCTGCTAGCTCAGAAAATTGTCAAATCTTAGATTTCACTTTAGAAGCCTTCCATTCTCTTTATCAAGTCTCCCAAACATCGCTGGGGGCAGAGAATGTGACCAAGCTGAGGCAGTGTCCATCCAGGCTAAGTGTTAATGGGAGATAAGGGGGCACAAACTATGGAGTTTCCGGCAGTGGCCACTTGAGAGACTGTTAGGCGTAGGAGAGTCTAAAAGACAGAAGACTGATCAGGGTGTTGTAGAGTGATCAGAGGATACGGCAACAGTGGACAGACCTGACTGTTCTTCCAGGAAGCTCTTGTCTGACGAGAAGATGTCCAGTGGAAGCTACAGTAGGGGTAGGTGGGATGTGGGGTTAATAAAGTGCCATGTAAGAAGGAAAAAATGGAGACAAAGCTTTTGTAAATAAGGAGGGGAAAGGGGCTGAAGGGAGGGGAGAGGATGGGAAAAATGAATCAAGTTCTATCATGTACAGTTATAAATTCCCTGTATGTGATCATCATATCTAAAATGTACCAACATACTTAATTTTAAAAAAGTACCACATAGGTGTATAGTTTTTGGTATGTTTTTTACCTTTTTTGTCCCTCTAAGGACTGAAGACATTTGAACATTAAATATGCTAAGGGATCATTAGCATGTGCTTAAAGATACATTAATGGCATATACGCAGGAGGGGGTGTTGAAGATCGGCAAGGGAGACTCAGTATTTCCATTCTACTGTAGAGAATGGGAACACTGACTAGGGAATCAGGAAAATCATCAACCAGCAATGATGATCCTGTTGAAATGGACAGCTGTATTGGGTTGAATGGTGATGCCTCAAAATTCATTTCTGCTGCAACCTTAGGACATGAAATTTATTTGGAAGTATGTTATTTGTCAATACAATTAAGTAACGATGAGACGGGCCTTAAACCCAGTATAAGTGGTAATCTTAATCAAAGGGAGAGACACAGGGCGGGAGGTCGGATGTGGATGGAGAGAAACACTTGAGTGCTGCCCTCGCCAGCCAAAGAGTGCTGAAGACTGCTGGCTATCACCAGAACTGAAGTTAGAAGCAGCAAAAACAAGAGAATTCCTCCTTAAAGCCTCCAGAGGGAGCACAGCTCTGTGGATCCCTTGATTCTGGCATTTAGCTTCCAGATTGTGACACAATAAAGTTCTGTTGCTTTGAGCAAAACAGTTTGTAGTAATTTGTTACAGTGGCCCTAGAATACTAACACAGCAACCAAGAATTTACTTTGGCAGTAACTAGCATGGCTGGGAGATCTTCTCCAGCAGAGCATGAAGCAGTGCAGGTGTAAAGAAGGCAGGCAGCTCATAAGATCCAGGACTGCCCCTCTGGCAGGCATGTGCCACACCAGGATAAGAGGGCTGGTGAGAGTTGGTTTAATCAGTGGACCACAGAGCACAACTGAAATGAGAGAAAAATATGAACACAAGAATGTGGTGATGGAATAAGAAAATACACAAGGGCATTAAGGGAAGAAAAACCTTAATGCAAGGGAAGAGTAACCATAACAGTAGTAATGCTGACAGCTGGGAATATAACAAACTGGTCAGGGTGTGAGATATTTCAATTCAATGTTTAATAGGCAGAGCAGTTCCAGAGAGCAATATCCAGAGCATGAAGTGGTATGGGTAATGAGAAGATCAAGACACGAGGCTGAAAAATAGCCAGGCCAGGGGGGCGTGGAAGACAGCACTATCTGCCCTGTCTTCCCTCTCCAGTGAAATGAAGTCACAGGCAGAGACTGTAGTGAAGGGCTGACTGATAGCTGAAGGAGTAAAGACTGCTCTATTTTGATGGCAAATAGCTAATAGAAAAAATTCAGGCCTTTTTCTTCTTTAAACTCTAAGATGGTAAATCATCAGTGAGTTAAGGTGGTGAGATATGAACACTGAACAGCTTTCACTTGTGAGTGCAGCAGGGAAGAAGCGTGGGGTCTGGAAGTGGTTATTATTATTATTATTATTATTATTTTGTTTTTGTTTTTGTTTTTTTTGAGAAAGGGTCTCACTGTATAGTTCAGGCTGTCCTTGGACTCACTGTGTAGCCCAGGTTGGCCTTGAACTTTCAGTGATCCTCCTGCCTCAGCCTCCCAGTGCTGGCATTACAGGCATGTACCACCACGCCTGTTGGGTTGTTTTAATAAAGACAACAGGTAGATAAGATGATGGTTAACACAGATGGAGTTGATTATTTCTTATTTATCCTATATTTACCTTACAGGGCTTATAACATGGCTAATACAAAATCATTCCATTTAAAACGTGACCTTTATTCATGTATAATAGTGGTTCCTTATTAGCATAGCAATGGTTCTTATGGATTTTATTATTACAGAGGTCTGATAAAAGTTGAGCTAACTGCCATCATGGAAAATTCCTTTCCCAAGTTGCATCAGCAACTATAACCAAATTCTGCTTAGAGAGTATTAGAAAACATACTCTCCAATTATATACATACAATGAGCTAGAAAGAATTACAGCAAGAACCTTCCATAGTATGACCCTGTCATCAAGGTATGCATACCGTATAATGTGGTAAAATCTTTAACTTTATTTAAGACTGTGACATCTATATCTACCCCATCTATATACATCTTTTTTTATTTTAAAGAAAAATTTTTAAAAAACATTAAAAATACAGAATTTCAAAACAAGGTGACAGGAAATCAACAATGGTTGTTATATTGCATACTGTTATCTTCAAAGTAGTTGTTCAGATTGCCAGATATCAGCATGCAAAATTGGTCAAAAAAGATTAAGCATTAACTGTTCCTTTTAATAAACCAATAGAAATTAGTCATACAATTATCCTAGCTATCTTGTGTGTGTGTGTGTGTGTGTGTGTGTGTGTGTGTGTAACTCCTTTCCCTAGCAGTTTCTTTCCCTTTCACAATATCTCTTTCTGACTTTATTTACTCTTCCAGTTTCTTATGTGAAGTCATCATGAAAGCCTTCTTGATAGTAAACTGTCGATCAGCCAGCCAGAATGGATGGGAACAAGAACAGCCACAAGAACAAAGTTGTTCTCGCTGTATGTAGTGAACACAAGAAAAACAGGAATCACAAGGAGGGCGTCAAACAGGATCACCATGTAGCAAAGAGCAACTACAACACAAACTGAAAGTCTTGGCAGAAGTACAGGAGCTGCTGCAGACATTCACTAGAATGGTAGATTATTTCTAGCAAGTTTAGAGAAAGCTTCACTGAAGAAATGGCCCTTCCTCTCATCTTCTTGCCCATTTTAAATATTCCTGCTAAATAAGTTCAGCAGAAAAAAACAAACCAACACAAAGCTAAAATCCTCTATGTAGCCCACCACTTAGGTTTCAACCCACTGGGATTCTCCAGGCTCTTAATAGTTTTAGCAAAAATTACAACAAAGTGATGGCAACACTTCTGGCCTGCCAACGCTACTTTTCCTCTTTTCTCCACATTTTATCAGCTTCGTGTGCTACTAGACTGGCCTATGTGGAAAATTTCAGCAGACAGAACTGAAGTTGAGTTTTATCTGCTCTGATCACCATTCCCAAGGTCAGAGTATACGATTTTAGCAATATTTTGCCAGAGAATGAAGTGAGGATTAAAGTAGTAAAACCTAGGCACAAGTGGATGGACAATTATTACTGAGACAACAAGGAAACAGTTCTAGTACACGCTCCTTAGGCTGTGATAAGGACAATGGTGGCCAGAAGCTAAGACTGCAACTGCGGTGATGCAGAAGACTATTTTTGGATGGCATAATGGGAACAGGAAGCATAAGATCTTGGAGTTTATAGAAATGGAAATTGGTTTTATAACTACTAGCTGTATCTCCATATCCAAAATGGCAAAAGAGCATTAAAATTGTCTAGAGAAACTTCTGGTTCAACTCTTCAAATGAATGCAGAAATTTACAGAAATTTAAGATCTAAATGTTGAATTTTATTTTGACCACAGACCCAAACAACATTCTTTTAATGAATATCCGATAAAAAACCAGCTGTATCTATTGGCTAATTCAGCACATCTTAAATTTGTACGCACCAAAATTCTTGGTAAAAATATCGGAGCTGAGTATAAGGTAAAATAAACTGGTTCACAGGGAAGAAACATGGTGAGCAGAATACAAAGATCTGAATTATTAAAAACTCTGAAGTCATACAAGAGGATGACCTTTATAAGAGAACAGCAATTTGCTTCAATTTATGGAAATGCTATGAGCTACTTGCCAATGGACATAAGGCTGCATAATGTTAAGATTTTTCAGGCATGTTCCATCCTACTTTGTGACATCCAGCATTCCTATTTTCTGTAATTGCTGCTCTTTGCTGTTTTCATCCTGTGTTTTCTTCTCTTAGCCAAACCTTGTAAGGCCAAGAGTGAAAGATGATCAAGTAGAGACACATAGTTCCTTTAACAAAGCACAATGAGTCACCGAGTAAGAAACAAACTAAAAGAAATTTTAAAAGGAAATCTAATAGGAAGAAATTTTGAAAGTCATCTTTGAGTTTATGGTAAATTATGGCCTTAGTTTACTAATAGTAGAAAAGCTAAGTTAAGCTAAGTAACAGTTAAGGTAAGGTAAAAGTTATATAATAAGCAAAGTAATACACAACAGAGATTTTGCTTGGAGTGGGCTCCAATGGTTAAAATCATTTAAATAAGCTAAATACTATTTTGGAGCCACTAACTTAGGCTAATCACCTACAAATATATTTCACTCTATTGTGAAAAGCAAGTTACACATGTCTGTAGTGTCCTAGTTATTTACTCATTGCTGAGACAAAATACACAACACTCAAAGTTAAAGGAGGATTTATTTTAGCTCAGTCTGTAGAGGTTCCAGTCCACAGCTGGCTGACTCTACAGCAGGGTGGCATGGCAGAGGGGCACTGCAGGGGAGAAGCAGTCCATGGCAGGGCAGGCAAGCAGGCCTGCCTCCCATCTTTCCCTTTATATTCTCCCAGGCTACAATCCAATTGGTTGGTGCCACACATAGGGTGGGGTTTTGCTGGGGACCAGTACAAAGTGGCTCTGAGCAGGATTTAATATTATTAACCAATTGGCTTTCCATGTTTATTTGTGAGTTGTCTGAAGCTCAGGCAACTGTCTGACAAGATTAGGACCGCAGCTGAGGGCGTCTGGCTCCAACCAATCAGCCACAGGAGACTTGCAGCTGCAGGCTCCACAGTCCTACAATAAACACCAACCGAAAGATAAGGTCGTTCTGATTGACGTAATTTACTACTTGGGAAAATTCTCCCAAGGTCCTTTGAGAGTCCTGCCTTTTCTTGAGTCTCCTCTTTCTTTGTTTATTTTTCAGCCAAATAAATATGCGCTGCCCAGAGAAATCTTTGGCTAACCTCAGAATTTTGAAGCTGTAAGAGTTAGTCCCTCCTGGGGTCCTTGAAACTATTTTCTGTGTCTCATTTATTTAAGCCTTCATCTGTCCACTTGCTTGGGATATTTCAGGCCTGATCAGCCTGCAATAACTTAGGGTTATTTAACTCAGTTTTCGATAAGGTTTTCCATTATTCATACCCACAGCTATGTTAAACCAATCAGTAAACTAATTTAGTAATCACATACCCTTAGTCCACATTCATAAACCCTAGGTCTCTTCACTTCCAAAAAGCTCCACTTATGAGCATGCACAAAACTTTGGGGGCACATCTAGATACAAGCTATAACATGTACAAAATAATTTTCTCCAAGAACTCTGACAAAACTTACTTTCCTATAAAGGTCCACTGCTCCCTTATAAACACTGGTTGTACACTGTAATGGGTTTTCTTTTTAAAGTTTTTTTTAACTAGTAAGTGTTTGCAGCATCTAATGATTACAAACCTCATGGGGAGTCGGTGCATGTCCATAACACATCTCAATTCCCTTCATCCCTTGCCCCTTCTCTCCCTCTGTTTGGAAAAGATGTATCTCCCTATTTCCTATTGTGTTTTATTTTGCTTTTTATTTATATTTTGTGTTTTTCATATAAGAGAAATCATGTGATATTTAAGCTTGTATGCCTGATTTATTTCATTTAACATTATGGTCTTAAGATGCATGCATTTTCCTACAAATAACTGAAGTTTATCATTCTTTATGACAGTAGTATTCTGCTGTGTGTAAACAGCACATTTTCTTTATCCATTCACCACCAGCTGATAAGCATATAGGCCATTTCCAAGATTTAGCTATTATGAATTGTGGTGCTATAAACAAGGGTATCCAGGTATCATTGTAATATATAATATATCACTGTCTCGATCTCTTCTGGGAAGATTTTTAGAAGGGGAGTAGCTGGGTTGAATAGAATTTCTTTAGTTTTTTGAGCAATCTCCATCCTGATTTCCATAATGGTTGTACTAGGTTTGCTCATTTCATTATTTATTGAACAATTTAGCTGTCCTAGGCAGGGTTGGTTGGGTGGTGAGGGGTGGGAGATAGGAGGAAAAACAGACACAGACAGACCCATGATTCTTCCCCAAAGAAAACTATCATTTAGTAAAGAAGATAAATTATATTTGCAAATGATGTGATTCTTTTAAAATTTATTTTTACATGTTTGTGTGTTATAGTATTACATATGTTTTGGTGAATTAGTACAACACACGCAGATCATATCTTGATCATTTTTTATTTCCTTTCCCTCTACCAAATCCCTTTCTCTTTCTCCAAAGTCGGTTTCCCTATTTTAAGAGTAGCCTGGTTGTTGTAGAAGACTGGAAGTGGACCGACAGCACTTTTTGCTCAAGAACTGATTGTTAGATGGGCATAAAGGAGCAGGCAGCCAGGCATGGTGGTGCACACCTGTAATTCCTGCACCTGGGAAGCTGAGGCAGGAGGACTGCAGCAAGTTCAAGGCCAGCCTAGGCTCCACTGGTGAGTTCAAGGCTAGTTTTAACTCACACAACAAGATCCTGTTAAAAAAAACAACAACACTTTTCCATAACAATTGTTCCAAACTCTCATTAATCACCCCCTTCACCCATGTATCCCCTATCATTTTCAGAGAGCCTTCCACAAAGCACCCCTCTTTTTCTTCCCATCAAAACCAGAACACATCCTCAGGGTCAAACTTGCCTTCTGCCTTAGAAAATAAGTAATCCTCTTAATTTTGTTTCTATTCCTAGCCTCTTCTGACTTTTCAGGAAATAGCTCCATCACTTTTTTCTTACCTTCAGTTTTCTTCTACTGAATATTCTCAGTCTTTAAAAACACTCTACTTCCCTGTTCATCCTGGATGTGGCTTTCCCTTCTGCTCACTGTTTGAGCTTTCTCCTCTTCAAACGCTGTGTTTCTAAACTGTCTCCACTCACACTGATCTTTACTCAGATGTGGCTTCTGTCACACCCATTCCTATAAAACTATTCTCTAAGACCACCAAAAATTCCTTTGCAGATTTATGTCCAATGATGTGATTGGTTTCTAGCATTCAGAAAAATGCTGATATTTTACCAAATATTAACTCATTAAAGTCTGTAAATACCCTGACAGGGCAAAAGAGACTCCATTTTCTTTTTGTAACTTCACTCCGGCTGTAGCGGACCCCACTCTTCACCGCAGTCCCTCTGGTTAATTATCAACCCACTTAAAGGAGAGCAGAGTTATAAAATGGGAACAGAACAAACTGGACAAATTGGGAAGTAGGCTAAAAGTTAAACTGCAGTGGTCATCTGGAATCCAGCTGTCTGAAAGCTTCTGGAAGAAGTAAACTTTGTGATAACTGTGTGACATTCTTGTAAGATTCTCAAAAATGAGGTTATGGTAACTATGGAAACCTAAAATGTACTTAAACTGAAGCTGAGACCTAGACTGGCATGGACATCTTCTCTGGCTCCTGGTTTTACTCTCTCCATCAGCCAGCTTAATAAAGCTTTGTTCAATCCTGCCTTTTCAGTTTTCTTATGAATGCTTTTCTCATTGAACTTGCTTACCATATCAGCCCAATCTGGCAAACTGGTCAATTATAGCTGAGAATGATTGATTTGATCAAATCAGTATTTGTAGATATAAAAGATTATGACCACTTACAGCCATATACAGAAAAGATAAACTTTCTCAACTCTGAAAACCATTTGTAAAGACATTGATATGAGAGTATCTTAGTGATTCTTTGAAAGTAGGATGAATCCACATAAGAGAAGTGACTTAAGTTCACTCAGGCTGTAGCGGACCCCACTCTTCACCGCAGTCCCTCTGGTTAATTATCAACCCACTTAAAGGAGAGCAGAGTTATAAAATTGGAACAGAACAAACTGGACAAATTGAGAAGTAAGCTAAAAGTTAAACTGCAATGGTCATCTGGAATCCAGCTGTCCGAAAGCTTCTGGGAGAAGTAAACTTTCTGTTTCTCTGTTCCTACTATATGGTATCATACAGTTTGTAAATAATCTCACTTGTGATTCAAAGACATGTAAAAGCATGAGGTATAATTACTTTTACTGAGTCTCCCTTTAAACTGAACATAAGTAATACAGGAATCTTAGAAGACACTATTTTGGGATGGCTAGGATGATGACAAAGCAAAGAGATCTTATTTTATTTAAGAACAAGTACTAAACTGCCTAGGAAAATAGTATCTAATAAGGGAACAATTTACTCACCAGTCTTAAAGTATTTATAAAGTTATCCACCTTCCTAACTCCAACTATTTCTGATTCCTTTCATTTTCTACTTTGTTAGAAGTCAGATTTCATGACACCCAAGACTGCATTTCTACCTTAGCTCTGCATGATTAATAAGATGAACTCTGGGCTCCAATGAGGCTAGTGTCAAGTTATTTAACCCAAACTGTTCTCTTGAAACTTCATTCACAATTCAAATTCTACCACTTCTCAGGAACTAACTCAAAGACCAGTTTCCTAAATTCTCTCTCCCACTGTGTTGCTAACAACCACAGGCTTTCTCCATATGGTACTTACATATAATTCCTGTAGTACTGGATTAGAACTGGATACATTTACTTTACAAATGTATGCACAGAGTTGGGTTCATTATAAACTTTTCTAATGCCATCACCAGTCTTATTTGATAACATATCAACTATAAGACATAGGCCTTACCTAAAATTCAGATTGTATGTATTTATAATAAACACATTTCCTTCAGAATGTTTATATATACTTTTAATATACATGACTTTAAAAGAAAAATCTTATGAGCCAGAAAAGAGTGTTCCCTTTCTTTTTAGGTACTACAGATGACAGGTGGTAAGTAATTTCCATGTACTCACACCAGGGAGAGTATGAAGTTCTTCTCCTGCATGGAAGGAAGTATAATGTGGTCAGGTTGGTAGATTTTATAACAACATCATCTGAGAAGAATGGTCTGAAAAAGTAGGAACAGTTTGTTATCCAGCTTTGTGGAATGCTATTAATAGATCTACCAAAGAAAAATAGTAACTATGCCTAGAAATGCCATTGTAAATCACCAAGAACTTAATGCAATGGGAAAAATACAGGAAGTCCTTTGTGCCTTGACTTGTAAGGTCAGTACCAAGGTTTATGTTTGACTAAGGCTTTCCTTAGCTTGGATAACAACATGCCTTCCCTTCAAGTCCATCTACACATACTTTATTACTTGAATTTGGCACTGTGGGCCACATTTCACTTATTTTTATCTGCTAAAGGTTATATAAAATTCTATGAGGAAAAGGGGGAGATATAAGTCATAAATAAACTGAATATAGGATTCTGAAACTTTTGTAGAATCTCAAAAATTCTGTCAGTTTCTAGACAGGATCCCAAACTTTCTGACTGCATATAATGCAAAATTAATCCAAAGAATTAGGAGTTTCTGAAGTCCTAACTCTTTAAAGAAAGTGATTGTTAATTTGCAAGTAAAACAACTCTCAACACAGATTTCTCACATTTATTACTGAAGACATGGTGTGGCACTCTCACACTGCCAAAGGCTTGTTGTTCAAAAGTCCACAAAGACCCATGCACTGGAGATTAAAATATGTTACATAATAATGAAGAATCACATACAAAATATCTATTTAATAGTACTGAGGTACTTGTTAGAGAAAAGCACCCTGGCCCTCGTAACTAGGCATGTAACATAAAACAGGTGAGATAAAGGTAATGGTCAAAAAAAGAAAAAAGAGGAACAGCATAATCATGAAGCTTCCTGTCAAGAGATTTAAGACAGCTGTTTTTTTCAAGTACATTACTAGAATAAAAGAATCCAACACACTGTTCCTTAAAATCAAACAAGCATATAATTGGGAAAGGTACATACTTTTAAAACAAAGATTGATTAAAATTTTATAAATTTTATAATAATTTTATAAATTTCATAAATTTATTTATAAATAAGTGAAATGTGGCCCACAGTACCAAAGTCAAGTAATAAAGTATGTGTAGGTGGAATTGAAGGCAAGGCATGTTATTACTGAAGCTAGGAATATTTTAATTTTGCTTCTAATTGTATTCCTTATTTAAAAAGATGAGTGAGCCACAGTGAAACGTTTGGGATAACGTTACTAATTATTACAAAATGAAACACATTAAAATATGCATTTATAAAAACAATAAATAAATACGAATTTCTGACAGATTCTCAAAGTCAGTAAACATACAAATATGATAATCCTTGGATTTACTCCATGGTCAGATGTAATGCTTTTGTGTGGAGGGATGAAAGCCACTGTGGACACATATGCGTTAATGTCCTAAATAACTTCCCTGCTGCAGGGAGCTGAGTAATGTGCTTGCACGTGTGCTTCCAATGTCTCACACGATGTGTGGTACGGAGTCAGCATACAATAACCACACAAGGAGTGGTGTGGTCAGCTCAGATGCTAAAACACCGCGGGTCTGAGTGTTTTTAGTGGTTACACAGTAAATGTGGAGAGCCTATATACCTTTATGATACAACATACAAGTAATTCTGTATCTTATATAAAAATAATGTAACTAAAACAAAAGGGAGAAAACACATTGAGAGACCCATTCAGCCCCAACTGTCAACATTAATAAGTAAATAATCTCTCTATTTACTTTCTTGTTCTTCTGAAACTATTTTCTTATCAGTATTCATTTTTAAAAAGTAAAGCCATATATATTTGGATTGTATGTGCACACACATGCACACGTGCACACACACATCCCAGAAAGATTTGGTATCATCTTAATGTTACTTTGTAATAAACATCAATTGATTTTTTGTTTAAATGCAAGAAAAGTCCTTATCTGGAAAAATTCAGAAAGAATGAAAAAAGAAAATCCACAAAGCTAAAAGAGAAAAAGCGCAACCTTCTCAGTAATGAAAGGGACACACACGTCAAGAATGAAGAATAAAAAGTATAAACCTTTTTTGGACAATCCCCCAAAAGAAATACAATATACTCACAAGAAAATTATACACTACAAAACCAAAATCCAAGCATATGTTCCTGTTAAGATGAATTTCTGGTGCTCGCTTCGGCAGTACATATACTAAAAAAAGATGAATTTCTGGACTGAAAAGGTCATAGGGTTTAGATACAGGCCTAAACCTTCGCTGAGAATAAGTTTTTGATTTTCACATGAACAGGAAGCTGAAGTATATTGTTACATATATTTTGTATACTCACATGAAATCCTCTCAAATATTTCAAACAATATTCTAGGACAGAAACATTTAGCATGCATTGGTCACACAGTGAGTTGCCACTATGACCCAGGATTGTTCTGCATTCAGAGGGAAACAGAGAGAGACTTGATTGTATGTAACAATATTCCATATGGTCAGTGCAGAGGCCACAGCAGTTAACACTCAAAGATAATTTCACACGGTTTACTTACCGAAGCTTCTTCCAAAATTCTAAATTTTAAAATAAAAGTATTTTATAAATGTCAGAGTTATCAAGGTCTCAAGGTGCTACTTCTAAGAAAACAATTTACATTTTATGACAGGACACCAGTGTTTAGTACAAACAAGCCTTTTGAATGAGTAAATTACAAATATATAGCTTTTCGTTCATCTATAAGAATGATAATCCCCTAGTAACAGGACATATATTTTGAGAATGTTTATGTAGTCATTATGATCTACATACAGTTTTTACAATGGCAGGCATATTATGGCTGGTTCGTATTAGAAAAAGTTTTTCTCCCATTAGAGTCAAAGAGAAACAGAGTGGTACAAAGGTACAATACTGCCTCTGTGACACCATCTCAGAACCTGAAACTAAATGAGTAGAATACTAATATTCCACACAAATATTAAGAACCACATATACACATTCATTTTTACATGATAAAATGCCATGACTTTATTCATCCATGTTTCTGTATTTCTCATCGAAGACAATACAGGATCTCACTAGAAACCACTCTTTTACCCTCTGCTGAAAACAAGAGATTGTCTTTAGTTATTATCATCTTCCGCAGGTGGTCCCCTGTCACTGTCACAAATTTCACCTCTGTTCCAATGAATTAATAATATCTGCCCTTGGGGCTGGGGATACAGCTCAGTGGAATAAGCACTTGCCTGGCAAGCACAAGGTTCCGAGTTCGATCCCTGGTACTGCAAAAAAAAAAAAAAAAAATCTGCCCTGGACCAGGGAGATAGCTCAGTGGCACCTACCTGGCAAGTACAGATCCTGAGTCCAATTGCCAGTACCAAAAAAATACCTACACTGATGGTGGCAGTGCGCACCACTACTTAGGTGTATGTGTGGAAGATGCTAATATAGCTCATCTGTGAAAATTTTCACAAAACTATAAATTTATTGAGCATACACTAGGGTCTTAGCTATAATAATAAACAAGACACAGTATCTGAAAGGAGCACATAGTACAAAAGGAGCAGGAAGGAATTATGACAAATGAAGTATGGGATGACAGCAGGAAACCCCAGGAACCTGGGAAGTTAAGACAGAAGTAAGAGAGCCTTCAACCGTGTGGGGAACCAAAAGGAGCTAGACACATGCTGGGGACAGTTTAAAAGAAGGAATAGCATGAGAAAAGCATGTCCCACATGGGTAAAAAGAGAAGAGGGATGGTGTCACAGGAAAAACAATCAAAAGGGCCATACAAACCAGGATCTTTCTTTGAGCAACGATTCACATACAATGTGCAAGCCACTATTTTGTTACAAATGCAAAGAGTCCCACAACAAAACAAAGTAAACCAAAAACACATATATCTCAATTTCTTTCTGAGCAACACACTGGCCATCCTCAGTTCAGAGGCAAGGTGGCCTTTAATTTATGAATGAAATTTCATTAGGTTCTTTAGCTTCCCTAAGAGACTCCTATTCCCAGCTCTAAATACTAAAAAAAGCTTTTAACTCTGAACTTAATTTATGATATAAAATATATGCAGAATAGGCACTTCACAAAGAACAAAGACTGAAAACTGAAAAATCTCAATGAGTGAAATATAACCTATGGAGAATGTTTGAAGGACAAAAATCTGTCCATAACCATTAGACTCCAGACACCCTAAATCCCCAGAGTCCCAGGGCTTTGACGACGTACGCCACTGCTGTTTCCCATTGGACCATCAGCCAACACAGGCAAATACCATAAGGCCACACCGATAGCCCTGAAAATGCTGTACAAGACAGGCACGGTGCTACATGCTTGCAACCCCAGCACTCGGGAGACTGAAGCAGGAGGACTGAAGCCAGCTGCACAGCAAACAAATCCCAGGCTGGCCTGGAATACACAGTGAGGTTTTTAAGGGGTGCAGGGGATGCTGTACTTAACTTAAATATGTTGTGGAAGATCCTGGTCACCACAAGGTACAATGTTCTCTTTGTAAAGAACTATGAGAGGTATTCTCAAGTCTCCCAGAAATGCTTTCCCTGAGCATAGGGTTTGCTTTAACCTAGTGGACCTTTCTAATGATGCCATTCAGCTTCCCTCTGCAGAAGGTATCAAAAGCTCCAGGCTAACTTTTAGAGTCATATTTTATAGGAACATAGAATCTTGTAATACATAATTTGTATGCTAACTTCCATTCATTAAAAAAAGTTACCCTTATTTTCCTTTAACCTTGATTTCTTTACATTTTGTGCTATAATTACACATACTTAATATTTGCCCCTTTAAATGTTTGAAAGCAATTTCATTAGTACATGTGTGTCATGTCTCGTGGTTGCAGCCTTGCAGGGAGCTGGTACACAGAGAGGACACATCCCAATTCCTTCCTCACCTCCATCCCTCTTCTCCACTCTGTATCCCTCTGTCTCTTGGTGCCCTTCCCTTTTGCAAATGCTCCCTCTCCCTACTTCCTGTTACCTAGCTTTTATTTGGCTCTTTATTTTTATTTTCTCACATAATAGAAAGCATGGGATATTTAAGCTTGTCTGATTTATTTCACTTAACATTATGGTCTTAAGGTGCATCTATTTTCCAATAATTGACCTAAGTTTCTCCTCTATGGCAGAGTAGTACTCCCTTATATATAATTACCACCTTTTCTTTGTTCATTCATCTGCCAATGGACATACAGGCTGCTTCTAACATCTAGCTATTATGAGTTGTGCTGCTATCCACAAGGATATGCATGTACTACTGTAATGTGATGTCTTCAACTTTCAGGAAGATATTTAGAAGGGGAACAGCTGGCTTGAATAGAATTTGTAGTTTTAATTTTTTTGAGGAATCTCCATATTGATTTTCATGGTGGTTGTACTAGTTTATATTCCCACCAACAAGGCAGAAGGGTTCCTATTTTCCTGCAGCATCTCCAGCATGGTGTTATTTAGTTTCCTAATGCTAGCCATTCTTTCTGGAGTAAGAAAGAATCTCAATAGTGTTTTAACTTGCATTTCTCTGACGGCCACACATGCTGAACACTTTTTATGTATTTATTGGCCATTTGTACCTCATCTTTTGAGGGGAGTCTATTTAATTGTTACCCACATCTTGATAGGTCTTCTATGGGGAGGGATCATTTTTTTTGAGCTGTTTATATATTTTAGATATTAGTCCTCTGAGGGAATAACAGGCAAATTTTTTTCCCATTCTGAGGCTGTCTCTTCACTCTGTTGGTTGTCTCCTTTGCTATGCAGAAGCTTTTTAATTTGATATGATCTCACTTTGCCACTTTCAGTCTTTACTAGAACATAATCGGGTATAAAAGTAGTGACCAATTAAATGACTCAAGAACTGTGATGGGTTATCTGTATTATGCCAGGCTGTCTGCTGAAAGCTGAAGATTGAATGTCAACAAAATAGACTTGATTCTTATGATCAGGAAACTGGGAGTTAATGGACAGAACAGGCAACTACATGAATGATAATGCAGTAGGGAAACCTGTACATACAGTAAGTATAGTAGGCAAAGCATTCATATAGGGAATACACATCATCAAGCCTAAGAACAGCTGGAAGGCTTCCCAAACATTGTATCTCAGGCAACAATCACCAAGAGCTAGAGGAGCTCAGGAGCTAGAGAAGGGTGGCAAACCTTTCTGACCTTTCAGGGACAATGAACAGCCGACTGCAGCATGCATGTCAGAGGTTCACCACCTCTGGGTAGAGCAACTACGGAGAAGCACGAGAGCACTGTGCACTCTGCGGAGTGAAAGCAGATCAGGAGGGCTGCACCAGTGTTCAACGGTACAACTGGGGAGATGGAACAGATGACCAGCGTGGGCTGCTAAACCATTTAAAGAAAGTGCATTTAACCTTGGAGTGCTATGAAACCCAGGATTTGGTAAAACGAGTCCAGAACTAGGAAGGTCAGCTGAGCAGCGATACAGTAATTCAGGGAGGTCAAGAGATAATGCTTTGACCATGATGACAGTGAAAAAGAAAAGGATTAATCTGAGATATATCTAAGAGGTAGAATCAGAAGACCTTGTTTAAGATTTCACTGCATGCGAATAAGACAGAGAAGGGTCAACCAAGGATGACTTCATTTTCTGGCTTGAGCAACTCAGTGAACCACAGAGATACGACAATGGCTCTGCAGCTAGACTCCCAGTTATGTCATTTAAAAGTTGGATAATCTTGGACTAATTATAATCTCTCCATACCTCAGTTTCTTCATGCATGAAATGGAGATGACAGTAACACCATCTCCCAGAAGGAGTGAATGAACTAATTCACATGAAATACACGGACACTTGATGTTAGCCATTATCATTGTCATCCTTCTCGCTGTGGAACAGGTATATAGGGGCAAAAGCAGTTTAGAGAAAATAAGAATTTAGAGTTAAATTTTAAGCCTGCTGAAGCTGGAGCATCTGTGGAACCTCCAAATAGCAAAGGGCGAAGACAACTCTGAAGCACAAAAACGCTTCCCACTTAGATTCGGACTTAGTTGAATACATACATATATGGGTGATACTGTCAGCCACCAACCTAAATAATGTGGCCCAGCATGAATGTGTAGAACAAAAGCACAAAGGAAGCTAGAAGAGCCTTCAGAGAAACAAACTAAAAAAAAAAAAAAAATCCTGCAGAGACATCTGGAAGCAGCCAGAGAGGCAGGAGGGAATATGATGAACTAAAGGAAAAACGTTTATCAAGATGAATCAACAGTGCTAAATGTTCTAAGAGAAGGAAGAAGATTAAAGTGGAAATGTGTTCATTGGATTTAGAAATAAAATCTTTGCCTCTAATGATCTAGGTGACCTGGCCTTTGCTGTCCTTTCAGGAACGAAAGGTAAAATGTATTAAAGCAGCTATTAATAAAGGTCTACTGTGCTCAGTAAGAGTCCCATTAGAGAGGAACAGGAAACTGCAAACCGATTCTCAGAGGATTCTTACAGGAATAACAGTATTTGGAGGTCAAGAGAGAGCAAAGTGTTACAGGATTTAGCCTGGACAGACATAACCTGAGGCAAAATTCAGAATGCAAAAGGCACAGTCAGGAAGGGTCAATTAATGCAGTAGTTTGGCTCTCACTGCATGATGAGCGATTCTGACTAGAAAAATGTAAACAAGCTGGAACCATGTTATATGTAAATGTTCACACTATACTAAGGTAAAACATTTTGCAAACCAATATGATGTGACTCTGATCTTGTGTGCTATTTATCTACATGCTGGAAACACAGGAAGACTGAATGAAAAAAATGGGTACAATATTTCCGAGAAGTAACTGGTTATAACTACGAGTGCCTTTGTTTTCTTCTTTCTAATTAATGTTTCTACTTTTTAACATAGGAAAGAATACTTATTATTTAAAAACAGATACTTGAGTCTCTATAGCAGTGAACCAGTGTTGAAAAAAACAAGTCACAAAGCTATCTGTGACACTTAATGGCTAACAGGTAAAGAAAATGATGGAAGCACAGAACGGATTGATAGTCTCAATGTTTAGACTCTAGAAGAAACATAAAACAAGTAAAGGGTGAAAATTAAGATGCTGGAGTAAATGTTTTAACAATTATTACAGAAAAAATCTATTTGTATCATGATACATAATTAGCGTTATATTTTAAGATAAGTGTGTGTTTTCCAAGTGTGCTCTAAGGATGAAAACAAGAGGAAAAATAAATACATGCAAGATTGAGAAAATAAAAAGGTTAAAATAAGGGAAATCCTAAACAAAGGTAAACTCCCAGCTGGCTTATATGGAAGAAGGGACATGTATGGGATTGTCGGGAATGGAAGGGCTGAGGGGGCACCGTGAGCCCAAGATCCTCTCATGAGGCAGGTTCAGCAGGTCTGGCCTTGTACAGGAGCATGGGTGTTTGCAAAACCTCCACAGATGACTCCATTGTTTGGGCAGAATAAGCAAACACATGTACAACACAACGCCTGCCACGTGATAGACACTTGGGAATGTTCGCTGGTGTTTTTATGTACAAATACAGGGCCTTCCATGCTCTTTCATTAAGTTGATCACGACTGCTCCCTAAGCACAACGTAAGATCTGCCTTCAGGAGTGGCTTACAGCTTTTGCTCTGTTGGTGGGGAGAGGGCAGAGTTAATAAACAAAAACAAGAAAAACCATCTAAGGCACGGCACCTGAAGAGTCAACATGAAGGGACCCCTAAGATCTCTGACATGTGGTCATATGTAACGCTGTTGAGGCAAATCTGAATAATTTATTCTGAGATATGTAGATCATCAAGTTATTTAGATGACCTGTGTGCTTACCCATGAATCAGAATCCAAATCATATTTAGATTTTGTTGTATTTTATTTATCACCATCAGTAGATAAAAGATTTGTTCCTTGTCAAGTGACCTCCAAATAAAGTTAACTGCTAATCTACAAAGATATTTGCAAATTTGGGAAAATGGAAAAGGTCCCAGAAAATACTCTAGCAAATGTCAAAGGTCTATTGTACAGTCACATTTTTTAACATAAGGGAAAGGTCTTATTGTATTTCATAAATATTTCCCAGCAACAAAAGGCCAGATGGAAAGGTCAGAGTGCATGGTTTACAGTGCCCCCAATATTTCAATGGTTTGTCTGTCTGCCTTTCTCCCCTGACCCCTACAACATTCTGCCCATTAAGAAGGGTTACGGAAATGCAATGCCAGGAGAGGTTCACTGAGTGAAATAAGTGGTGTGAGCCACATAGCATGGCAGCCTCTGCTGGCCATGTTTAGTTCCCCACTACACAAAGCCCCTGGAAGCCACTACAAAGGCTGGTCTCTCAGCAGGTGGCTGTGAACTGAGCAAAAAGTCCAAGAAGTTCAAAGGGTCCATCAAAGATGTTAGAGACTGAGTGGTCTGTAGCTGGTGTATTTCTTTTGCTTTCAACTGCACTGAGCAAATGAGAACTACTGTGAACAGAAATGAATGGGCCAAACATAAGCTATCAAGTGTTAGGTAAGCAAGTCTTTCCCTGAACACAGTGAAGACTTCTGTTAGAATACACTCATCCAGGGGGAATCTACATTTTCTTTAGCAGTTCACTCTGTATCTTCTAGATTAGTGGAAAGACTGCATCCTTCACTTCTTTATATTTAGAATTTATGCATATGAGCTAAATATGAACAAAAACATAAGCAGCCTTAAATTTTAAAAAATCTACCAGGCGCGTGGTGCATGCCTATAATCCCACCACTCGAGAGGCTGAGGCAGGAGGACCAGTGAGTTTGACGCCAGCCTGTGCTACATGAGCAAGTTCGAGGCCATCCTGTATAACATAATGAGACTCTACTCCCCTATCCCCTCAAAATTTTTAAATCTTATTTCAAACCTACAACTTAAATATAACTATACAGTGATTTAGTCTTAATAAATGAGCTGATCTGCTTCAGTGACTAAATCTAGAAACAGACAAACTAAAGTTATGACTATTTGGGCTGTTGAGTTGTATAATACTAATGGCTACAAACAGCCTTGTTAAATGTTCTTTGCTGTGCTAGGACACAAACCTTCAGTTCTTTCAGGCTGATTTCTTCCTGGGTCGCTGTGCAGGTCCATACTGGCTTGACTCTGCACCCTTCCTTATATTCTTTCTAAGCCGTTCTTGGTTTTTTATGCCTGGCCAAATCATATACAGTCTCTAAAGCTAAAGGAAATGCAGGTTCTTCCACAAGCCTTACTTCTGTATTTCAGAACTACATGACCTCTGCTGAATGTTCTTGTTTAGTTTGCTTTGTTTTTGTTTATTTTTATGAGACAGGTTCTCGCTATGCCGTTCAGGCTGGCCTTGAACTCACTATTCAACCCAGTCTGGCTTTGATGTTGCAGAGATCCTCCTGCCTCCGCCTCCTGAGTGCTGGGATTACAGGCATGTGCCACCACACCCAGCATTGCTGAGCACTCTTACAATTATTCAGCACAGCTACGTAAAAATATGCCCTTTGAGTTACTTTATATTATTTTTTAATCTTTTCAATATATATATTTTGATGGGGTAGCATTAGAGGGAACTTTCTGATTTGTAAATCTGTCTCTGCTTCCTGAATAGCTAAGATTACAGGGATACACCACCATGTCCATCTCAGATACTTTACCCATGAGGACTGTAAATTTCTTGAAGGCAAGGTCCCATCTCTAATAGGACATACTTTTACATAGTTTTATTCCCCTCCATAGTTACTCTAACCTAATTGAAAACCGTTTTTACAATGTGCACACTTTTGCTGCCTAATGATGAAACTAATTGCAACTCAGTAATTGGTTTACAAAGTGTACAACAAAGTCTAATGGGCAGGCCAATTCACTACTTGTAGTCAAAGAAGAATGAAGTTACTATTATTTAGCACCATAGATTATGACGAATGTAAGTAGTTTTTGGTGCAATGATTAACAAACTAAAACTGTTATGAATTTATTATCACTGTGTAAAAGAAACAGAATGAACCTTCCTCATGTAAAGCTTCTTTCCTCTAAGTCAGCAACCTATTTTTGAGTCCAGATTATTCCAGTATTGACAAAAAGTGCTTGGTCGTATTTTGAAAGGTTCTGATCAGAGGTACACCTGAAGTAAATCACCCAAGGCAGACATCTATCAGCATAATATACAATATTTTGAGAACTTGGTAGGTCACATATGTCTTTTTAGAAAAAAGTTTAAATCATTCAGTGCAAGTAATACTGCCTGCCTCATTCCCTTATCCATGGATGGAGCATTCCATAGCCTCAAAAGAGTTATGACTTAGCAGGACTATATCTAAAGCAAGTATACAGATGGTGGAAATCAAAGTAGTAAAGGTGAACTTTCTACAATTAGTATTACAGAAACAATATATTTGTATAATGTCACATAACTGGTGGTGTACTTTACAATACGTGTTAATTTTCCAAGTGTTCTCAATCTTTGTGAAAAATACCCTAAAGAGACACACAGCAGTTACTATCCTTGTTTTGTACTTTCTCTTATTCAATACTTCCTGCTACAATTTTATCCTTAACTTCTCGATGTTATAACACCTCACCTGCCAATTTGTACTGGTTGCCTAATAGAGGGCAGCAACAAGTATGAACAGTAAAGAAATTACTTTATGGCAATTTGTTATAATATGCAGTCTCCAGGGTTCCATCTGAATATTAATTATAATAGTCTTGTTTTAGCAGCAAACTTCTTTTCTACATAATTTATCACTGGTACAGAATTCAGAGGCATAAACATCAGAGAGCTCTGTTGGGGCCCCTCTGACTCTTAAGATTACTCTTCTACAGGGTCCTCTGGACTTGTGGCCTTTAAGATCCTCTCCACCTCTGATCCTGAATGAAAAATTTTTTCCTGTCTTCATTCTTCCCCATCACCAGTTCACTACTATTACAAAGGGGCGTTAGGATTGAGAGACTTTGTTAACAAAAACCATGCTATAAATACAGAAAGCAACAAGTTACTATAGGAAGAGTACAACAAACTGTATTCCAGTAACTTTAACAAGGTTTTTTCTCCTCAATTTCTGCTCTGGTTTTCCACTATGAGTGATAACTATTTTCAAGGATTGTCATGAGGATTCACTGAATTTAAGTATAAAAATACCGTAATTCCTTGTATTTAGTAAATGTTGCATTAATGATAGCAGTCATTACTGTTCACAATCAATATATTTTTTACATTTGTTAGTACAGTGTGTAGATCGCAGTCTACCTCTCTAACCTAAAGTAAAATGAATCACCATAATAATCATTTAGTTTTCCAGCTGAAGCAAATGGGATTATCTGTGTTCCTCACTTTTTTACAATACTGGTATGGAGCGGGGGGTCAGTTCTGGCATGAAAATGACTCATTATGGTTGCTGACTAGTGTTCTGAATGTTCCTCAAATGTGTAGCAAAGTTATAAATAAACATACTACTAAGATATTTTCTAGATTTCAGATCTTTAGACATATCCTATCTCTTAAACAATAATCTCTCAATTATCCTGCCTACATTTAGGTAGATCTTTATTAGCAAAGGATGCATTCCAGGGTTATGCTTCATTTACAGAGAAATTTGGTAGACAAATGTGTTCCACATCAGGTACTTTAAACCATTTTATTGACTGAGAAGGGTGAGTCTAAGTTAGATGCCACAATAAATGGTACATCCAAAAAAAAAGCAAACACCACCACTTTTAATGTCTTGGTTCCTTGCCAATTTACTCCAAAGTAAGAAGAACTACCTCCTCCACAAGCTTCTGTGGGGAGACAGGCACTCACTGTTCATACACAATGGGAACGGTAAGCCCACAAATCTGTGCCATATTAGTAGTGACTAAACAATTTCAAACACAAGCCAAACTAGTAGGACAAAAGTTTTGGTTTACCATATCAGAGTGATTTTTGGATTATTGGATTATTAGTATACCTTTCTTTAAATTCATGGGTACGTAATTGTAAAGAAGCTTTACTTGCTAAGTTATGCTTTGTATCGTAACACCATGAGGGAGACAAGCAAGAATTTTACACCTTCTCTCACATAATGGTTCAACACCTTTCATGTTAGGCACAGGCAGTTTTACGACAGTGCAGCAATTACCAGATGGAGATGACTATTTGTTATGTATGTCACCACTATACAAAACAGATTGGTGGAAATCAGAATAAAGAACCATATATAAAGTGTAGAAATTTTTGCCACTTTCATCACCAACACAAGTATATTCTGAGAAGGGTGCCTACCTGCTCTTAAACGGTCTACCACAAAAGTAAAGCCTGTAGTTCTTGGATGTATGACATACTCGTATTTTTGAAGTCCATTCTTTTCAGCAAAATCATTACTTCTGGCCTTGCTATTTTCTAAAAAAAAAAAAAAAATCACATTATTAGAAACCATAAAATGACAGGTAAGAAAAGATATGTATTTTTAATTTTTTAAATAAAAAGATGGCAGTTAATAGCCTGTAATTGCTGAATGTAATATAAGTATACTGATCTGATACAAATATTTTAGCTAGTCCCTTACAGAGAGCCCAGTCGAATTAAATTTCAAACATTTTACAACACAGTATCAAAAGATTTTTAAAAATTTTTTTCTGAAATTTATATTCCATTTTTTAAATTATTAGAATTCATGGAAGTTAACCTATAATGAAAAGTGAAATATAAGTAAAATACTAAGAACCTAAAATTTTCATAAAAACTCTTTTGTATAAAAATTGAAATTCTAAAACATAAAATGCTAATATGATGAAAAACTAATACAGTGTACGGATCTAGACATCCAGAAGAAATAACTAGCACTCAAATAGATCAGATCAGTATTGTTTTGTAACTCAGTAATTGAAGTCTTTCAGTGCAAGCTATCTGCCTGGCCCAGACACAAAGCAAGCTGATGTCACTAATCCAAACCACTGCACAACAGAAGGGGCACATGACTAGCACATCATGCACAAACGTCGGAACGTGGTTTGGCTGGACACAGTTGGGAGTCAAGTAGATATTCCAGTTGCTGGCAAAAACTTCTTTTTCCATTCCATGAGGTAACTTTACAAGTTCCAAGAAGAACCAAACCCATTATTCAGCAAATACACTTGGAAAAAGTAAAGTGTTCAGAAATGTGGCCTCAAACTGCTGGGAGAGATCATGAAATGCTTCTGATGACAGCAGATGTTAAAGCCTGCAATCATCAGCTACACTCTGAAATTTATAGATTTATTCCAAGCACAAAAAATACCTAAATAAGCGCAGGTTTCCTAGGTGTAAATTTAAGATCACTGAGTTTTCCAGCTTCCAAACACCACAGATGCATGCCACATTACAAAAATATTCAGAAAACACTCTTAAGGTGTTATAATAGAGGAATTGAGTAAGATACTCCCAGATCTCCTCCAAATAAAAAAGCCCTAACCATGGCAAATTAATAAGCTACTTTCACATTTATTTGGGAGTCTCCTAGGCATGATACTGCAAAGCAGTATTTCTGTTCTAGGCAGCTGACAGAACTTAAGTGAGATTAGGATTTCCAGAGGCACTGCAAAGATGAGGAGTAACTGACTGCTCACTGGTCTGCTCTTGTTAGAAATGGTGGGGATACTGAAGGTAACACCGACTGAATTGCTCTGTGCATGTGAATACAAGTATATGTAATTTCAAAATGTGCAGTCATGATGTGAAGAGGTAGAAACAGACAAGTGTGCACATTTCCCCTCTACCCTGCTTCATCTACCCATCCCCAACCCATTCTTTTTTTTATTTTAAAGGTTATAAAAACAAAAAGATATTAACAAACAGACACAAAGTAGCATAAGAATAGTACAATCGAATCTGAGTTACAGATAAGGTGACAGGGAATCAACAATGGTTGTTGCATTACATATTGATAACTTCTAAGTGTATACTCAGGAAAACAGATATAGACATGCAAAATTGATCAGACAATTAATCATCAACTATTCCTTACAATAAGGTGACCTAAGTCAGTAGTACAACTTCTTTTTAAAGTGTGAAAGCAAAAAGAACTACATCATCAACAACAGAAAAAGAAAGAAAAAAAAAAAAAACGAAAAGCATTAACGAAGAGACACAAAGTAGCTCAATAACCGTATAATCAGAATTGAATTATAGACAAAGCAACAGAAAACCAACAATAGTTGTTGCATTGCATATTGGTATCTTCAAAATGTATGCTCCGGAGAACACATATAGACATACAAGATTGATCAAACAATCAGTCATCAACTATTCCATACCATTAAGTGACATAAGACAATAGTAGAACCATGTTAGCCATCCTGCACATATGTATATACATACATACATACATACATACATACATACATTTTTGCTTCTTTCTTTTCTCCTTTCCCTCGTCCCATCTGTTCTTTACTTTTGAACAGATTTCCTTCATGTCTCTTAGTTTATGTTCCCACCCTCAGGTTCTTACACCAGTGACACAATACGTTGCCTGTACATGTACCTCTGATTTATTTCACTTATGAGTATGGTATCCAATTGTGGCCATTTGCCTACAAAGGCCCCAAATCTGTCCCTCTTTATAGCTGAATAATATTCCATTATATAAAAATGCCACAGTTTTTTAATCCAGTCTTCTGTGGATGGACACTTGGGTTGCTTCCACAATTTAGCTATTACAAATTGCGCTGCTATAAACATGGGTGCACATATATCAGAGTGATATGATGCTTTCAGATCTTCTGGGAAAATACCCAGAAGGGGAATAGCT